>JAHRHZ010000093.1:2093289-2181643 GCA_024137785.1 Ginglymostoma cirratum | reverse complement strand
CCCATCTCATACCTACTAACCTCATCCCGCCCCCTTGACCTGTCCGTCCTCCCTGGACTGACCTATCCCCTCCCTAACGCCCCACCTACACTCACCTTTACTGGCTCCATCCCCGCCTCTTTGACCTGTCTGTCTCCTCTCCACCTATCTTCTCCTTTTATCCATCTTCTATCTGCCTCTCCCTCTCTCCCTATTTATTTCAGAACCCCCTTCCCCTCCCCCATTTCTGTAGAAGGGTCTAGGCCCGAAATGTCAGCCTTCCTGCTCCTCTGCTGCTTGGCCTGCTGTGTTCATCCAGCTCTACACTTGTTATCTCAGATTCTTCAGCATCTGCAGTTCCTACTATCTCTGCCATAGTTGTTGCATAGTTTAACAATCCCCCTCTTTTATAAAACAAAACAATACCTTTTATAGAAAAATCTTTTAGGAATGAGAATGCAGTTATGTATTTTTTTTGTGAATCAATTTCATGGCAAAGCAAATGTTGCAAAGGTATGTCTCCAAACTCTGATATGAATATGGAAAGCAACAATCCTGCTCCTATGATGCTGCTTGGCCTGCTGTGTTCATCCAGCCCCACGCTTGTTAATATGGTGTAACTGTTCTCTTGCTTCACCTAATCACAGGAGGCTCCATCAGAGCACAAAATTTCAGGTTCAAGTGTGATATCAGCCAAAATTTTAAAATGTGCTCTTCCAGCCACCTCAGTCAGCCTTTTATCAAACAGAAGTTGAGATTTTCATGTCTTAAGAATATGAATGTTCCTGCTGTGCTCTCAGAATTGACCATAGAAATGTAAACTCAACATTTGGTGTTACTGACTGAAACCTACACTGAATCGCAGTCTTCAAACAACAGTGGACTGTGTTTTTCCAACCATGTCTTTGCTTTGCCTAGTATGGTACTGCTGCTTATGAATTTCTCAGTTAGGCTGCTGTGAAGCTGGACCTTATTGTTTCATTTTATTAATGCCAGAGTGAAAAAGAGACATAGAGAAAATAAGCCCCTGGACTAGTGCAGGGCTCGGTGCTACCTCAGTGCTGTTTTGTGTATACAAATGACCTGTCAAGAAACAGACCTCTCGAGTTTATCTATGCTGATGTCTGTTGTACCACACAAGCTCCAACTTTCTGCACTCTGGACCACATCCTTAACAAACCTTTATTTCAGTTTTGCAATGAAAATTTCAGCCAGTTTTTGGTCTGAAATTTTTAAAGCACTGATATAACATATGACACCTTTCAGCATATACCCCAAATAAAGTAAATTGCTTAACGTGAAAGTGTGACAGCATTTTGCACATAACAAAGTTCCATGAACAACAACATTCACTGTATTAACCTGTTTTACTGATATTGGCCAAGGAAGGAATGTTGGGCAGACACTAATTTAGAAATTTATTCAGCCACAAAAAAGAGGCATTGCCACAATTTTTCAACTGATTTGAAAGAAAGTATTTCCAACTGGACAGCACTTGCTTAGTGCTGTGTAAGTGATGCTATCTCTGTTAGGTATTTTCAGGAAGTGTTGAATTTTATTTGGATCTGTACTAGAACATGTTTGTCGATGTGTTTTCTATCAAAGATTCCATATTTTTCCAACTTTCTCTTGGTATTTTCTCTCTCCTCTAACTGCTGATTCTTCTAGGGCTATCAGTCTGTGGGTGGGCCCTGAAATCCCTTCTTGTATCTCATCCAAATAGGTGTTTATCCTTTTAAATCTGGTCGGCAAGTCCTTTGACCATGTGAAACAGTGAGGTCATAACTAAATTTTGCTTGCATAACCTCTCCATTGACGTGAATGTCCAACAGTAGTCACAGGACAATGATTACAAAGCTGATCTGAATTTTCTTCTCAACTTAATGGCATTAAAAGAAACAGACCTGTATCTGCATAGCACTCTCTTGACCATGGGACTTTTCAAACCTCATGACAGCCAATAAAATACATTTTGAATGTAGGTACTGTAGGAAATGCAGCAGCTGAATTTCACTCAGTAAATTCTGTGATGACAATGTGATAATGATAAGGTAATCTTGATGTTGATCAAGGAATAAATATTGATTCAGACACTACGAATAACTCACCATTTCTTCAAAATAGTGATGTGCGATCTTGTATGTCCAACCAAGTGAACAGATGGGGCCTGGATTTAATGTCTCATATGGAGAATGATGCTGTGATTGCATTGCTCCCTCAGTACCCTACAGGAGTGTCAGCCTTGATTTTTGTGATCAGCTCTGGGCACAAAAGCCAAATGTTAAATGTCGGGGTTGTTACCAGTTACCTTATCAAAAAGGGATTGAATCAGGATTCACTTTGTCGATTTGCTCTACATGTCAGTTGCTGAATGCAGGAATAATTTCTAGAATCATTTTCGTTGTTGGAGTTATTCTGAGAAATGATGATAAAAATCTTTAGACAAATTACTGCAAATAACCATTAATCTGGCTCATCGTGCATTTTTCTTTACTATCACTGCGTTCATTGAGATTTTCACGGAGTTAAAATTTTAGTTTCATCAAAAAAATGTTCTGATGGAAACTGGGTGTTACGGTAAATTACTTTGAGAAATAATCCCAGGAGGCTCGAGTTACAAGTCAATAATCGTTTATTGAGCCAACATTGGGAGAATCTACCCCAGAAAAGATTCAAACTCAGTGAAGACTCATCACATATTTATATGTATCAGTCATTAGAATTCCAAAATGGTCTGTATTAGACAAACACCTTGTTGCTCACATATTTCAAAGTTATCTCACCAATCCCTATCCTCAAGTGCCGACCTAGCTCCTCTCTGGAGCCCGTGCTTCATTCCTGTCTTAGACACAAAAACGGTGTTTAGTTATCCTTGATGTGGTACAGGATTATCCTTGCATTCCATTTCGAAATAAGTCTTCTGGGTCAATGCTGGTTCAGTTACCAAGACATTTTCACAGAAGTCGTCTGTCTGCTGCGTCAGCATCTAAATGTGTTTGCACATCTTAAGTATTCTTTTTTAACCTAACAACTACTCTGTATACAAATAAAAATTAATCTTAAGAATTATGATTTTTGCTTATGAAGTTAACTACAACACACTACCTCATTCTGATCCCAGCTGGAAAATCATCTGGGTTTACAAGTTAAGTTGTGTCATACCCAAAATGCCCACAACGGTCTAAAAATATTTCTCATTACTGTTCCACAAACTGCAAGTTGGAGCACAAGTGCCAAAAGGACGGAGTTTGACTGTGTGAATATTCAAAGCATTGTAGTACATCATTTGAGCTTGTAAAAGATTGTAATAAATATAAATACCAAAGTGATCTAGTGTTAGGCTTCCAATTCTTTTGACATTAGATTATAGTCCTGCATCTGACTTAGAAGTAGTATTTCTGTATATAACCCAGCTGAGCAGAGCCTAGCAGCATGCAGTGAAAGATTAATGAACCTAGCATTATTTAGAAGTGATAAGTCCTACTTTTGACCAGTTACCCATATCTTTAAATACAGCCTCAAATAAAAACTCTATCACAGCAGTCTGGAGGTGGTTTTAGTTGATGTTCAAATTAATGGGAAGGGGAATTGAGGGATAGTGTGACAATCATCTCCCGCACTCCCCATCCAATTTGAACATGGATGAAAGTGGATTTAAAGGTCCATGAATACTCTTGCATACTGTGCTTGTCAGTACTTAAGAGTCCAGTTCTGAGAATATTTAAAATATGTAATTAGTACTCAGGAAGTTGATTTACATGTGCTTGTTGTATCCATTTATGTGTACACACTTTTAAATGCTACTTGATGCAGAAACCTGTAATAGGTTTATATAACCTAAATGTTTTTAAGGTCTCATAACTATTCAAAATGATTAATCTGGGTTGAATGTTATTTCTAGCGGGACCGTAAGTGTTATAAAAGGATTAATCAAATTTGAAAAATGATTTCTAAAGGGACTGAAATTGTTCAGCAATGATTAATCTTCTTTGAGAAATGATTTCCGAAGGGGCTATTACCGTTGCTGTACTGTTTCTAAATTAATATAAGCAAAGACAGCTCAAAACTGACTTGTATTTCCTACTAGTCAGGGTTGAGAGTCTCAACCCAGTGAAATGAGGACATTTGATAACTATAGTTTCATTATCATTGTGAGAAAGGAGTATCCAATTTTATTTTTCTCCTGTGCAAATCTTTCTTCCTTCTTCTGCCCTGCCAAATTAGGCCAAATGAGCAAGAGGTAATGCTCATTTCTGCTAGCTGTGTTGAGTCATTGTAATTGTTAACAGTGCTCTGGGTCATGATTGAGTGTGGGAAGAGAATGGGTCAAATTTTCTGGTCCCTAAGATTTTAGCAAATGGATTGATAGCCAAAGATGTGTTGGGCCCTTGTAGAAGACCAGATGTGTAGGCCAGTGTGTCAATTACCTGGAAATTTAAAAATGCCCAGTAAGTGACAGTGATACCAAGTCATATCTTGTGATGGGAAATGAAGACCCTGCCCCACCCCACCCCGCCCAGAATAATTTCTGTGCCCTTGTCACCCTCAGTAAAGCATCACCACATATCACAGTCCTATTGAGATTGTTTATTTCTACTGGTTCGCAGGTGACTTTGACTTTAACACAAGTATTTAAAATTTTGAAGGCTTTGAAATGGAAAAGATGATTGGCCCTGCATGGAGAGTCAGTAATCGATATAAATTAGTCATGGAGATATCTGATTATAGTCATGCCAAGAGATTGGGAGTTCAGTTAGCTAGCATTAAATAAAATGCGCATGAAGGATACCCAACATTTGCAACCTTTCCTCATAGATGATGTGACTCATCCCTGGCACCATTCTTGTCAGCTTCTTCCCTCCCTCCCACTGTCCTAATCACATTCTTCCTAAAGAGTGGCTGTACATGACTGTACACTACTGCAGCTGAGGTCGAACCAGTGCCTTATAAATTCTTCATAACCTCCCTGTTCTTGTACTGTCTGCTCTGTTAATAAAGCCTAGAATTTTGTATGCTTTAAAGTTGCAGGACAGTTGCAGAGCTGTTAATAATGACTTGCACATATAAATGGCCCATTCTCTAGGCTGTTGACTGGAATGTGGTTCTTTCTCAACAAATTACTTTTACTTGAGTCACCCAAAGTCAAATGCGAATAAATAGTGTGTCAAGCATAAGTGTGTTTTTTTTAATCACACCCTGTGGCAAAGTATTTTCACAGATCCATTAAAGTGAAAAAGTTTTTAAAGGCACTTGAAGTAGTGGCAAACCTGGACTGTAGAGAGAGTCCTCCATCAATGAGCTAGCACAGGCACAGTAGGAGGTGATAGTATAGTGGTATTGTCAATGGGTCAGTAATCCAGACACCCAGAAAATGGATTTTGGTTTACATCTGACTACAGCAAGAACTACAAGTCTAAGACTAGGTACAGGAAAAGATCCATGGCCAGCTCAGCCCTCTTGACCTTATAGCCCCAAGGGCACCTTACTAATATCTGGGGGTCGTGCAAAGTTAGCAGAGCAGTCTTACAGGCTAGTAAAGCATAAGTCTGATAGTCATACTTGCAGTGATACATTTAAGACACTATCCCAGGCACCAATACCACCATCACCATGCCTGGGTATGTACTGTCCCATTGGCAGGACAGATCCAATAGAGATGCCAGTGCACTCGTATACATTCAGGAAGGAGTTTCTATGCTGTTGATTCAGGTTAAACATGGACAAAGAAACCTGCTGATTCAACACCATTTGGAGGAATCATTGTGAGTGACAATGGCACAGAATGTTTTCTTTGGGGACTTCAGTGTCCACCATCAAGATTGGCTTGGGAGCATCATTGCAGTCTGAGCTGCAATAGTCTTAATGCCCAAAGCTGTATAGTTGGGTCTGCACCAGGTAGTGATGGTACCAATGAGAAGAACATACCTGACCTTGTCCTTACTAATCTCCTTGTCAGATATATCTGTCATAGAGCTATTAAGCACGGAAACAGACTGGTTGGTCCAACTTGTCTGAACGATCAGGCATACCACTCTGACCTAGTCCCTTTTTCCAGCATTTGGCCCCTTCCTATTCATGTACCTATCAAAATGCCTTTTAAATGTTGTAATTATACCAGCCTCCTCCACTTCCTCTGGCAGCTCATTCCATATACTCACCATCTCTGCCTGGAAGAAGTTACCCCCCAGCTCCTATTTTAAATCCTTCCCCTTTCACCTTAAATTTTGTTCTTCCCCTATCTTAGGAAAAAGACTTTGGTTATTCACCCTATCTGTGCCCCTCACGATTTTATAAACCTCTCTAAGGTCACCCGTCAGTCTCCACCGTTGCAGGGGAAATAGCCCCAGCCTGTTCAGCCTCCCCATAGAACTCAAAGCCTCCACTCCCAGCAATACCCTTGTAAATATTTTCTGCATCTGTTCAAGTTCAACAGCTTCCTTCCTATAGAAGGGCAACCCATGAAATATTGGTAGGAGTGACCATCCTACAGTCCTTATGGGAATAAAATCCCATCTCCATTCACACAGTGTGAGACAGAGGACATCCTTAATGACACCATGCTGAATGGAATAGACTTCAAATAGACCGCACAGCAAGAATTCCATAAGGTGCTGTGGGCTAAAATAACAGTCTGCAACCTTGTGGCTTGGTGTATTCCCCACTCCACAATTACCATCAAGCAAGCGTATCAATCCTGTTTCAATGAAAAGTAGAGGACTACATGCCAGGAGCAAAACCGGGCACACTTAAAAATAAGGTGTTAGCTTGGTGAAGTCACAACACTGGACTGCTTGCATATCAAGCACCGTAAGCAGCATGTAATGGACTAAGCATTTCCATAAGCAATCTAAGGCTCTGCAGACCTGCCGTATCCAGTCATGAATGGTGGAGGTTCCACAAATATTCCCATCTGTAATAATGGGGAAGCCCAGCACATCAGTGCCAAAGATAAGGCTGAAGCCAGCCAGCAACATCCACATCCCACAAATGAATAGAAAAAAATAATTACAACAGTCTTCATGCAGAGTGCCAAGTGGATGATTTATCGTGGCTTGCTCCAAAGGTCTCCAGTATCACCAAAGCCAGACGTCAGCCAACTTGATCCACTCCATGTGATGTCAAGAAATGGCTAGGCCTTATCATATTCTGATAATAGTACTGAGACTTGTGCTCCAGAACTAGCCATGCCCCTAGCCAAGTATTCCTATACGGTCACAATACTGGTATCTACCAGCAATGTGGAAAATTACCCAGTTATTGTCCTGAGAAATAAAAAGCATGACAAAACTAATCCGGCCATTTGCCATCCCACGAGACTACTCTTGATCATCATCAAAATTGTGGAACGTATTGTTGGCAGTACTATGAAGTGGCACTTAGTCAACAACAACCCGCTCACTGATGCTCAGTTGTTTCTGGCAGGACCACTTGGCTCCTGATTTTCGTTGCAGCCTTGGTCCAGACATTGAACGTGCATAGGACAGAGGATGTGAGGGTGACTGCTCTTGACGTCAAGACATCATTGTGCAGCCGTAGTTAACTGAAGTCTCTCCTGGCCAAAACCGGATCTCCCACAAAGGATGCTGGTTGTGATGGTTGGAGATCAATCATCCCGGTGCAAATACACCTCTGCAGGAGATCCTGAATTTGCCTATCCAGGGATGTCCAAGAGCTGGTGGCACTTGAACCTGGGCCTCCTAGCTTATGGGTAGTGAGACTACCACTGTGACACAGAAGTCCCAGTTCCTCAAGGTAGATATTTTACTTAACCTATTTAGATATGTTATGACAACTCTAGATTCGAGATAGTGGCACCACTGCTGCGCAACAAGAGCACTCAGTTCCTCAGGGTAATATCCCAGGCTCAACAATCTTCAGCTGCTTCATCAATGATCATCTTCATTCCATCATTGTTCAGGACTATTTGCAACTTCTCAGATGCTGAAACAGTCCATGTCTAAATGCAGAATGTGAGAGGACATCATGATGCTTGGTACACGAGTGGTAAATAACATGCAAGCCCACAAAGCAGGCAGGCAATGAACATCTCCAGTAAGAAACAATCCAACTTTCACCCCTTTACAATCAGTGGCGTTACCATTGCTAAATCCTCCTCTATCAACATCCAGGGTGTTATCAATGACTGGAAACTGAACTGGGACGAGCTATATGAATTCTACAGCTGGAAGTGCATTTAAATGCTGGGAATACTCAACCAAGCAGCTGACCTTGTATCCCCCCAAGAGTCACCACATTTTATTCCTGGAAGAATTGTACAGCACCAGGCCCAGAACATGATGGTGTAATTGAAATAATAGGAAACATTACAGATAATGGCATTTTTAGTTGAGGCTTCCTCCTTCAAAACTGGTGGGTAATTGAAATTTAGAAGAGATTCCACTTCTTCTTCCATATTGATGAAATAATTCAAATGTTTACTTCATATGAAGATGCTTGCGGGTCTGTTTCCTACTAGGGATTCTGATTCGTGTAGATTATGCCGTCAGGAAATTATGATGGCTAGCAGGTGCTGTTTTTCATTTTTGATGAATTTACTGTATGTCCCCATAACCATTCAGCAATTTAGCAAAAGCTAAGGTGTGCCCTTTCTGCAGCTGTTAATAATTGAACAGTAGTTTAACCTGCCGGGATCTAAAGCAAAAAGACTGTCATAAAAGATACAACTGTGTATTTTTTTAACCATAAGTTAGTTGTATTTATTTGAAATTCGATGTGCCAGTTTGCTACTTTGCTGACAGTCTTGATGAACCCTGTGAGTTGTATGTAAATCAAACCCTTAGGGTCAGCTAGTTCTGTTTGTCAATGTTGCAGAGACATTAACTGCCTGTGTAATAATATTAACAGTAATAGTTTGTGTATTATAATGTTAATCCTCAGCCCACTCAAAATACAATTTTACATGTGCAATGTTTGTATATTTTCTTTGCTTGTTGTCAGTTTTTCCTCCTATTCCCTTGTACTCCAATTTATTAATCATATTAACTTCAAAATTTGTGATTACATAGCACTACTAGCTATATTTCTGCCCACTTTATATATACAGCAAATTACTTTTGCTGTACCTATTTTTATAGGGGCAGCTTGGCAGCTATCCTTTGCAAAGCAATTACTACCAAATAGAAAAGAGATGGATAACCAATCATCATCAGTTCTTGGTGCTGCTTGAGAAAGAAATGCTAGGACATGGCAAAAGCTCACTGCTGTTAATATATTGCCACAAGATTTTTAATTTCCACAAGGATAAGTGGACAGGACTAGAGTTTGAATATCTTACCTGAAGAATAATACTTCTGACAAGTGTGACAGTTGCTCACTTTTGCAGTGAATGGTCAACAGAACAAAGCAAGAAAATATAACTATTTCCACACCATTTCTTACATCAAATAAGACAGCAAATAGAAATTATTGACTTTTGAAATGAAGGAATCGCTTTCCCAGTTATTTGCTGCATCCCAAATTTGAGGGAGGGAAAATTAACTTTGTAAATTGTAACTCCAAGGTAAAACTTTTCTAAATGTGATTTATATGTGATTTAATACAGTCTTGTTGCGTTGACATCATGCTGAAGTTGAAGAAATATGCAAGTGGAGAAAGGATGGTCATATGAGATGTAATCTTGTAAATAAGACCTGAGCATGTCGCATCTGCTTTGCTTCAATTTCATGGTAACTTCTCATTGCATTCACCTGCAGGCACACCAACAAGTGGGAATTCTGATTTTGGTGACTGGAGTGCCTTCAGCCAGGCCCATTCCAACCAGCCTGTCATGTCGAGTGGAGGGGACCTCTACAACAGTATGCAGCCTGTCCAAGCTCCTGCACCTGCCACAGATCTGTTTGATCTAATGCCTGGTTTTCAGTCAACCATGACCTCATCCCAGAGCATGAACTTTGCTATGTCAGCTTCCAACACCATTTCTACCACTGGTACCAATATGTCCTTATCCAGATCCCAGGTGAGTGCAAGTTTGTGACTAGGAGTTTGTAATATGTATAGATTAGAGTTCAAACGCCCAGTCCCAATTATTGAATATGAAATATCATAGACTTTGGTTTTAGGATTGTGTTAGCTGCCACCTCTGCTTGAAGTGATATCATCTGGATTCCAGAGAATTGCAATTTTGGGTGTGTTATGTTTTGAGTTGAGAAATTCCAGATACTTAAAAGACAGAAAAAATAAAGGAGCGATATCAAGTGAAAACAAGAAATGCTGAAAACGAGTGATCTCTGGAAGAGGGTATCTGTACACTTAATGACACATGAGATGGTACATGTAGCGGGTTCTGATTTATAACTAGGCAGTGAGCATCTTGAGCTGTATATTGACTCCAGCTGAAGCACTTGAGTTTGTGAACAAGTGATTGTGAACAGAATGTGTTGCTCAAGCACATTATCAGCTCAGGTGTATAAATATCCTGTTTAGCTTTAATAAAATTAATACAACGTTGTATTGTTGTTAGATTCCCATTCAGTCCTGCAAACATTGTACAATAATAGAACTGTCATGCTGTTTCTAATGTGCCTTTTAAAAGGTGTTTGATAGAATGGTCATTTAGCATTGGATATTGCAGCGACGTTTCCTTATTAATACCATAACGTAGATAAATATCCCATCTGTACCCTCAGTGGGAAAGTTAGGTTATTAAAGTCAAGAAAAGATGGCTATTTTGTGAATGAGGACGGAAAGTGAACAGTTCCGTGGAGAGTGTTCCAAAAGCCAATGGGAAGAGGAGAAGCTACATCCTATAAGGTCTCCCTGTGAAAATTTCAATAACAAATGTAGTCATTAAATTTCACTTTCGTCTATTTGTCAACACTTTGCTTGTTTTCTTCTCCTTTCATACAGGCTGTTTGCCTTATGCCACACTCAATTACCCTATTTTTCACAGGTGTGCTTAAGCAGTGAATGTCAGCAGGTGATTTGACAATGGACACCTTGGAACGAGAACAAAATTAATCTTGGTCAGCATCTGTGCACAAATCCTATTAGGCAAATGTCTCTGGACAGGATTGTGAAGTCGGATCCTGCTGAGGTTAACTGAAGCAGCAAAACTGCTTGACCACCTCACTGAATCCATATCAGAAATTAACATAATCTATATGGTTTGTTGCTTGCAATGAGGTTCATTATCATTAGCCAGGATGAGAGACCTAAGGGAAGAAAGTGAGAAGGGAAAATAGGAAGAAAAATGAAGTGTCATCTAGTTTTGAATGGATTGTCTTATGTAACAAACTGGTGTTTCTCTTTCAGCCTTTGCCGATGTTGTCCACACCTTTGTCGAGACCTGCTGTTGCTGTACCCACACAGAATATGCAAGACAACCAGAAAGCAGCCAAGCCATCTTTGCCTTCAACTTGGTCAGACCCAAGTGTTAACATCAGTCTAGACTTTCTGACACCTGGCATGCAACCTCCCAAACCCCAGCAACCATCACTTAACACCATGATGCAACAACAAGGTAAATACACTTAGAGAAGGAAAGAAGGAATGGCTTACATTTATGTAACATTCCTCACCAATATCTGTTATTTCTCTCTTGCCATTTTCTAGCTAATACTGTAATCACTGTTGTAATATTCAGAAATAGTCAGCTGTTGTGTCTGAACTAGTGCTATTCAATTAGCCCCATTTATCTGCTCTGTCCCCAGAGCAATGTATTTTTCTCTCAAATATTTAGCTGTTTTCCTTTTGAAATCTCCTTCCAAAACACTTTCAGCCAAAGCATTCCAGATTAGCACAGTTCATTGTGTGAAGGAATGCATCCTCATGTTATCTTTGGTCCTTTTGACAATCATGTTCTCTTGACACAGATCCTCCTACCAGGGAAACCAACTAAAACGGTTTATGATTTTGAAAACTTCTATTCGGTCTCCTTTTAACTTGCTCAACTCAAAGAACACCACCAGATTTTGCAGTCTTTCAATGTAACTGAAATCCCTTATCCCTGAGCCGCACTAGTAAATCTCTCTTGTTTCACCTTCTAAGGCCTTGACATCCTTAAAGTGTGGTGCCCAGAATTGATAGCACTACTTCAGCTGAGAGCTAACTAAAGTTTATAAAGTTTTAGCATAATTTTCTCACTTTTGAACCATCTACTTCTGTTTCATGAAACCAAAACTCTAACACGCTTGTTATAAGACCCTTCTCATCTTCAGCAGTCTTCAAAGCTTTGTATACATACAGCTGTGTGTCTCTATGTTCTCGCACCACCTTTTAAAATTGTGTCACTTAGTTTGCATTGCATTTTCTCCTTATTCCTATCATTGCTCCTTTAAAATTGAGAATGAAGCTGTTTGGTTTCAACAGACTCTGCTGTCTTACTTAATCCTAACACATTGTCTCATTTGTTCTTGGGTCCATGTTTATAGTACTTATCCAGTAGGTGAGATTTATCACACTCTCCACCTGCCAGTTTTTTGCTGCAATTGAAGGTTTTCTTCTGCTATAAGTGTGATATAATGACACCTCATCTTAGTCAATGAAGTGACATTCAAACAGCTCCCTTTTTTCCTCCCCTGTCTGACTTCAGACAGTTGAGATTTGCATTTTCCATTGTCTGTCTCATCAGTATAGTCAGTATGCAGAAAAAGACTTATTATTCCCATTCTTTTTTTTTAAAAGGTTGGATGAGTTATCTCTCAAATGTTTTCTCAAAATTCCATTCTCTATAGGTGGTATGTATGGGTAGGCAGACCTCCTATGGCATTTTTCATGGCGAGTTAGAGGAATTGGAAGTTAATTGGGCAAGAAAGCGATTTTGCACTATTTAGCATTATCAAAGTTTTGCAATAGAATTTCTTTTGATCTTTGAGGATTTTTCAAAGAACGCTCCTGAAAAACTGAGCGATTAGCTAGTTTATTTGTTTACTTAACTAATGATTTTTCCTGAATCCAAACACTCGCTCCCTCATATGCTGAGTTTGAAGCGGTCAGTCTGCCACTTCATCCATAGACTGGGCACTCTGAATAACGTGCAGCATTGTTTGTTTATTTTATCCGGTGCATGAGGGGTTTATACTGAAACATCAGTGATGGACATCGGCTGTTCAGGTGTCACGGCTTGTACTGGCGCTGTTTAACAAGGACCACACTCTGTATTTTGGTGGTTCAGAATTTGCCACTTAATAAATAGAGCTTCTTGCCAGGGGACTTTCTTGATCCAAAGGATGTTTGTTGATGGATCTCGCTTAGGAATGTTGACCATATAGAGTGCCAAGATGGAAGGCATGGATTGAACAGTGGAGTGGTAAGTGACGTGCAGAATGGATAGTGTCAATCAGTTTGTGGGTTTTTGTCAGTTGTCAGATGTGTGGGGGATTGATGCATGTGAGGTATATTGAGTGATGATTCCAGTTATAATGTGCACTGTTACGTTCAGTTGAAAGTGTGCGAGATTCATGTGATGACCTTTGACAGGTGCACAATATTCTACAGAAATTGCTGGAAAAACTCAGGTCTGGCAGCATCTGTGGAGACAAAGCAGAGTTAACGTTTCAGGTCCAATGATCCTTCTTCAGAAGGATCTGTGTCTTCACAGATGCTGCCAGACTGGGTGAGTTTTTCTAGAAGTTTTTGTTTTTGTTCAGTATTCAACATCCATAGTTCTCTTTTTGTTCGCACTGTATTCTGCTGCAGAATATAACGGGGTGAGTGTTGTGACAGTTGCATGTAAATCCAATAGGTTTGATTAGTAGATTGCTTCCAGTCCCAGGAGGACAAAGTATTGTGATGAATGATTCCCAAGTATGTTGGTTGCACTTTGGTTTCTGACCTTGCATGTATAGATATGTAATTTATTTTTGACGCTGCCATTATGGAGCTGGATATGAGTTTGGAGGGATTCAACAGAGTGCGTGTACTGCAATAGTCACTCAACTTGGTATCATCTTAAGAATCTGATCAGATATGATCGAAGGAAAGCAAAATGGATGGCATCAGCATAGATCAATTAACTTGCAGTTTGTGATCGTTAGTATGTCATTTGTTTATAGTTGGAATAGCACTGAGGCTAGCACTGAGCCCTGTGGTAGTCCATTGGTCGGTCTTCTTGCACTTCCCCCTTACCCAAGGTGTACTTTAAACTATCTGTTGCATAGAAGTGTTTGAACCATTTCTGATTCAGGACAGAAGCACTGCTTCAGGAGTAGACCATTATACCACACTGTATTGTAGGCAGTTGTGAGGGCCAATCTATCTCTCCATGTTCTTTTGGAAGCCATTTTCAGTGCTAGTGGTGAGTATCAAAATTTTGATCTCGTGCTGTGCTCCTTATAGAAACCAGCTTGGTCAAGGTTAGGAATGGTCTCTATTTCTGGAGATGCGCGTCACAGGATAATGTGCTAAAAGATCTTAAAGTGCATAGAAAGTAGTGAAATTGGCTGTCATCACTAACCAGTGTGATATTTTTTCCACAATTTAGAATGGCAATGATTTTTGTTGCCACACATCACACTTCAGGAATAGATTTGAGCTGACTATTGTTGTGTAGAACTCTGGTATTGTTCCGGAGCACTTGTTTATAAAGCAGCACATCACTTCACACAACTAATATTATAACGAGGCAACTGTCTCAGAATGTAGCTATGATACATGAAGGAATTCTGTACCAGCTGCCAAACATTAAAATCTACAGGTGCATCCCATGTTGCTCACTGGAAATCAAGCTTGATGGGTCAATATCACAGGAAGTAAGTAAAATGAAGTCTTACATATCCTACTGATCTTTTTATTTATAAAGAATAAGCAATAAATATTTATAAAACCCATAAGCAGTTAGGTCGGATGCCACAAAGGGGGTTAAAGCAAATAATGTGTTGAGATATGAAAGGATCTTGACAAATTCTTAAACAACAGAAATTTCCAGTTATGGAGGGTAACATGCTAGTTAGCTGTGATCACAAGTAGTGTTGGGTCACTGTGGACCCCTGGAATTTTGCTTCATAGCAATGAGAAATTGGAAAAGAATGCTAAATTGTCCATGTTTACGACATTTATTAGCTGCTTTCTGGAGTTGGAACAGTTTCGAATTGGGAAAACATTGCACTGTTAACTAGATGAACTGGGCTGCTTGGACTTTTCTTGTTTCTTAGAATAACTCTATTTTGGTCATTATAAAAGCTAAACAGTTATATCACAAACAAAAAAAAAAATTGCTGGAGAAACTGAGCAGGTCTGGTAGCAAGTGGAGTTCTGGTACTGTATTGTCCACAATGCAGATACTGTAGCTTACAAATAATTCATTCTGTGAAGTGCTTTGAGACATTTTGAAATTAATATGTTGGTGTAAGTTACTGTGTAAATATAATTGAAGTTTGGCTTGCCAGAGGTGATGCAAATTGTGTCCTGATTTTTTTTTTTGGTTTTCACAAATAGATACAGAAACCTAATATGCTGGGATCCCAATTGGACTCTAATTATAGCAATTAATAAATTGTACATGGTGCTTATTTTGCACTCTATCTAATTCTCTTGTAATTGCCTGTTGGAGACTTAATCTGAAACGAGTCAAATGGAATATTTAATTCTGTTACCACAAGACGCAAGGGATTTCAAAATTCTTGATTTTTTTTTTTCTTTCAACTGTGTTGTCTGGCCCAGATCAGCTGAGCAGACTTCTCTGTTTCTTGTTGAATTCAGTGGTAGTCTTCAGACCCTTGGTCCAGCTATGAACTTTGCACCTTGACTGGTATGTCATTACTGGCTGGAATACCTTGTGGACACTATCATGGGCACGTAATTTTCCAAAAGGAATAGCATGTTCCACATAAAATTATTGATCTGAAGGTGAGAGATCGTGTGTAGATATCACCTGGTATACAGACTGTGGTTACATTTTCTGGATATAATTCTCCCTGACAATCAGCGTTCTAAAAAGGATTCAGTTAAATATGGGAAGACTGAAGGCATCCTTTTCAGTCCTTGCTATAAACCTCACTCAATTACCAATGTTTCTCTCTCTCTATCTTTCTCTTCCTAAACCCAATCCTGAAATGGCAGCAATTGGCTGAGGCTGTTGAAGCTCTTTGCAAATTGATGTTATATTTGAATCAGAGATGAATCACATCCACCACCAGCTCGAAGCCTGTTTCCACCTCTGACATTGTCCATCTCCCGTCCATTTGTTCATTACTTCCAGATTTGACTATTCTAATATATTCCTGGCTCGTCTCCCATTCACTGTCCAGTATAAACTTGACGTCATCCAAATATCTTGCCAATTGACATTCACTCAGCCCTTCTGTGTTAACTAATCCATACAGGCTCCCAGTTAATCAGTTCAACTTTTAAGATTCTGGTTCTTTTTAAATCCTACTTATAATCTGACTTTTCTCTAACTCTAGTCTCCAATCTTACAAGATATCTAATCCTCTGACTCTGGCCTCCTGATGTCTGGAGTTATCTCCATGAACCCCTCTGCCTCATTCAAGACACCCCTTAAAATTTTACCTCTTTGACCAAATGTCTGGTTATTTGCTCCAACACCACCTTATGTGGTTCAGTATCAAATTTTGTTTTAATGCCTCTGAAGAGCTTACTCTTTTTATTACTTTAAAGGTGTCAAATAAATATAAGTTGTCAATTTAAAAGCCTCTCCCATCACAGTGTATGTAGAAACCTAAATGCTGAGTAGCCTGAAGAAATCCTCCTCCTCTTTCACAAGATCCTCTTAAAACCTGCAAACACAGAATTCTTTTGTCAGCATTACAGTGATGTGTTTTTCATCCTGTGGTACAAATGCTTAGTTCTGAATTGGTCTCTAGAGCTGCCTGTACCTAAAGGGGATAATGAATTGTTTGAAATAATTGCTTTAATCAAGGAACAAGAGCTGCTCTTTATATTTACAACACAGTTACAAACCCATTGATAAGGAAACTTGAACCTGTTAGTATTTCCACCCTTGGAATACGTATATTTTTGAGACTATAAGTGAGAGACACTGCTTTCATTGTTCTTGCTGTCTGTACCTTTCAAAGTCAGAATGCTGTTGCTTGCTGTTTAATGCAACTGCTGACCTGTGATTGTCTTGCATTGGTGGAGTTTGGGTGCTGTTTGTTCAATTTTTCAGGCACTTATTTCCTTCTCAGTATTGCGCCCCATCCCCTTTCCACTAATGCAAGAGTTATTTCTTAGCTGGGATGCAAGGAAACAACCACGGTTTAGTTACATGGGGCTCCCCTTCCACATAAAAGTTCAATTTCTGAGATAATTTTGCTGAATCAATTCAAGGGCTAATCAGCACCATACCTTTTTAGGTTATTCTCCCTTGAAAATAGTTGAAATGAAATATATCGCTAGGAGCAGTATCACCAAGCCTTTGTTCCTCCAATTCTTCATTGTGAAGAAGCCCCTCCCCCACCTTTGCTGAAAATCATTGACTTCCGAGATATCTGCAGACACCCTCATGTCCAAAGATAGGTCTAGCATTTGACTGAAAATCAAATGCCTGTTGCGGTTGGTACTGGAGTCAGCACCTGGACTCTGAGATCATTGGATTTCTGTGTGCTGTTTCACAAGCTATATTTAGAATTCCGTCTGAAAATAAAGAGCAACCAATGTAAATGCTCTTTGACATAAATTATAGTCTGGGAGAGTAAGTAAGCCAGCAGATTCAGTAATGTTTTGGAAATAGTGATAAGCAGGCTCCTTTAATCTCCCTCAAACACTGCACTCTAAAGAATTGCAGATGCTGGCACTCTGAAACACCAACAGAAATTGCTGGTGAAACTCAGCAGGTCAGGCAGCATCTGCGGGGAGAAAGCAGAGTCAATATTTCAAGTCCTGCGACTTTTCATTAGAATGCACGTTCCACTAAAACTTCAGTTTGTTTAGCTGACCAGCTACTCTAGAGTTCAGCTTCTCAAGTCTTTTTTTATGTCACTGTGTGGAACTATGGATATTGAGCTTTACAACTTCTGAGTGATAGCAGTGCTGAGCTCCAGATAGAGAACTTCTCTTGATTCTGTTTGCTTCACAACAGTTGTGTAATTTTCTTCTTCCATTGGCACCTCCGTAGGGAGCCACTTTGAAACTCAGAAATTAGGAGCAGAAGTAGACCATTTGGCCCCTCAAATCTGCCCTGCCATTCAGTATGATCATGGCTGATCATTGATACTGATGCCATTCCTTGATGCTATTAATAGCTTTCTTGAAAATACTCAAGTGATCTGGCCTCCACAGGTTGACCACCCTCTGAATGAAGACATGTTTCATAATCTCTGTCCTAAATGGCCTGCCCCATATCCTGAGACATCATCTCCCAGAGCGGAACTTGCCTAGCCCTGTTGGAATTGTACTGCAGCAGTTTGTGAACATTTGTGGAAGCACTGAGGTATATGGGGCATACAGCTTTCAAAATATTCTCTCCTTCAGTCCAAAGATGTGCAGTTAAGTGGATTGGCCATGCTAAATTGCCCATAGCGTTCAGGGATGTGTAGATTAGATGGGTTATAGGGGTATGGATCTGGGTGGGATGCTCCAAGGGTCACATGGACATGTTGGGCCGAAGGGTCTGTTTCCACACTGTAGGGATTCTATGATTTCATTGATCCACTCCATAAATATTAAAAGTGACCTGTTTATCGCTATTATGATACAGGTATAAGCCGCAATGGAGAAATTCCTATGAGTTAACCTGATAAAATTTTACATATTTAGTTGTGAAGGGTTCAACAGCAATAGCTGTGGAGGAAATATTTCCTGCGATTGAGTCCAAAACCATAGGTCATAAATACAAATTACTAATAAGTCCTATAGGGAATTTAAAAGAAACTTTACCAATAAAGTGTTTAGAATGAAGAAGTTATTTCCGTATAACAGTTTGATAAGTCAATTAGGAGTCCAGTTATTGTGCACAACTAATGGGGTAGCAAATACTAAAACTGGATTTTACTATAATCTTTTGGAGAAGTGGTAGTTATCTAATTGAAACTGTCCATCTCTTAGTTATATCTGATTCCTTAATTATGTGGATCTTTTCCTAGTTAGAATCATAGAATTCCAACAGTCTGGAAAAAGGCCACTATACCCATCAAGTCTGCACCAACCCTTCAAACAGCATCACAACCAGATCCTTACACTATCCCCATAATCCTGCAATTACCAAGGCTAACCTAACCTGCACATTCCTGGACAGCGCAAAGTTCAGCATGGCCAGTCCACCTAACCTGCACATCTTTGAACTGTGGGAGGACACCAGAGTACCCGGCAGAAACCAATGCAAACACTGGGAGAATGTCTGTGTAGAGTTTACACAGTCACCGAAGACTGGGATCCGACCTGGGTTCCTAGCACTGAGGCAGCAATGCTAACCACTGAGCTACAGCTGATGCTTTTTGGCACTCTTCCAACTTAAACTGCAATAAGACTATTACACTACCACATAAAATGGCCAAGATGAATATCATAAATGTTGAGGTGATATAACTGTATGAGGGAGGAAGGACTTTAACTTGTTCTGAGAGTTTAAAGAAGAGTGGGAAAAAGCTTGTGTGAACCACCTGGGCCGAATGGCCTGTTTCTGTGCTGTAAATACAATTATGTAACATGCCTTATAAGCGTGAGTACACACTTGTCTGGATTATAGGGCCATTGCTTCGAGCGTTGAGTAAAAGGTACTGAGCTGTTCGCTTTTCAGCAGCCAGATGTTCACAAAGTGACTTTGCGGTTTCAAGTATATCTATACCAGGAAAATTGATTCCTCAGAGCTATGTATGATCTGTCATTACAGTCCTGAAGCAAATAGTTCAAGGGCTGGGATTCATTCTCAATTATGAGCAGTGTCAGCTACAGTTCAAGCAGGCAGCTAATATTCTTAGAATATGGTTTCAGATAACCTAGCAGGAAGATTCCTGAATCCCACTATAAGATTATTTAAGAGTCTCTATAGTTCCCACTGGCCACGCTTTTAAGTGCTGCTTGAACTGAATCTGCTCAGTCAATGGGGTTCCCATAGAGGTGGTGTCCTTGGGGATCAAGGAACCAGGGGGAATTAACACATTTAAAGAGAGATTTGCCTGGATGTTAATTAGCAATTGGATGTAAAATAATTAAACTTACCCTTTTTATTTCCGTTATCTGGCAGCATTAATTGCTACAAGAATAATTCAGATGAAAAGGGAAGTCTTATGCATATAGTCAAAATAATTATTAAGTTTCCATCCACAGATTGATTTGGGCTGGGTGATCAACATGACAGCTGCAGACTGGGAAGATCATGGGCTTTAGTTTTAATTGATGTTGAGTTGGCCAGTTTCAACCTGATTGTGACAACCATGGTTTTTAGGGGATGCCAAAAACCCAGATATCAGGGATGAAAGAAGAATCTGGTAAGGTTACATCTTTGGGGATTGAAAATCAGCAGATCCACAGGAAGCGCATATATGCGGACTTTATTTCAGAATAGGTTCTGGCTTAGTTGTAATTAAATCCACACATAGATTGCTGGCGTGTAATTGGATAGGTTAGAATTTAGCCACTTCAGTAAGTACTCTATGACTGACTTAAAAGCAGCCAATACTGTTGTATGTAACCAGCAAAGAATCACTACCCCCAGGAAGGAGGGGAGAATTCTGGTAGGAAAAACAAACTAGTTGATTAAAGCATTCCACTTGTTGAGGATTTAAATGTTGATTAGTTTGTCTATTTCTGTTTGTCATTGATTATCTGTATTCAAAACCTTGCCTTTGTTTGCACCCCTAGTAAATTGATGCTTGCAAGTTTACAATGGAAATTGCTTACGTAAACTTCACACTAATTTTAGTCATTGTGGAGCTGCTGCAGTTGAACTATTGACTATAACTGATAACTTCAAATGGACACATTGACATAGGCAATTACCATTTCATATGTGGGTGTAGTTTATAATATAATTAAAACAATGGCCGTGCAACTTTAAAATTAGAAGTACATTACATTAATATGTCTTGGTCTTATTTTTACCTACTTTCCAACATAATTCAACAGAATATTTTAATCTTTGCCCAAATCTATTGTTGATGTTTCCCTCCATCCAATTTTAACAGCATGTAAATTCAAAGTGATCCAGGTGGAAACTGAATGGATGAGTTGGATCTTTTCCAAATGACGTCTGGTGTTATGTCCATAATTCTGAGTCCAGGAATAGAAGGTGGTGGATTAGGAACATTTTGTCCGCATTATCTCCCTTGGTTAATCAGCATTATATATCTTTGATTAGTGTAGTGCGCTCATTGTAACCTGTTCAAAGACCACAGATTCTGCTGCAGCCTCCAAGAGTACAGTAGATAGGAACTCTTTTACTCCCAGGAGTGGAGATTAAATTCAGAACAAACTAAAGAGATACTGTAAGCGCTGATCTTCCAGTGAATTAAATTGACCAATTTTCTCTCGTGTTGTATTGGAGTCCCAGAGAGTTAGAAATCCCATTCTCAGTGGTCCCTTAGTTCAACACAAAGTCAATATGACTTGTTGAATTTGATTCCAAAGATCATTTGCCATTTTCAAGTATCATTATTTCATGTCTTTTAGAATCACCATTTTCTTCAAATCCTGGCATGGCTGTAAATTTGTTCTGAAGATACCGAATATCTGTAAAGGCTGCGCTTACTGCCCATTTGGAGAAGTGATGAAACAAATCATGTTATGGTGCAAGAATTTCTCCTGGTAGTGCTCTAGGCCCAGTCATCTTCACTGTATCTTAAAACCAGAAGTAGGATGTTCATTGGTAATTGCAAGACCACTCACAGCTCCTCAGAAACAAAAGCAATTTATGCCCTCGTAAGCCTGGATAAATAGCAAGTAAAACCTGCACAATGTATGTGCCAGGTTCATGACCACTTCTAAATCCCCCACCATCCCCAATATCTGACCACAACTTTGACAGATTGATGCTGATGTTTTTCTGCAGTGAAGGCAGAGATGCAGAAAAAGATAGGACGGGTTTTTAAAAAGAAAATCCACTTACATTCTTCTCTTCTTTGCAGGCACACAGCAACCAGTGAATCTTGTGGCTCAAAGCTTCTCAGCCGTATCCATTAACTCACCAACCAGCATGGTACCTCCACGACTTCCAGGAACATCTCCTTTGTCTGGCAATGTGCCAGTTGGCATGGGAATGCCAAACATGATGGGGACTAGTGCCGTAGGGATGAATCCTATGGGTATGCCTCAGAATAGTGTGATGAACCAAGGAATGATGGGAATGGGAATGGCTCCAACTGGCATGGCCATGACCAGTTCCATGGGGATGGGTGTTCCTGCCATGGGTCTCAATGCTAGCATGACACCTGCAATGGTGCAATCCAAGCAAGATGCCTTTGCCAATTTTGCCAACTTTAGTAAATGAGAAGGCTGGAAAGACTCTATTAATTTAGATGAAGGTGTGAAGGCTGCACAAAATAGTACTTGAAACACATGAAGATAGGTTGTCTTAAATTTTTATAGCTATAAGAACAAGTTTTGTGATGAATATGGCATATTTTGTATTGAGGAGAAATCTGGTAATTGGCAAGATCTGTGCTATTGAACGTGTATGTCTGTTTCCTAACAGAGGTTCTTCAAGTAAAATCCGTTTCATTGGCATCTTGTTTGTGAGATACACCTGAAAGCCTTTTTAAATGTTGATAAATTTTAACTCTTAGTGAAATCACAGGACTGGGAGGATTACATGGGTTGGGAAAAACACTTCATATCAAAAATAATTTTTATACCTATCGTAATGGCCTTTAAGTCAGAATCCCAAGAAAATAATTAAAATCCAGAATATAGTCATTAAAAATTTTGTTGGTTCTTTACCTCGACACAATCAGTCTCTCCAGCAATGTGATAATCAGCTTGTGTATATAATCCTTTATGTAACAAATGAATGCAAAATTATTAAAAGGACTTCAAGGTACCAAAAATCCCGATTACTGGAATGTAAATAGTTTGACATATTCCAGTTTCAATAGAGGAAATAAATCCTATCATGAAAATGTCTTTATTAATAATAAATCGTAGTAATTGTAGCTTTTATTCTTTTCCCTCAATTTCCTCTTTTAACAGCTTTAGTCTGCTGAAATGCAAGTATCAGCTACATTTTCCCTTGTCAGCGGTGGGGCTTTTTGATTTGAGGGCAAGGAAAGGGCATCTCATCAATGAGTGGACAGGTCACCAGTTACCTTAATCTGAATTTTTTTACACACACACACCCCCATACTTGTCTGTTCTCTTCTCCGCCAAGCTGAGCATACCCTGTGAGTGTGCAATATCCAAGACATTCCTCTGTTCTTTTCAGAAATAAGCATTCATGCTGAACTTACTCTGATTTTGAAGGTGGTGCAGGTGAAAAGATTTCTGTCATTTTTGTTTCTCAAGCTGTCTGATTTTTGAACATTTTTTGCATTGGTGACTGGTGAATCATGACCGTGTTCTGTAATGTTAAAGCCATGCTATCTGCTTGATGGATGGAATCTTCACTAAGAGACGCTCACAGTCAAGTTTCTACAGTGATTCTTCTTCCCAACAAGTCAGAGGGGGAAAAATGTGTTTCAATCGTACTCATGACCTGTTCTGTATTACAGCAAACTATTCATTAAAATCTGTTACTTAAAACCATCTTTTGTGCCCTTTAACTGACTTTGTAAAATTTACTTCCACAATGATTTTTAACTAATGAATAATTCACATCATCTTAATGACTTTGCATTTGTCCCTTTTCCAACAAAAGGCTTTCACCACTCTAAATTTAAAGAAGTAAGATGCCTTGACCTAGTCTAAACCTTGCCAGTTTTCCCATTTACAACATTTATAATTAGGTATAAATGATTGTACTTCAAGTAAAGTGTAATGAAAAGTGATTTGTTTCCTAAATAAGAAATGAGAGTGTGTAATTAGCAGACTGCAGTTTTTAAATCATTCAGCAATTCACTGTTTGAATTGGAATCAAAGAATAAAAGCTTTCATGTTCAGTTACATCAAAATAATCACTGTGCGCTTCAGTAGTTTCAAAACTTTTTTGTGAAGTCTCCTAAATGATTTCCTTGTACGAGGAGATAACGTTTCATTAAGGTACAACCTGAGGGTTGGAAAAGCACTAATGCAAAGTTCATAATTTGATGCATAGCAAATTTCAAAGAGGAATGAGTTTCTTTTGCTGCTATCTTTGCACTCACAGGTTTAATATAAATATTTCTCCAGTGATTTTCATGGAATGTGCTGCTATGAGGAAAAACTAAGAGCCTCCTGTGCCATGCCTGTCCCAAAGAACTGGAATTTGAGTGTGTGGGAATTATTTGTACTGTGCCTAATTGAAATGAGGAAAGGAACATGCATGCTGTTGGTTGAAGCTTCTCTTAGGATCACAGGGCTCGGCTTGTATTTAAAGTATTTTCAGGTCTCTGATAGGTGAGGAGTGAATGGCAATTTGATGTATTTGATAAATCGGATCTTGGGTCTGAAAAACAAACTGCCACAGTGCGATTTTCATTTCCTTCAGGATACACATACTAAATATGAGGACATTCTTTCTTCACTTTTGGTTTAGCTGTTGACTTGCATTTCTACCTCAGATTTAAATCAGATTTATTTTTATGTCAAAGTTCAGATGGTTAATGTTTCCCGTATCAACTTCTAAAATGCAATTTAACAAAAATCTCTGCCTGATACCATAAACAGGCTTGTTATAACTGATGACACTTCCCACTTTTTTTTTTTTTTTAAAGATAGATGCACATGATTCCATTCATGTAAACAGAATCCAAACATTAGTACTCTCGATTGCAGTTTAGATTTTATCATGTCCTTTCCATCTAAGGGCTAGACATTTTTGTGCTAACCAACTCAACATCCTTAAAGTCCAGTTATTGTTCAAGATTGGATTATTATTGTGATGAGGCACATCTTGTAGATATTTTGAAATCAGCTAAGATATGAAATAGACCTGAGGCTGGTAGGACCACTACCATCATTAGAAGAGCTTTATCGGTACCTGTTGTCAATAAAGGTAAAAATTTGACAGTCCCTTCCCATCACAATGTATGTCTATTTTATTAGAATTGCTACTCAAAGGAACCTTGGCCTTTCACTTTTATTTCTGTTAAATTACATACTGTGCTGATCTTTACTCAACAGAATCCTTTTAATAAGATCAAGGATAACATTCAGAAAATATTGTATTCCTAAATGGAAAGGGCATTAAAGTTGAGAAGAGAAACTTGCAGGATGAGGTTGTTTGGGGAATGGACATCATGGAACCGGGAGAGGAAGGAGAAAATAAAGGCCCTCCCCTTAGCATTGCTATAAGCAGGAACCTTTTGGGTTGTGTAATCACAAAACTGTATTATCTCCAGATAATTTTGGACAATATTTTATTCACCCAAAGCACTAATCCACCATGACTCTAGGATTGATGTTACTGCATCAATGCACCAGCAAACTGCTACTTTAGATACTGGGTTAAGAAATCCGATTTCACAAAGCAGTGTACAATTCTGAAAGAATAATACCCAAGGCTAGACTGAATTGTTCAAGTGTTCAAAGTTGCAGGTATGATGAGTATTCTCACTCAAGGTGTAAAGCTGCCTCCCTTTTAACTTGGATTTACATTTCATCAGCCCTCAGCCTGTTCTTATTGCCCAGTAACTAAATTTGAAGACTGACGTACATTTTGATTTTCTATCTGCCTCATTGATGAAACGAGTCCTTTATGTTCTTCTATGAAATGCAAATAGCACATCAAGATCCTTTTTGTTTTGGAATTTTTTTTTTAGCCTGGAGAAACATTACCTCAATGTTCATCACATTTTACTACTTGACTATTAGTTGGGCCACAGTGGCTGAGAAATGGGATTTTAAAAATCCCTGCTAATCAACCAACTCTTAAATTGGATGTTATAATGGGCATGATACTCAGAGGCTAATATGTTGTGAGGAGTGAACTAGTTACATTTACCATCTGGTACCCCTGCAGCTGGCAACTTAATTAACATGCACCTGCTCAAAAAGGAGCAGAGTCATTAATAATCTAGTACCTATTGGAAAAATATCTTTGTGAGCCATTACTGGGGATTGGAGTTAACAATGTAAATCAGCACTGTCAAACTGGAATCATGAATTAGCAGCGGAGGACTTTTTGAATAGATTATTGCTTTTGCTGTTTTTCTGCACACTCTAAAGACAATAACTAAGCTACAACACCCTGGTTCATAACCTCTAGCATCCCTACCAACAACATAATCACCCTGACCTGTAGCACCCTTAATTCCTGGCTACCCCTCCTTAGGATGGCTCTCTCTAATGTGTCCCTATGCCTGATCACCCAAAGCTGTATCCTCAGTATCTAACTTCCATCTTATTTCAGTGTGACTGTATGCAGGCATATATCAGACTGCAACACTCCTGTGTCACAGACTGTGCACTGAAACCAAGATGTTATAGGAAAACATGCAAGTGTGCAGAACCATTATGATACAAATTACTTACATTCAAGGCAACTTCTTTATGCTCCTACCACTGACATAACACTAATACCTGAGCTTGTTTCCATTCGCAGGTTAAATGGGCATATGGTCTGCAAGTTTTACATGACCACCGTCTCAAAATCCTATAGACAACACATTAAAAACACTGTCAGAGTTGAATAAGACTATATTATGTTTGAGGAATCTGTCAGTTTAGAAATGAGGACACTCCATAACTCAACTTTCTAAGTCCGGGCATCAAAGGGCTGTATGAAACGTACATGCTTTCAGAGGTACATTAGTGCAAGAATGACCCAATTAAATAAGTAATCGAATATCAAGAGGGAAATGTCATATTCCATTTAAATTAAGAACCACTGAAATGCTATTAAAAGCTGTACTTAGTACATTAAGGTTTTGATTTGCATAGCAATAAGATTTCAGATATTAATGCTATGCTTATGGCTTCTGGTTCTGGAGGCTGCGGTACAGGCAGTATGGATAGGTCATTCCTTTAATCTGTGTTTCAAGGAAAATGTCTTAGTCCTGCCTTGATTTGAGTAGCTTTATCTATCTGGTAATCATATCTGTTTGCATCTGAATTGGGGCAGATTAGTGTTCTGAAGAAACTGACGTGTTTGTATGCTTTTGGGATCATGCAGTTACGCTAACAATTAGGATATATTTAAATATATAATTCTCATACCACCAAAGGTGTGAGCAATCTGAATCACAATTGTACAGTGCAGGAGATCAGTCAGACCATCAGCAATTTTCTTCTAAAAAGCTAGCCCATAGTTCCATTCACCATTCTCTCTACACAATTGCTGTCATTACCTCTTAAGTTACTGCTAAATCTGCATCCACAACTCTATCAAGACTCTTCATTCTAATAAGTTGCTACATTGTAAAAAAAATCTTACCTTCCACTGTTCTTTTGCTAATTCTTTTAAATCTGGACTATGGATTGCTGTACAAAGTCAGAATGAATTTAATGAGTCGAATAGCCTCCTGTGTATTAATCACTGACTCCACTGGTTCATAACCCTCCTGGCAGTGGAAACTTATCCTTTCTTAAAATTGTTATTGAACACTTCAGTTAAATCCACCATTAACCTTCTTTGCTCTGAGATCAGTCACGGCTTCTTGACATACCTGAAAGTACCCTCAATCCTGAAGCTTTTCTGGTGAATCCAGTTTGCAGCCCTCCGGAACCTTGGCTTTCTTCCTAGAATGTGCTGGTTGGAATCCGAGTTTGTGGCCATGATCTTATTGCAGAGTAAGCTTGAGGGCCTCTAATTCATGTTAGCATTGTGAAAGAATGTGTAAATACTTGGGTTTTTTTTTACAAACTCCCAATTCATTCAAGGAATTTTAGCTCAAAGAGCTTGTACATATTTTCTTTTTAATTTTCAGAACAGGAAAGACATCAGCAGGCTAGTATTTGTTCCCAAGCCCATCTGTACTTCAAGCCACTTCTCAAGATATATTGGGTAGAGGAAGTGGGGGACCGATTCCCTTTCATGTTACAGATTAGAGATCCAGTTGTATTGTTAGTGACAATCTGGTGTGAGCCCACAGACTACAAAATTTACTGAAAAAGTAGGATTTGAATTGTCCCTCAGGGTCTTATTACCACACCTCATATAAGATGAAGCAGTGACTGTGGCAGCTGAGTTCACAGCCAGCAATATCACAGCTGTCTGTACTTAGCATCCCCGCACATCATTTTAAGGGAGGGCACTAGAAAGCAAGAAGCAGCCAGAATCCTGTCTGGTTTTGAGCTGGGAGTAGTAAATCATGGTATTCCAACCAAGATTAAAACACTACAGGTCACAGAATCAAAACTAAATTGTGGTAAGAGTGATGCATCAGTGATACAGTAGACTATGGGGCCAAACAGGACATTTCTCTCAATTAACTCTAGCTTTTATAAAAAGGCTGGATCTTTATTCTGTAGAGTTTCAAAAATGAGAGGTGATCTCTTTGAGGCGTACAAGAGGAATACAGGGCTCAAAAGCCATATACAATTTTTCTCCTTAGCTTGTAGTATCTAGAACCCAATCAGAAAGTCTCAGCATTAGGAGTATGTAGGCAGCACAGTGACTTTGGTAAGCACTACTGCCTCACAGCGCCAGGGTCCTGGGTTTAATTCCAGCCTCAGGTGGAGTTTGCACATTCTCCTCGTGTCTGCATGGGTTTCCTCCTACAGTCCAAAGATGTGCAGTTTGAGTGGTTTGGACATGGAAATGTGGCATTACAGGGATAGGGTGGGGTGGGATGCTCTTCGGAGGGTTGGTGTGGACTCGAATGGCCTGCTTCCAGTCTGTAAGGATTCCCTGATTCTATGTTCAAGATAGACCAATAGGTTTCTGGAAATTAAAAGACATCAAGGAACATCAGGATAGTACAGGAAAGAAAGATCAGCATTGATCTAGTCGAATGGTGGAGAAAGCTCAAGGGGCTGAATAGCTTACCCTCCATTTTCTATATTTCTAGAGAGAATAGACTCACCAGGTTGCAAGATAAATAAGACATTTCCCTTCAGTGCTGAGTCTGCTCAAATACCATTGTAACTATGCCTCATAGCAAACAACAGGTGCTGCTCTCTCCTCATGTACCTCAGACAATAAGAAACAAAGAGATTTTCTTGGAGCAGGCTTCCTCAGCTGCTGGCTGTAACTTCAGACCAATAATAATGAAACACAAATTTACATCCATGCCCCATGTCCCCTCCTGCTTCCAACCTGATGAAAGGGTAAAAACAGCTATTTAGATTTTGTTTAAAAAACAGATGGGCTGTTAATTAAGGTAACAGGCAATCAGTAATTCCAGAACTTGGATAAATATCTGCTGGATATCTGGGCAAGAGAGATGGCATGTGCTATGACTCCTGGACATCTTTGTAGATGTATCAGTGTCTGTAATTACCAGCAACAATCCGGTGCATGTTATTGAAAAGTCATGTTATCATAGGATGCTGTAAGGCCTATCAATACCCTTTATACTGGAATATACTGCCACTTCCATCATTCCCCTCAATCACTATGTCTTGGGAAATTCCTGAACCCATAGGTCCTGTCCAACATATTAGACAAAAAAAAAGAGACCCACATAAGAGTGGTAGGGAAAGTTAAGTATTTTCTCAAGAACTGTTTCCTTCAGAAACTTTTCTGCATTTGACAAATACTGTCCTGTAACTATTCTCTGCAATGGGGCTCAGCTTCCTCAGTCAGATAACATTTAAACAAATCTAGCACAGGAAATTTCAGAGCCATGTTGCTAAAATGCCGTTTCTGGCTTACTAATGTGACCTTTGCCAACAGTACACAGCCTGTGAAGTTTTAAACACAACCCCATTCATAAAGTTTTGAAACGAAACATTTACTGGAGCACAGCAATTAAAGGTTCTCCAATCAGCAATTCAACTTGGACAATTCAATGTTGAAAGATATAGGCAGCAAAACACAATTAGTCAACAAAGTGAACCAAATCTGAAGCTTGCTGACTTAAAAAAATCATTTAGCAGAGATTCTGCTCAAACACTAATTCCAAATATTTCCTCTGCTCCAGACAGCCAGATTTCCAAGCAGTTGGAAGTTTACTGCCTCTGTACTTTGTTGGTATAATACTCTACAAAAGTTCAATGTGCTGACAGATATCATTGCGTGAAACTAATCAGTAAGACATTCTCTCCCCGGATGAAAAGTTGATTGACATGTCTTTGAGAAACCTGCTGATAATCTATCCTGGGTAGGGATTTCTTTCTCTGTTTCTTCTTTCCTCCTGTCAGTGTCCTGAGCACCAAGCTCGTTTCTTTGGTGTTTCCGTTTGATCGATCAAGGTCTCCTCCTTCATTCTGTGCAGAGAGGTTTAAGGTATTGGAGGTTACCTGCGTGAGTCCTGTTTTAAGTGCACAGGTCAGATTTTTGCTGTCATCCTGTTCAGCTTTAGCACCTTCCAACTTCTTGGGTAAGCGGCCTGTCTGTTCTGTAGTCTTGGCACCTCGTTCCTCACTTGCAGATCTTTCTTGTAGTTTCAGACGATCAAAAAGCTGAATTTGAAAATAAATTTAGTTAACACAATACAATGCATGGTGCCTAAAGATAATATAAATCAAACTGAATTAAGGGCTAAATATAATGCAGATTTAATACATAAAACCATCTCTGTCATGTCCATTGAACACTCCTGGGCCAGGTACAGCATAATTTAGATACAGAGCAGTAGTCCCTCTATGCTGTTTTATGAAATAATTCAGTATGAGGCATGCACAGGTTAAACAGATAAAAATACTTCTCCATGTAACCATGAGCACACACCCTACCAAATCACAGTTTTAATGCTAAAGCTGTTACATGTGAAACATTGGTGACAGTGAAAACTTTCCACTGTGTTTTACTGTTTTTCTCACTGTAAAATACAGGACAATAAAAATCATCAACTGAGCTGAAATCGTAATGTTTCTTTCTCTCTCTCCCTCTCCAGATGCTGCCTGACGTGCTGAGTATTTTCAGTGCATTTAATCAGCACAACTATCACCCTTAATAGGTTTCCCTTAAATATTATCTTCAGAAAGAGAGTAAATGAGATCATGCAGGGTTCCTGCTACTGAATATAGAGTCAAACAACATGGAAACAGACTCTTCAGTCCAACCAGTCCATGCCGACCATAATCCCAAACTAAATTAGTCCAACCTGCCTGCACTTGGCCCACATCACTCCAAACATTCCTTATTCATGTATTTATCCAAATCTTGTTCAAACACTGTTCTTCCACACACAGAATGAATGCAGGATAGTAGTCAGGCTAAAGCCACTATGTAACAGGGTAAGGGGGCACAGAATGGCTAGTGGGGCCTGCAAGCAGGAGACAGCAGCTTTGGACTGGGAGAAGAGAGAAAGTTGAGCAGAATGCCTGAAAACCATTAGTTTTCAAAAAACATCATGTCAAAGTCTCGACTTACCCTGCCAACAGTTAATACTGGTTCATTGTAAAAGGCTTTTCCAAGGACAGGTTTCCTGAAGGTCTCATCCACATCTACAAGTGCCTGAAATAATGGTGGCAGATAAGACAAATTAACAGGCTCGAGTGCTGCATCTCACATTGTTAAAATCCTGGAAGCTGTGAAATCACTCACTCTTCTGTCACGGCTTTAGGACAAACTGCAACCCTACTCGGGGTGGTTCAGTGGTTAGCACTGCTGCCTCTCACCATCAGGTACTTAGACTGGATTCCAGCCTTGGCTGACAGTCTGCGTGGGTTTCCACTAGGTGCTCCAGTTTCCTTCCATAGTCCAAAGATGTGCAGTTTAGGTAGACTGGCCATGCTAAAATTGCCCCATAATGTCCAGGGACATACAAAGTAGGTGGCTTAATCATGGAAAATACGGGGTCACAATAGGGTGGGGGGTGGTTTTGGGGCAGGATGCTTTTTGGAAGGTTGGTGCAGACTTAAGGGGCTGTATGGCCTCTTTCCACACTGTGTAGGGATTTTATGATTCTGACTACAGCAGCTGAACATTGACACAGAGATGTTTCTGCTTTTCATCATAGAACGTAGAACATAGAACATTACAGTGCAGAACAGGCCCTTCGGCCCTTGATGTTGCGCCAACCTGTGAAACCAATCTGAAGCCCATCTAACCTATACTATTTCATTACCATCCATATGTTTATCCAATGACCATTTGAATGCCCTTATAGTTGGCGAGTCTACTACTGTTGCAGGCAGGGCATTCCATGCCTTTACTACTCTCTGAGTAAACATAACTCAAAATGACATACAAAAGGAAGGCCATTTAGCCATCTTATTGCTCCCAAAATTTGTGACAATAGCATCCTCCCTCCATGGCATCTGTCCAAGAGTCTATTCCATGTTAATCAATTTTAGCGTAAAGCAACACAATACCATCAATTCTAAACCTGTTTATCACCAAACTGTGACCCCCATTCTATCTGCAGTTCACTTTCTCATGATTTTCTAAATTGATACATCTCTCAGGTAACCTCGTTTCACTGAGGACAAACCCAGGTTGCACTAGATTAAAGTGATGCGCCTTGCTATTCTCCTCTAGGGCTTGTGTCTCTGTGATCATAAACGGACAATACTCAAAGTGTGGTCATGAGTGTTTTGCATTCCTAATCACCACATTTAATAGATCCTGCTGGAAGATGCAAATATACATAACTGAGCCCAGTCTATGTTGTAAGTCCTCCGTTTAAACAGGCTGACAACACCCACTATCGCGAAATAACTAAAAGGGTGGGAAATAAAAAGAGCATAAGTGTTGCAAAGATAGCTGGCGGGTAAACTGGGAAAGGAAATAATAGCTTTGACTTATTTTCATGTGAAATGTAGAGCGAAGAGAAAGCATTTATTACCATATTCCAGAACTTGTCGAATGTAACCAAGAATCCCGAGCAGACGCCCCGTAGTCCTTTGAAAGTCCGAATATGGACATTGACCTTTATCCTGTCCTGAACGCAACGATACAATTCACCCAGTGGGCTGCCTTCGTGTACTGAGAACACAATAAACCATTCCCAGTTATATATACATTAAAGAGCGCACAACAGTGCAGTTTTTAAAAAAATGCATTATTGCTTGTTGCCACTGGAGGTCATCAAAGCTACACTGTACAGCAAGAATATCTTCACCATGCAGAGATCAAATCCAATATCAATGTTCTAGCTAGATAAACTTTGAGATAACAAAAGCCTTGCCTTCAATTTCAAGGTACAGGCTTTCTAGAGGATTGGTGGTGAAAGAGAGCACCTGAGTGTTCCTGAGGCAACAAGCTTATTTACAATCATTTTTTGATAACTAAGTGGCAAATTGATAATACAATCATCAATAACTATAAACATGCTGCTATTGCATGATGTACAGATAACAATCTGGGACCTTACACTACTTCTATGGAAACATTACTCAGGATCCAAATACATTATAAAACACACTGAATGGGTTAAACTGTCTATAAATGAATGGATTTGATATATCAGTTTTGTACTAGGAATAAAACTAATAGAGGTAAGATAATTGAGATATTGCAGCTTTACAGGAGATAAGGAAAGGACAAATATTTATAAGGAATATCCACAGTAAGTCCCAAGGTAGTCCACTGTTAAAAATGCCCTTTTAGATGGACAGTGACTGCATTGTTGGCATTAAATGACAGCCTAATTATGCACAAAATCCCACAAACTGCAATGGAATAAAACACCAGATCAACTGCTTTTAATAATGTGACGAAGGAAAGCTTGCCAGATGACCACTAGAAATCCTCTGACATTAGCAAAACAACATGCTGGTATTTTTTACGTCCAAACAATTTAGCAGGCAGGATCTCCAATTTAAAAAAGTATCACCTCTTTACTTAAAATAAAATTACTCTGTCAAACTACACTGAATTATCAGCCTTGATTATGTACAACCTCTGACTCAGGGACAACTACGGCCAGACATAATGACAGAAGTGTGCCATTACGTCGAAATTTAACGACCATGGTTTGGAACTTGCAATTTATAAATAGGCTCTTCAAAAAAAAAGCAATGGGAATAAACAATTGGGAAAACTATTAAATCAGGCATTCGCACTCTCTCTCTTTCTCTTTCTCTCTCTCGCCCTGCTGCATGCATACCTCTGGTTGAGCAATAACGAAGCAGCCCTGAAAGCGGTCATGGAGGTTTCCATGGCCCACACCATACTGCGCTCCTGGCTGGAGGAGGCGAGCTGCTCCTACAGGGAAACAAAGAGCAAAAGTCAGGGCTCGAGATGAACACACCTCACACGCTGTCACAGAAACTTGCACAACACAAACGCTCACTAACTCTCAACACACACTGTTTCAGACTCTAGCAAGCAAGGACAAATCAACTTCTGTCTAGATTAATTCTCGGTTAATTGCATTTTTACCCGAGTCTAACCCTTCCCTAAAAGATTCTGATTAGATTCTCCTGGTCTGCTATTCTCCATCCCCAGTACCTTACCTGAGTTTTTTTATTGATGTACAGAGACAGTGAGTGTCAAGTTTGGGAACTGAGTCTAATGCAGTCCTCACCCAAATTCCATGCAAACAATTTGTCTGTCAGCAAGCTAATGAATAATGGTGAAGACTGGGGGCCCTGGCAGAAAACACAGATGCTGAGACATTCCTCAGGTTTAGGCTGCAGTCACTATATTTGAGAGTAACCTGTAACAATCACCCGTGAAGTGGTCAGTGCCACAACATGGAGGGCAGAAATGCACTAAACCACCAGGGAAAGCTATCAATGTTCTTTATGCACTTCCACTGAAAGATGTGAAAAGGAGCAACGTGCTCAGTGAATTTGTAAGGGTCAGTCTGTAGATTTACTCATTGAGCAAGCAATCAGGATTGTATCTGAGCTTTATTCTGCCTGTGGAAATAGCAGTGTCACATCAATGAGAGTGGAGTAGAGACACAGCACAGTATTAAAGTGTGAGTAATATACACTGCACATTACAAAGCTTTTATACAAGGCTGATACTTCCTACAGCTGACTAGGCACAAACCTGTTAAATATGCCTTGTGACATCAGCATTGTTTTATAGGATTTAATTCAACACACACTCGTTTGTTAGCACAGAGCTTGAATGTTGTTGAAAGAACATGACACATTTCTAAGTCTTTCATCTCAGGTTAATTCAGAGAAATACCATATATAGCAAACATGATCATCGACACATCAGAAACACGCAAAGAGCGGGAGGTCATTTTATCGAATAACCAATCAGCACTCTCTCCTTATGCTGCATATATGTTAGTTTTTCACACAAATTGTTCTGCCAAGTGCAGGATGAAAGCTTTAGCAGAATGTGACTTCTTTTCAACAAAACACAAATATTATGACCCCAACTGAAGGTAATATTGGACAAGTCAAATTCCAGCATAAACTCTGGTTTGTTAAAACCTAAGCTTTACTTTTATCATATTGATTATTATGGTAGTCAGTCACTGAACATGTGCACATAAGGCTGTCACCGTGCTTTTAGCAATTGAAGTTTATTACACGAAAAGAAAAAAAATGTAAAGCTATGAAACAGTTTGAAAGATCCTACTATAAACAGCAAATGGAATGAGCCATTTTCTCTGCAATATTCTTTATGCAGAACCAAACTGAAGTATCAGTCCTAACTTCACTTTAGCATTTCTTATAGAACTGACAAGATTTTGACAGATCCCTCTTGGCAGCTTTCTGCATATCCGCCAGATGTGATTTTTTTTTTCCATTTCTGTCTCTCCCTGAGTTACACACAGACAGGCTACTACACCGACTCTGCTCTGATTTTCACTACCTTGAAATTGCTAAAACTTCTTAAAATTTCAATCCGGCTGTTGTCCTGAAGACATCCAATGACTAAAGTTTACCCTTCTACTGGAATGCCCTTTTCTTCTGAACTCAACCTGCTTTTGGTCCCCAGTCAACTGTCTTTTGTGTAGGTTGTAAAAGTTCCACTGAGCAAACAACACAGCAATTATCTCCACTAGCAACTCGCAACAGCTAAAGTATGTCACATGCTTTCTTTCATGTCTTTATTCACTGAATGAAATTACTTTGGAAGAAAAGTAAGAAAAAATCAGAACTTAAAAGGACTGAAAACCAAAACCTAGTTTATCTCATTCTACTTTTGAATCCATGATCCCAAAAGTAATAAGATTATATTTAACACGTTCATCACACATCTCCCCAACCATTTCTAATTGGTTTTTCTCAAAATTTCCTCCAAATGTACTTTGTGTTGATATATTTACATTAAACACAAGGGTTTTTACAACAACTATATTCTATATAAGTTCATTCCATTCACGACATTCATTGTTTTTCATATTTGCTGTTGACAAAGCAAACCGTGCTTTCTCTAACTGGAATTATTTTCAAATTATAAGCTTGTAACATTCAACTACAGTGAAAGTCTCAGATTTTGATTTGGAAATCAAAGAATCATCAGAATTATAGAATCCCTACAGTGGGGAAGCAGGCCATTCAGCCAATTGAGTCCATACCAGCCCTCCAAAGAACATCCCACCCAGATCCACCCCACCTACCCTATCCCTGTGACCCTGTACTTCCAATGGCTAATCCACTTAGCTTGCACATCCCTGGATGATATGGGCAATTTAGCATGGCCAATCCACATGACCTGCACATCTCTGGACTGTGGGAGGAAACCCACGCAGGCACAGGGAGAATGTGCAAACTCTACAAAGACAGTCACCCGAGGGTGGAATCAAACCAGGGAGCCTGGCATTGAGGCAGCAGGGCTAACCACTGAGCCACTGTCCTGCCCTCCGGAAATGCTCTAGGAAGATTAATGGGTTGAGATCTCTATAAATAAGTGTCTGCAGAGTTGTTCACTATTATATTGTGATCCTAGCTGATGGTTATAAGCAGACAAGTCAGATTTCAGAATAACTGTGGATTGATAAGACTGTATATGTTTTTCTTATTTAACATGGCTATACTTTGCTGTAACATAAGCACACAAGTTTTGGTTTTATCAATAAAGTTTATTACACAAATGAGTTCAGAAGAAATAGATGTACAGGATTTGGGGCTAGTTACGATTTGGTACCTGAGTCTTGGATAATCTCAAGTTTATGAAACACAAAATATGGGACAGAAGCCAGAAATACAATAGAATGGTTAAGTATGAGGGTTTCAAAACAGAAGATTGGATGTAGATATGGAAATGAGCAAGGTTACAGAGGTGGAAACAGGTAACTTTTTATACAGTTTAGATATCCACACAGATACATTACTGAAATTGCAGTCTTGTTCAGCCTCAAGTAGTTGCTGAAGAGAACAGTCAAATCAGTGGCAATAACCAAAGACAATAACTAACACCTAGAGATTTATTCATGACACAGGAGGAAGCATCAGGGATTGAAATGCCTACTCCGGCTCATATGTTCTGAGGATGTTTGGCCCATCATATTCATGCTAGTGATAAAGTATGCATTCAGTCTAATCCCACTTTCTAGTTTTTGATCCTTGAAGATTACAGTACTTAGTATTTTTTAAACTGAGATGAATGTTTCTACCTTTGCCATATTTTCAGTCAGTGAATTTAGACATCCCTCATTGCCTAATTCTCCATTCTTGCCATCATCCCCAGAAACAAATCCGCTCTGTGCCCTTTCTGATGTGATTTCATTCTCCCTGTAATGCAGTGGCCAGAACTCTATGCAGTACCGCAGCTGTGGCTCAATTAGTTTTTTTTTTTAAACAATTCTACCATAACTTCCCTACTCTCATAGTCAGTTCTCTGCAAATAAAGGAAGGTATCCCCTATCTACCTATCATATCACCTCTACATCTCCCTTTAAGTCTTGCGTCCTGTAGGAGGCTGCTTAAAACCTGCTAACCTTAAGGGATGTATAGACATGTACCCAAAGATCCTTATTATTCCTCTCCACTTCTCAGAGCACCTGCACTATTCCCACTTTTCTGCACTAAGCCCATAGCCTTGAATGTTGTGAGATTTTAACCCCTCTATTAAATCTTTCCTTGGCCTTTCTTCCAAAGGAGAACAACGTCCAACTTCACCAGTCTCACACAACACTGGGAATATTGGACTTTGCAGCACTTAATATTCAGAAATTCAAAATCATTCATGGATTACACAAACTTCTGCTTTCAAGCCAACTACATTTTACAGCCAATGTCTGGTGCAAGCCAAACTCTATGTTGTCACTAGCCTTAAACATTTGCAATCTACCTAAATCCACAGTATCTGATCAGGACAACCAAGCAATGGAAAGAAATGTTGATTGTTTATGTCAAGAATGCTAATCAAACTGTATGCACCATATCTAATGATAAAAGAAAATGCTTGTGGCTTGCAATTGGGGGTTTTTAAACCACTTAGTATTTTTTACATAGGTACATAATGTTAAAATAACATGGAGGTTATGGTGGTAAGATAGAACTGGGTGTTGTTAGCAATGTCAAAACTAACGACGTCTTTCCTGATATGTTGTGGAAAAACAACATGTAGATGGGAAAAATGAGGGATCCAAAGATACATCCCTGGTAACTACACATGAATGGGAATCAAATCCCATTGACAACAATTCTTTAGCTATAATTAGGCAAGCAAGAATAGAACCAGGCATGTGCAGTCACAGGCACCTGGCAGCTAATGACGACACATTGGAGGATGGTGCAGCTAACTGAGTGAAAGGCTGTAGAAAGGTCGAAAAGGATGAAAATGAATAGTTCATCTTCGTCATAATCACACATGATGCAATCTTTGGACGACAACAACTATTTTGATACTTATCAAAGCTCCATTCTGAATGAATAAAAGGAGTTTATATTGTCTTTGATGCAATTGAGGATTTGTTCACAGGGAGTATACTTAATAGTTATACTTATTATTTGGTGCTTTGTTTGCCAAACATAATAAATTAGGAGTTCACAGAATTTCAGTTACATCCCATTGTACTATCATAATTCAGTCCCTCACTCTGCTGTCTGGGGAGCACTTAGAATTACATGAAATGTAAATTGCAAAAGGAGACCCAGCCTCTTCAACTTTTCTGAGATATAAACTTGAGTTTCAGTACCATCTGTATCAATCCAACTTTTAATGCCTTCCCCACTGCCTCTAGACCTTTCTTAAAAAAAATACAATTAAACTACAAATGCCATGTGCAGCAATGTTCCACACAGCTTTAATAATATAACTTTATATTCCGAGGAAGGGTCACCGGCCCGAAACGTCAAGTTTTCCTGCACCTATGATGCTGCTTGACCTGCTGTGTTCATCCAGCCCCATGCTTGTTATCCCAAAATGTCCACTCTGATTTATCTCCACAGATGCTGCCAGACCTGCTGAGCTTTTCCAGCAACTTCTGTTTTTAAAGTAACTTTGCTTTTCGGTCTTACTCTTGAAATGAGCCAATTTTAGAACATTAACTGGTTTTGTTAGCCCCTACCCTTGATCTTAATTTGAGGACTTGAGCCCCTAGATCCCCATGCTCCTTTTGATAAGTTTGGGCTCCTTTTATTCCCTGATCCCACCCACCAAAAGGTGCAACCTCAAGGCGGAACCTTTATAACTCCAAATATATGCAGCATGTGCGCTGCAAATATCGCTCACGGCCCTCTCCATCCCCGCGCTCAGTTACTCACGGGCCATCCTGGTCAGCACATTTTTCGGGGCCCGCTCCCTCCTGAGGGGCCTGGGCCTGTCGTCGCTGCTCTGCTCGGCCACCATCAGCTTCTTGAGGCGCTCGATCCTGTCGGGGTCCGGGGGAGGCCAGGCGGCATTGCGGCGGCGCCCGCGGGCCCTGTGGCAGCCGGAGGCCTGGGCCTGGGCCTGGGCCTGGTCACCGGGCTCCTGCTGCTGCTGCTGCCGCCGCCTAAGGAAGCTCTGGTACTCGGCAATGTTGTTGAAGGTGCGGACGTTGGGGAAAGGCAGCGGCGGCGGCAGTCTGCTGTACAGCGCCAGGTACGGGTCAAAACGCGGAGAGCTGACATTCAGCCGCCCGGCCTCGTCGTCCTCGTCCTCCTCCTCCGGCCCGGGCTCTGAGCTCTCGGCCTCCGCCATACCCCAGCGGCTTACCCTCTCCCCGCTGCTAAGATAGGGCACTTTCACCAGCCGCCATCTTGGGTCCGCTCCCGCTGGGCATTGTGGGACGGAAACGAAAAGCTGGAGAAAGGCGGCAGCAGCAGCAGCGTCTGTGAAGCATTTGGGTGTTCTTGTGTCACACGGGACTCAAAACGTTAACTCTCTTCCCCTATCCATAGATTCTGTCAGATTTGATGAGATTTTCCAGCACTTTATAGAGTCATAGAGTATTAAAACAGACCCATTGGTCCAACTTGTCCATGCCAACCAAGTTCCCCAAACTGTCCCAGTTGCCTGAGTTTAGCAAATACGGCCACTATCTAAACCTTTCCTATATATGTACCTATCAAAATGTCTTTTAAATATTGTGACTCTATGTGCATCTACCACTTCCTCTCTATTTCAATTTCCAGCATCTGCAATATTTTGCTTTTATCTGAGCATTGTGTGACCTTCTCCACCTCAAACCAGGATTTGTCTTTCAGACAGCACCTTGAAGCAAGTCCCAAAGCAACTACCCTCCCGGACTTTCCTTTCCAAAACAAAATAAAATCAAATGGGCTGTCACTGTTGCCCGGAAAGGCAACTACCATTCTGAACAAAGCATCAACTCACAGACCAGGCCACATACTTTGTTACTTTGGAACCATGTTGGGGATCGGGATAATAAATGTTCAGTGACTATCTCTGATCTTCAAATAGGCTCACATGAACCTTTGATATTGATTTGAGAGGGTAGATGGAGCCTCAGTCTGTTCAGAAGACGGCTTCCCAGACTCTAGAGTGAATGTAAACCAAGACTAGGTGCTCAAATTTCAAAGTAGGCCTTGAATCCATCGCCTCTTGCCACAAAACCAATAGGACAAATCCCAAACACTTTGATTGTATCTTGAATTTACATAACACCCTTGTTCAAAACCCATCAAAGCTCCTCATAGCTAATTATCTAGTTTTTCAATTGGAGTCACTATTTTGCAGTAGCCAATTTGCGCATAGGAAGATGTCTTTGTGGATTAGTAGCAGCCAAATCAGAAGAAACTCTCAGACCCACTCAAAATAAATTACAAAAGCTACATATATTTTAAAAATTATTACGATCCACCTTTCCCTGCCCCAATAGCTACTGATTCACAATATAAGGTCACGCTTACTACGAGGAAGGTGTCCAGTTACTTAAATAAAAACAAAATGCTGGAAATACTCAGCATGTCTAGAGACACCTGTTGAGAGGGAAGCAGAGTTAACATAGAGTTTGGTCTGATTTCAGAAGAAGTCATTTGGACTCAGACTATCCAAGAATAGACCTACTAACATCTGCCACAGTTAGATTAATGAAGACAATGTGAATTAAGTTTTTTACTCACGTTGGGTCCTTCATCTCTTTCTGCAGACCCAGTCTAGCAGCAACGTCCTTTAAGACTCGGCCAATAGTGGTGCTATCGATCTGCTCTTGGTGATGAACACTGAAGTCTCCCTGTGTCCTCAAAGTAGTGTTAAACATGAAGGAGTATTTGTTCTTCAGCTGAGTGGCAGTAAACGGTAAATTAGCAGCATGTTTCCTTGCCCATGTTTGACCCGATGCCACGAGGTCTAGAGTCAGCATTGATGATGTCCAGGGCAACTCCCAATCATATAATATTGTTCCACCACAGCTGACAGGATACTACATTCCCAGGGTTGGAAGTGATTGTGTTTGGCACATAATCATGGAATTATACCTTACAGATAATGGCCACCTGTTGCATGACAAGGGTGTGGGAGACCTCACCCAATTTCAATCCACCCTTGCAGATCTTAAGGAGAACTTTGCAGGATTGACAGAGCTGAATTTATGATTGTTGGTTTAGCGCCTAGATTTATGTAGGAAGTCTGTTTGAATAATTCCCTTGTTTAAACTTTATAATGACTTGATACAACTGAGAGCCTTGCTAGGCCATTTCAGAGGGCAGTTGACGATCAATCACATTGCTGTGGGTCTGAAGTCATATGCAAGTCAGACAAGGAAAAGATAGATCTGCTACAGAAGAATTTCCCTTCTTATGAACTGAAGCCATTCTTGAGAAGATTATCTGGTTAGAGCGATATTCCTTCAGATGTTGAATAGATGCAGTCACCTTGTTGCAGCGTATGTGATTAAAGCAATGCCAAATGTATGTGCAACTCTCCTGTTAATAATTTATGCTGCCTTTCACTCCTCCAGGCTGAAGCCTCTTCCAGCATATTCTTTTGTATGATAACTGACAGGGGGACACCTAACTAATGGTCAAAGGGGGCCAGTAACTGGGCATACGTTAGTCTATTCTGCCTTACACCTGTGAATTTGTCTGGTTGGCTGATTGAACCAAGTCCAACTATTTTTTGCCAGTCCTTGTAGAAATGAGGGGTCACAATCATTCCATTTTGACTTGGGGCCTGGCTGTTTATTAGAGGGCTGAAACCCTCCTAGAGGAAGTTGGCTCCTTCAGTTTGTAGGAAAGGAGATTCTTCTGCAGAAGAAATTAAAGTGGCAACTCAGCTAACTGGACCAGATATGCCAATCAAAAATATATAGAATATACACAAAAAAAAAAGAAGGCCTGGGTGATCTCAGATCATAAGAAGAACTTCAAGGTTTCTGTAAGCCTCTGTATGGATTGTGCCAATGCCTATTTGTTTGGAATCTGCAAGGAGAGCAAAGGAAGCAGCAGAATAGGACTTAAACAAAAACTAAAATATCTGGGAATGTTCAATAAATAACTTACCTTTTAAAAAAAACTCCTTCTCGAAAGGGTGTTAAGTGAATCAGATGGGATTTTATGATATTCGACAATTGTTACATGTCTGTCAATATACTCGCTTTTAATTCCAAATTTTTTTGAATTTAAATGTTACTTTCTATTACAAAGGAATGTGAACCCACATTGCCAGAAAATGAACGTCGGTTTGTTGATTGCTAGTCCAATGATATTACCATAGTGATCTCATTACAACTTACAAAATTGTTACAAGATGGATGGAGACAAGGAGTTTCTCTGACTGGGAGTCTAAAAACCATGGACATAATAATGAGGAAAAGGCTTCTAAGACTAAGATGAGAAGGAATTTCTTCAAACAGAAGATAGTGAATATTTGAAATTCTCTACCCCAGTTTAGGACTGGAACCACAAAAGTTTGTGAAATCTAATTTTTTATGAACATAAAAGTCAAGCATGTAAAGTGAAAATAAATTACCCAGCACAAATTCGATTCCCTTCTCAGCTAGGCTATTCCTCTTCCCAAATCTTGTCTGTGGTGCAACCAGGCTGCTCACAACATTGGTATCCTACCTGAACTCAAGTGAGCTTCTGTCTTTCCTCTCCTATCACCAAGTCCTCCAACTCCATAACAATGTCTGACTCTGCACCTATCCTAGCTCTTCCACTGCTGAAACCCTCATCAATGCCTTTGATACTACTTAGACCTGACAGTTCTAATGCTGTCCTGGCTGGTCCTTTACTTTGCACCATTTGTAAGCTCAAATTTGTCCAGAACTCTGCCATCCATAACTAAAGCCACACCAATTCCCGTCACCCATCCCATTATCACTGGTCCACCTTAGAATCCATCTAGAAATATTACTTGGTAATTTTAAATCAAGTCTTTTGAGGATATTACTGTATAAAGACTTCAGGACCCTGCAGCAATTTTGTGAGTGTCATAGAAACACATTATTGAGCACAAATAGCACTGTGAGTGGAGTTAGAAAACGTGAGATTAGAACTCTAGACAGAAAGAATAAAGCACATGGACATGAACATACAAAGGTAGATTAGCCTGTAATGAATGTAACTAAGTCAAGTAGTATTTAGTAAAAGTACAATGAAATGTTCATTTGAAGTCTAAGGCTGAGCAATTCTTGACTTTTCCTTCTCCTCAATTAGTCTATCCCTAACCCAAACTCAGTGTGGCATAAGACTGCATGATAAAAGGGATCTAGGAAGCAGGACTGAAAGAAAGGAGAACAAGTAGATGCAGTGTATTTGAAGTTCCAAAATGTCATTCAAGAAGGTGCCATGTAAGAACATAAGAGTAGGCCATTCAGCCCCTTGAATGTGCTCCTAGGTCATGGCTAATCATTAATACCATATTCCTACACTATCCCCATTACCTCAATGACATTAGTAATTAGAAAACTGTCATTGAAGTTGGTTGGCTCGCCGAGCTGGTTTGTTGTTCCGTGGACATTTCGTTACCGTGCTTGGTAACATCCTCAGTGCAGCCTCTGATGAAGCGTCAGTGTGCTTACCCGCCTGGTTTTTAAACTCTGGGGTCCGTTGCGATGGACATTTAAAAACCAGGCGGGAAAACACACCAACGCTTCATCAGAGGCTGCACTGAGGATGTTACCAAGCACGGTAACAAAATGTCTGCGGAACAACAAACCAGCTCAGCGAGCCAACCAACCTCAACACCCACAACCCGAGCCACAGACCTACTCCAAAACCTTAGAGAAAACTGTCACTTACTAGCTTGAAAATGATTTAGCTTCCACAGCTCTTTGGGGTAGAGAATTCCAAAGGGTTACCACTGTCTGAATGAAGATGTCCTTCTTCATCTCAGTCCTAAATGCCCCCTGTTCCTAGATGTCTTATCTGCATCGGGTTCATCTATCCTTTAAGGAATTTTGCACGTTTAAGATTGCCTCTCGTTCTTCTGAGCACTACAGGCCCACTATTTTCAAGCTCTCCTCATAGGAAAGTTCCACCATCCCAGAAATCAGTTTGGACAAAGTGCAAATGAGTTCACAAATATATCCTTTGTTAAGCAAGGTGACCAGATCTTCACACAATACCCCAGGTGAGATTCACCAGTGATCCATACAAATTAAGTGAGATTTATTTGTTCCTGCACTCAGAACATCGTTACAAAGTTGGCACACAGGGGAGGCAATGGCCTAATCAGTAGGCTATTAATCCAGAAACTCAGCCAACATTCTGGGAAATCAGGTTTGAATCTGACCATGGCAATTGGTGGATCTTGAATTCAATTTTTAAAAATCTGGAATTAAGAATCTAGCAATGGCCATGGAACCATTGCAGATTGTCAGGAAAACCCATCTGGCTCACTAATGTCCTTCAGGGAAGGAAATCTGTCACCTCTCAGTTGCCCTCTAAAGTGACGTGGCAAGCCATTTAATTGTATCAATTCTATCTCATGCTGGAGAACTGTGTACAGTTTTGGTCCCCTTACTCGAGAAAGGATGTTGTGTGTGCGCGTGCGCGTGCGTGTGCGCGCACATGGAGGAGAGTGGTGCAGAGGAGGTTCACTAGGTTGATTCCAGAGTTGAGGGGGTTGGCTTATGAGAAGAGATTGAGTAGACAGAGAATAGACACATTGGAATTTTAGACAAAGGAGGAGGAGGGGATCTTGTAGAAACATAAAATTGACAGAAATAGATAAGGTAGAAGCAGGAAGATTGTTTCCACTGGTAGGTGAAATTAGAACAAGGGGGCAGAGTCTCAAAATAAGGGGGAGCAGATTGAGAAGGAACTTTTTCACCCAAATTGAGTTCTCTGTCCAGTAAAACAGTTGAGGATACCTTATTTGAATATTTTTAAACATAACAAGATAGATTTTTGAACAGTAATGGAATTAAGGGTTGTGATGAGCAGATAGGCGAGTGGAGCTGAGTTCACTTAAAGATCAGCCATGATCTTATTGAATGGTGGAGCGGGCTTGAAGGGCTAGAGGTCTATTCCTGCACCTATTTGGTATGTTGTTGTGTTCTAAGTCTTAACAGAGAGATTGGGAGAGCTGTCTCACAGGCTGACCAAGCTACAGCCAGAAATAGTCATACTCGAACAATCATACCTTATGCACAATGTTCCAGACACTAGCATTACTATCCCCGGATATGTCCTGTCCTACCAGAGGTAGTATACAGATAGGAGGGAGTTACCCTGGGAGTCCTTGACATCGTGGAGTCTGGAGTCAAAGTCTCATGGCTTCAGGTCAAACATGAGCAAGGAACATCAGCACTGCTGATCACCACATACCATCCTCTCTCAGCTCATGAATCACTACTCCTCCATGTTGGACAATATTTGAAGCAATGACTGAGCCTGCCAAGGGCTCAAAATGTACTGGGGGTTGGGGGGGGGGGGGGGGGGGGGGGCGCGTAAAGAGGAGATTTCGATGTCCCTCACCAAGAGTGGCTCAGCAGCAGCAACGGCACTACTGGTCTGATCATAAAGAACATAGCTGCTGGACTGGGTTTGCAGCTGATGCAGGACTAAAGATGGAAAAACTTACTTGACCTCATCCTTATCAATCTGCCTGCTGCAGAAGGAACTGTCCATGACAGTATCGATAAGAGTGTTGCCTTCACATTGAGAATATCCTCCATCATGTTGTGTGGCACTGTAACTGAGCTAAACAGGGCAGACTACAAACAGATCAAGCAACTCAAGACTGGACATCCATGAGGCACTGTGGATCATCCAACAGTAGCAGAGTTGTACTCCAGCACAATCTGCAACCTCAGAGCTTGCCCTATCTCCTACTCAGCCAGTAGATTACCACCCCGTCAATCTACTCGCAATCATGGAAGCGATGGAAAACAGTGCTATCAAGCAGCATCTGCTCAGCAATAACCCAAAACGTCAAGCTTTCCTGCTCCTATGATGCTGCTTGGCCTGCTGTGTTCATCCAGCTCCACACCTACTTACTGAAGCCCAGTTTGGGCTCTGACAGAGCCATTTAACTCCCTGACCTCGTGGTTCAAACATGCACAAAACAACTGGGTTCCAGAGATCAGGACAGAGTTGACAACCCTTGACATCAAAGCTACATTCAACTAAGTATGGCATCAAGGAGTCAGAGCAACACTGGAATCAATAGGTAGTCGGGGGAAAATTCTCTACTGGTTGGTGTCATACCTGACACGTAGGATGACGGTTGTGGTTGTTGGAAGTCAGTCACCTCAGCTTCAGGATGTCTCTGCAGGAGATCCTGGGTGTTGTGTCCCAGAACCCACATATTCAATGGTGTTCCCATTACTGAAACCCCGACTATCAACATCTTTGGGGTTATCATTTACCAGAACCTCAAATGGACTCGCAAAATAATCACAGTGGCTACAGTAGCAGGTCAGAGACTAGGAATACTGAGCGAGTGACTCACTTCATGACTCCCCAAAACTCATCCACTATCTAGAAGACTCAAGTCAGAAGTGTGATGGAATACTCCCCACTTGCCCGGATGGGTGCAGCTGCAACAACACTCAACAATCTTGACACCATCCAGGACAAAGCAGCCCACTTGACTGGCACCATATCCACAAGCATCCACTCCCTCCATCACCGATGCTCAGCAGCAAGTGTGTACCAACTACAAGATGCACTGCAGAAATTCAAAGTTGCTAAGAGAACACGTTCAAACCCAATGAGCACTTCCATCTCGATGGACAAGGGCAGCAGATAAATGGGAACACTACCACCTAGAAGTTCCCCTCTGAGCCACTCACCATCCTGACTTAGAAATATAATCATAATTCCTTCACTGTCACTCGGCCAAAATCCTGGAATTCCCTCTCTAATGGCACTGAAGGTCAAACTACATCATGTGGACAGCAGCCCTTCAGGTGGCAGCTCACCATCACCTTCTGAGGGCAACCAGGAACAGGCAATAACTGTTGGTAAACCAGCGATGCTCACGTCCCATGAGTGACTTTAAAATGAAATTGCTTACTGAACCTACATCCTAACTTTAAGTGACAAACGAGCAAAGACACCTAGGTTCCTTGATGAGAGACTGAAAAGTGTTGACTTCCACTTAAGAAATTCTCTGCAGCTAGGTTCTTCCTACCAAAATGGGAAAGCTCACATGCTCTTGCCCAATAACTCAACCTGTCTAAAGACTCCTTCAGATTTTTAAATTTCTGCCCTCAATTCACATACCCACCAGTATTGTATCACCTGCAAACTTGGAAATATTGCATTTGGATGCCATATCTAAATCACATTTTAAAAAATAGCTGCTGCCCAAGCACTGATTCATACCATACCCCACTGGTCACAGGCTGTGAACTTGAGAATGATCTATGTATTCCAACTTTTTTTCTTCATTTGATGATACTATATTACCCCAATTCTTACACTTTAAGAGATAAAAGGTACTGCAGATGCTGGAGAATCCGAGATAACAAGCATGGGGCTGGATGAACACAGCAGGTCAAGCAGCATCATAGGAGCAGGAAAACTTGACGTTTCGGGCCTAAACCTTTTCTGATGAAGGGTTTAGGCCCGAAACGTCAAGTTTTCCTGCTCCTATGATGCTGCTTGACCTGCTGTGTTCATCCAGCCCCATGCCTCTTACACTTTAATTTTGTTTATAACTTCCTGTGTGAAATGTTATCAAGTGGAGGTTGACCCCCCTTCGATAACTAAAACCAAAACACCCAGAGAGGAGCACCTTGCCTAATAGTCTGTTTAAAAAGTAGTGTGAATAATGGTGTAACATACCTCTCAACAACTTCTAGTGGTTAAATAAAACAAGTCCCTGACACTCACTTCACAATCAACAAATAACAATTTAACAGTGAACAAAGTAGCTTAACAATTAACAAAACAAATAAACCCCTTCTAACTACTAACCATTCCTGAATAAAACCAGATTCTAATGGTATGCTGTTCCAATAAATACAAGTTGCACTTCTATAAAATAAAAAACTAGACTTTAGTCTCTCGAAATTATAGCCAGATTACGTGCCTTCCAGAATGCTCTGTGCTTTCTCCGTCAAACGTTCTATTAGGAACACCTTCTCTGTCGAATTCTTGTGTCAGGAATATTAACTACCTTTCATGTACATGGTGCTCTCTCTAAAAACAAAGACTGACAACTAGCGATTCTCTCGAGAGCTGAGAGCTGTTAACTCTGGCAGATGGCAGTTAATTCTCCTAATTTTTCCAATTACCCTCCCCTTTTATACTCTTGATGACATCTCAATTTCGTTCAACAGGATGGGTCCTATGTTGTCAAAACCATCAGATTTAAATTTAATTGGTTTTTGATCTCTAAGTGCCTGATTCATGTTGATTGGCTGAAATCAAACTTTTTCCTCTTGACAACAAAACTGCTGCTTAGGTTGCTAACTATATGGCTTTTTGATACAAATGTTTCAATTCTAGGGCACCTGCAAACCCACAAGCTGCTGCCCACAAATATTTAGTTTAAATCTCCAAGCATAGGAAGAGCACATCATTTTAAAGGGACTATGCACAGCTTTCACCCCCACCATTTTACAAACACCGAATTCTAACATCCTGCTTCCAAGTCCACAAATACTCTAAACTTCGCAACAGAATTATCAAAAGCATTCTGAAAGTCCATACACACCATATCCACTAGTTCACAATGCAAATCAGCCTAAAGAGTTAGGGTAATATACTCTGATAGCATGGATAGAAGGATAGAAGATTGAACAAATAAACAGGAAACAGTCAGGATCAAAACAAACATTTTGTCAGGAATATTAACTATAAACTGTAACTGTAAACCCAGGTTCAATAATGGGACCTCAAATACTTTCTATATTAATTAGGATGAATAATACTTTGAAGACAAATTTTTCACTAACAGAAATAGGCAGAAAAGCAAGTTCTGAGGAGGGTCCTAAAAATCTGCATTAAATGAGTGAGCAGAAATTTGTCAGATGAAGTATAAAGTGCAATAAGGTGAGCTCAACCTTTTTGGTAAGAACAACAGATGGGAACTGGGTTTTGTTGTATCTGAATCGTTGAAACCTAACATGCAAGTTGAGCAAATCATTTGGAAGGCAAATGGAGTGACGGCCACATTGTAAGGGGGAAATGAGTGTACAAGAAGTCTCAGTACAACTTATAGGGCATTGGTGAAACAACACCTGGAGTATTGCATACAATGTTGGTTTTCTTATTTGAGGATACACTCACATTGGAGGCAGTTCAAAGAAGGTTCACTCAGCTGATTCCTGGAATGAAAGTGTTGCCTCAAAAGGGAAAAGTTGAGTAGGCTAAGACTTATTTAGAAAAATAGAGCTGGTCTTATTGAAACATAAACCAAGGGGCTTGATAAGTGACACTCTGCGAGGATGTATTTTCTTGTGGGAAATCAAGAACTGGGAGTATAGTTTCAAAATAAGGTGTCTCCTATTTAAGACCAAAATTAAGGAGAGTGTCTTGAGTGTTTCTACCCACACAGCAATGCAGACTGTATCAACGAATATATTCAAGGCTGAATTTGACAGATTTTTGATCAATAAGAGTGGTAGGCAAGAAAGGGGAGTTGAGGCCACAATTAAATCAGCACTGATCTTATTAAATGATGGAGCAAGCTAAGGGGTCACACAGCGTACCCACCTATACTTGTTTTCTTTGGTTCATATAGGTTCTTAGGCTTGTTTTTAAATTTCCATGGTTTCAGATCTCCCCATTTCTAACCTCCACCAGCTCTACAGCTGCTTCAGGCCTGTGCATTTGCAATTCTCTCTTGTATATCTCTGACTTTGGCATCTGTGCCTGCAGCTGTGTCAGACTATAGGTTTGAAATTTCCTCCTTAAACCCCTACAATGCTCTTTAAAACCTTCTTAGACCAAGCTTAGATCACATCTCCAACCTAATCTTTTATGTGGTTTCATCTCAAGCTCAGTTGGATTAAACGCTAGGAAGCTGTTTGGCTTGTTTTATAAAGGTTCTATGCACATTGATGTTACCATCTCCTTCCTAACCTCTCCCCTCGCCCGAGGTGTGGTGACCCCGAGGTTAAACCACCACAATTTGCCTATCTCTAATGACAGAGCAAGCTGGTGATCTGAGGGGTCTCTGGTGACTTTATAGACTTAGAAATTAGAATTACTGTTAATCACGAAAAGTTGTCATTTGACTCATTAAAGCATTCACCTGCAAAAATGTAGGCAGCCATCACAGTATCTAAGTCACCCACAAAGGGTTTTGCCTCCATTATCTTTACTGTGACATCTATTACAAATACCAAGAATAAAGAAAAATATAATAAGTTTAAAATGTGTTGATTAAAAATGCAATCTATTCCACAAATATATACAATAAATGTCTGCAATGCAAATCAGGTGACTTTACTCAAATATTTAGTTGTGTGTTAAGTACATAGAAAGTGAGATTGGTTGACCACGCACAAGGTCAGACAATTTAGACTAATAAAAAAATGTAAAACATTGCCAAGATTTAATAAAGAGAATTAACTTGAATTAGTCGTAATATTACATTTCTTCAGCCAAAGGCATTTGTCAGAAGCACATCTGATGTTAAAACATTAAAAAACTGTACATAATTTAATTTTAAATGGGATCAGGGCCCCAGCTCAAATTTTGCAATCTCATCCATATTAGTTCGGCCAGCAGCAGTAAGATGATTCCTGGGTTCAGCATTCTGATCAGGAAGGAAACGAAAGAGAAGAAAACAAAGGATCTTGCCCCTCCTTGCAAACCTGCGAACGCCATTGAAAAGATATGTGGGTAGCTTGGAAGTGACTCAGGCATTATGCAGCATCCTTTCATCATTCTCTGCATGTCAAAGTCCAAAACAACTGGCTAGACAAGGAATCATGAGAACCAACAGTGCTCGTTGATTGGAATTCCCAACATCAGTATCATCAGGACAGTGTTAAGGAGAAATCTTTGCTTAGCTGTCATCAGCAAGAATCTCTGAGTGCTCCTCCCAGAACCTATCACCAATGATGTCCACATGAAACGGAAGAACTTTCTTGCGAGTCCTTTTAACCACAACATTCTTTCCCTCTGGTGCATCCGGAGTTATAACCTTTTTGTCAACAGATTCGTCGACCTTAAAAGGATGAAAATAAAATCAAGAAGGGATGTCAATATCATAACATAAATCTCACCCAAATACACATTTCAAACATTGAAAAACAAAGGACAGTCAGATCCAGTAATATTGTCCTCTTGAAAGATCAAATCCATCATATTTCCAGGACTCAAATGCTTCCTAAAATGTATCAAATTGCATCTTGAAGCTACTAAAACTGCCCACTTCAACAGCTTTCTCCTGTAACCTGTGCCACAACTAATTGTAACTGGGCTAAAGAGCTTCTCCCACCCACCATTTTGCATTTGTACTGTAGCATACTGAATATCTACATCTGCTAGGTGAGCACTTAACCCAACTTCTTTATAAAGGTTTACTGCAAGTAACCTTTTCCAAACAATCACAACTTCCAACAAAAAGAACTGCATTTCAATAGTGCCTTTCATGATTACATAATGTCCCAAAGCAATTTACAGCAGTACTCAAGTGTGGTCACTATAGCAGCATAGAAAATCTGGCAGCCAATTTGCACACAAGTTTCCACAAATAGAAATGTGATAATGACCAAATTAATAACATCTTTCAATTAAAATGTGATGTTGATTGAGGGATAAAAATAGCTAGGACATTGTGAAGAGCACCCCTGCTCTTCAAACTAGCGCCATGCCATCATTCCCATGACGGGGAAAAGACAGGGTTGTGATTTAACTTCTCTTCCCAAAGACTTGCTGTCTACACAGTTCTAAATTGATGAGGTCCTCAGCGTTACTAGGACCAGTTCATAAAAATGAATTATTTTAAAATGCATTCAAGTTTTGTAGACAAACATTGTGGATAATTTGCACAAAGTAAGATCCATCAAATCAAAACCAGGACCTTCCATTTCTTTATCACAAACAACAGTGCTTCTATGCGCAGAAAACCAATCAACATGGAATTACAGAGCTTCACACACGTCTTTCTATGCAGTCTTTATTCAGGATGCCAAGCAGTCAGAAACACGCCATCTGCTTAATTTATATGGAGGATATTAAATCCCATAAGAGTACAATCTAAATATTACACAGTCAGAACTTCAGACCACCTAGAAGAGTCAGCAATAGCCCTAAAACCAGAATGAGTCACGGCTGCATCCACACAGGTTCCTGCAGATTAGAAATATGCCAAAGGATTCCTTTCATTACAACACTGCCAGGGACAGTGGGGGAGGCAGAATCCATAGGTGGTTTCAAAAGAGAACTGAATATATATTTTGAGTCGGTGTAGACAAGATGGGTCAAATGGCCTCCTTATGTACTGTAAAATTCTATGATTCCATAATAAGTCCTCTCTCCATTTGCCTAATAGACTGATATTCACCTGTTGAATTAGACAAAAGACTTTCACAGATTTACAAGGATTTTACTGTATTTTAGCAGAGACATGATTTTCCACCTTTCCCCTCTGGATCTTTTCCCTGCCCAGAACACTGGGCAGTCAGAAGTCAGTGATTTTTATATTAAAAATAAACAAATTGAGAGAAGCAAAAATTACTAAGACAGGGCACTGTAACCTAAAAACAGAGGAAATTTCCACGAAGCGGCTCAGATTGTGGGGCACAGGATCTTGAAAGAGGGCCTTTATCTTTCCAAGCAGGGATATGCTCTGATGAATCCATTGCACATCTGAGCCTCCATCAACCCATGAATGACATTGGAGCTGACCACCATGGTTTTCAGACTGTGAACGGCACTTGCCACACAACACACCTGTTCTTGTCGCAGCATCCAGCCCACTTCTTCACCATCTAGACTCTGGTCACCTCTTGCTTCCACCAGCCACTTAAATGTGATAACTGAGGCATAGATTCTGGGACAGCAGCTCACAGATGATAGCTACTACTCATGACAGGGGCGAGCAATGATGTGAATCGACCATTTCTTAGACATTGGTTAGGACAAGACCCAGTTTTTAGTTATATAAATAAACCCACCACCAAATTAACAAGTTACAAATGCTGCCCACCAGAACAGAGCAACAATAACAAATAAAATCAAAATGGGGAAAACAACGGATGGGGGAACCTAAACAACTTAGTGTTGAAGGGGGAGATAATGCACTACAGCCTCTGTGGTGCCAATCTCTAACATCTTCAAGGGTACCAATGGACACCACTTGCTCCCTCTCCAAGGACACCCAGGCACAAACATAGCCATTTAAAGAGAGACTGGCATTTGGTGGCTGTGACTCATTGCTTGGATCCATTGATGACTACCTTAGCCAGGCCCACAAGGAGGTCCTCCAAAATGCCCACACCCCAGTGCACAAAGAGAAGGAGCATGGGATAAAAAAATGCAACAAAAATAAATAAAAAAAAGCTAACTAAACAGTGCAACCACCCACAACTAACATTTACATGGCCTACACATTCCACAGCACCACAAAGAAGCAGTTGGGTTCAGAGTCTGACTGTTGCATGTAACACCGACCACCTCAGATCCCCAACTGAAAGCCAACTCCACCATGGAAAGCCTTCCACTACAGACCTTGCTGCTTGGCAGTGGAACAGAATGCCAAAGCATGTCCAGGATGCACCTTCATGCTATGCGGGAGAACATGGATCAAGTTTCCACGGGGCTGCTCAGGTTGTGGGGCAGAGGCTCCTGAGGAAGGTCCACTGACTTGGAGTTCTGTACAAGTCTGGGTATGCTCAGATGGGAGACCACAGACCTGAGCATCCTCCAAACTGGACGATATCAGGGCTGAGCACTGCTGTTTTAAGGTGATGGGACATCCACCATGAACTGGACAACCACTACTGCTCAATTTGCCAGCCCATTCCTCCCAACCTAACATATCTCCACCACTACAGCAGCCACAACCCTCCCTTTTACCAGCCATCAGAACCTGCAACGAAGGAGGCACGGATTCCAAAACAGTGGTCTCTGATGACAGTTGGTTCTCCTGATAGGGAAAGAGCTGTGATGTGAGTCAACCATTTTCTAGATATTGACCAGGTCCAGAACCTAACTCTCTAGCATTTTTGTCAACCTGTTCAAGAGACCTTATGACATTCCTGTGATGTAGGTGGGATTTGAACCCTGGTCTCCTGGCCTCAAGATAGATACACCACCACTCTACCACGAGAGCCCAAAGTACCCAGCTCTTGATATTTTTAAATCAACCCATTCAGAGATTTATGTTACACATCTGGAGCAGGTAGGATTTGAAACATGATTCTTGACCCAGAGGTAAGGATGCTACCACTGCACCACAGTTCTCCAAAAAGCTAGCTCTCCCAGACCATAAAGCTGCTCTCCACTAGTGGTGATTTAACATGAGGGTCACCACGGCTCAGGCATGGGGACGTGTCAAGAAAGAGACTTTCACAGTAAGTTCAGCCAGTGCAGGAATTGAATGCATGTTGTTAGCATTACTCGGCATTACAAACCAGCCGTCCAGTCAACTTAGCTAACCAACCCACATCAGAACCTAACTTTTTTTTTGCCTATTTTCTAAGAACTACCTAGCTTTCAAGTACAACATGCAACTGGCATTATTTATTATCAATTCTAATACTGTTCTGGTTAACCCTTTAAGGGACCTGTATTTCAAACACTGACAGCATTTGCTTTCATCTTGGTTCCTAGTGAGGGGAAGCATAAAGAGCGAGCATCACAGGCAGCTGAGCAGATAGGCTGGAACTGACAATGAAACACCTCAAGTGTAAATGCCATACATCTTGTGGTTGTCATTCGAGTTTTATAGAACTCTCCTCACCTTATGCCATATCAACACTGTTCCTTTTCTGTACATTTCTGGTTCTTTATTGTAGTTGATATTAAACTCCAAAAATAAAATGTCGTTTTTTTCTCCAGCAAGACTACCCTGTGACCAAAAGAGAATAGAAACAATGTATCATTAGGCAAATTCAAAAAACACTCTTCCAAGCTGTAACTTAAAAACAAGCAATCATTAAAGTGACTAATACATCACAAATACCCACAGACACTAATAGAAAGAAAGTAGCAGTGAACGCTTATAGACAGAGAAATATTCTAAAAACATCCGTTATGAAGACAGGAACAAATAATGTTGGGAAGGTTAATGTCAACAGTTGAAATAGCTATTGCAATTCAATCAGCTAGACAGCATTTTGAAGATGGCTTGCCAACATAAAAGAATCACAGCCAGTGCAACTATGCCATGTAATGCATATGCTAAAAATAAAGAAATGCTTAGATGAACAAGCAAGAATTCTAAATGCTGCAATTTGGAGTGTTTTGTTCTGTTAGGCTGTAACTGCGGACCACGAAAGATCAATACCGAAAGACTGGAAATTGATGAAGTATGATTCTGAAGGAGGTCAGTTGGAAAGATTGCAAAAGCCATGAAGACATTTAAGATGCTGGAGGAAGGAAATTTGATAGTGATGATCATCAAGAAAAGGCAAGAAGTTTGAACTGGCCATATTCTAAGGCATAACGTCTTACTGAAGGAGGTGACTGTAGAAACTTTAAGGGGTTGTAGACCAAGGAGAAAAAGAATGACCTTACATAATTTAAAACTGAAAATGCAAAGGCTTTTATAACTAACTGAAATGGAATGCATTGGACAACAAGGAAGAAGCAGAGGAGCTGCCCTTAGGTAGGATACTATTATTCATTCTTAAAGATTAATAAACTTGAATTCATGTTAGTGTATTTTTCCAATAACTGAAGTTATTTTGAATTACAATGATTCATATAGGCAAACCAGCAGCCATTTTTCACAACAGGGCCCCACAGACAGCAATTAGAATAATAACAGCCTATTCTTGATGGTTTTTCTGAAGGGGCCTGACCCAAAACGTCAACTTTCCTGCTCCTCTGACACTGCCTGGCCTACTGCGTTCCTCCAGCTCCACACTGTTGTCCAATCTTGATGGTACAGGTTAGAGGCAGAGTGATGGCTAGAACACTGTGCTCTTTAAATGACAGCATGGGATCTTTACTGACAGTTTAAAGAAGTAGTTGAAACATTAGTTAAATAGCTCACAAAGGACTGTACCTTCAGTGGTGCAGTCCTCCCTGTCAAACACTGCAATGAAGTGTCAACCGAGATTGAGAGTTTGTGTTCCAACATGGGGTTTGAATCCACAACTTGCCACTAAGGTGACAGTCAATCAAATGAGTCAAAGCAACAGAGTTCAGACACCAAAACACCAGATGAATTCAGGCGAGGGGACTGCACTGCATGCACAGTGCCAACCTTTTTACTCCAAAAACCTCTTATTAAAAGAAAACTAATCTAATGGAAACCAGGAAACAATTGGCAATCGTCATAAAAAATCTGCCTGGTTCACTAAAGTCCTTTAAAGGAAGAAAATCTGCTGTCCTCACCTGGTCTGGCCTGCATGCGACTCCAGACCCATAGCAACATGGGTGACTCTTAGCTGCTTTCTGAAATAGCTAGTAAGCCATTCAGTTCAAATTAATTAGGGCCGGGCAATAAATACTGGCCTTGACAACAACAGCCACATCCCATGAAAAACTAAAAATTACCTCTTTTCTACAGAGTCACTACAGTTGCCAGTAATAACCCTCAGCTATGGAAGTGAAAAAATTAAAAATTATGCCTGAGTCCTGGTCAACAGGTAGCAAATGCTGTGAGTGAACTTATGTGGATACCACTTCATGACTAAATTGGACTTCACTGCAAGGTTCTCCATAATCGGATGGTTTGTGACTCTCAAGACACACATTAGTGTTGCAAATATAGAGTCGCCCCATAGGACAATCCTAAATCTTTTCCTTCAATATACCCACTGAAAAGTCAAGCGAATTAAATGATCTGTAATCCACATATACCAAACAAGCTGCTTATATCAGGTTTAGCAGTTCAGCATATTTAGTACCTGTTGTTAGACAGCCATCATTGTGGATTAAGCCTTCTGATCACTCAGTTAGGCCTTCATCAAGATGGCTCAGAGCATTTTTATAGAGTTCAATACAGAAGGCTAGTCTGCCAGCCAACTTTCACGGCTCATGCAGCTCAATCTTTAGTGTCTCTCACACGTGACTGGTTAGGCACTCTGAAGTTTAGCACTTCCCATCATCCCTGACATTTTTTTTCAAATATAGACTTGAGCATGTGCTCATCTTCCAATTATTACCACCTTAGCAGGAATGCTAATGCCTAGCATCTCCCCTCTTTGCCAGCATTATACTTCAAGCTTTATACTATACACTTAAATCTGTCAATCCTCTATTCACCACTATTACTATTACTCTACCTTGTTTACTATCCCAAGCATTGTCCAATGAGAAACTGCTAAAAGAGTATATTTCCTGGTATCGCACATTAGGAGATGGAAAGAGAAATTCTTGAGATAAGATAAACAGTTAAAACATAATTTCAGCTGGACAAGCAGCCCCAGTCCTAACCCACATTGAATAGTGTCAAGATTATTACCTTTAGTTTTTCTTCAGCTTCGCTGTTAGACAAACCACCTTGCTGCACTAATGCCCAAAACGTTGTGTTGTAGAGGTTATTAATATGACCTATTGATGGAAAACCATTGCTTAAAGCATTTAAACTGCAATATTATTAACTATTTTCAATACATTGTACAGTACAAGCATGCATGGGCACTAATTAAAGTACCATCTTATGGCACAAAGCAGACAATCTTTCAACAGAAAAGAAATTTGGAACAGTTTTGAAGTTTTCATATTATATTCACGTGAACCATGAAAAATCAAAATTATCCAGTAAACAAATTCATAGTCAAACAGCATGGAAACAGACCCTTCGGTCCAACTCATCCACGCCAACCAAGTTTCCCAAACTAAACTAGTCCCATTTGACTGTGTTTGGCCCATATCTCTCAATCTATCCTTTTCACATACCTGACCGAATGTCTTTCAAATGTTGTAACTGTAACTGTATCCACTATATCCTCTGGCAGTTCATTCCACATAAGGACCACTCATTTTGTGAACAAGTTTCCCCTCAGGTCCTTTTAAATCTTTCTCCTCTCATCTTATAATATGCTCTCCAGTTTTGAACTCTCCAACCCTAGTGAAAAGACCCTTGCTATTCACCTTATCTATGCCCCTCATGATTGTATAAACCTCTATCAGTCACCCCTCAACCTCCTATGCTCCAGTGAAACAAGTCCCAGCCTATCCAGCCTCTCCTCATAACTCAAACCCTCCAGTCCCAGTAATATGCTTGTAACTCTTTTCTGCAGCCTCATCAATTTAATAGTATCCTTTCTACAAGAGTGTGATCACAACTACACACAGTACTCTAAAAGTGACCTCACCAACTTCATGTACAACTGCAACACGACATCCCAACTCCTATACTCAATGGTCTGAGCAATGAATGTAAGCTTGTCAAAGACCTTCTTTACCACCGTCTACCTGTGATATTACTTTCTAAGGACTATGCACTTGAACCCCTAGGTCTCTCTGCTTGTCAACACTCCCCAGGGCCTGACCATTAACTGTACAAGTCCTGCCCTTGCTCATCTTGCCAAAATACAACATTTTGTATATATCCAAATTAAACTCCATCTGCCACTCCTTGGCCCATTGGCTCCGCTGATCAAGATTCCCCTTTGTTCACTGTCCACTATACCATGAAGTTTGGTGTCATCCTCAAACTTACTAAACGTGCTTCCTAAATTCTCATCCAAATAGTTTTTATAAAAGACAAACAACAGCAGACAGTCACCAAATCCTGTGGAACACTTTTGGTCACAGGCCTCCAGTCCAAAATACAACCTTCCACCAACACCCTCTGTCTCTTGCCGTCCCCTGACTATGCTGAGATATCAATAACAATTACAAGACACTTCACTGATTTTGGGCAAGACTAACAATGGATTCCAAATGCTACAGCTGAAGCAATCAAAAGCACATCCGAGTCATCTCGGGTAGACTTTATCTGACCATAGGATATAGATGTATGCATACCCCTGGGAAGTTCCCATCCCGCTTTAAAGAAGAACAAACACGCGCCAACGCTCATTTTAAAACTGGGCATTAGGCAGAGGTTTGAGGGGGCCATGATAACCTACAACTCTGCAAAGTGGCAAAGCCTTTAAGAAAAGAAGGACAAATTGTAGAGTGGATCAATTATATGTATACTTTTACTACATCGAGTGAAAGCACAAAAAAAATGAATATAATCTTAATTGAATGCCACTTTGTTCGAAAGGGTAAATATCTTACAGTCCGCCTGTCTCCAGCTTAGGTAGTCTCGCAGGTTCTGGTTGCTTGGATAAAGAATGACTCTTCCATCAAATCCAGGTGGAAATAAGAGGGCCTGATCTTTAAAGTAATCTTTCCAGTAAAAAACAAAGCTGGAAGAAAACTGAGAGACCACGTGGCTCATGAATTTGCTGTTGAGAGAGGGAAGAAAACCAAGTGAACTGTCAATCACGGGAAATCCTGTTCCATTTATCAAGCTGCCCACTTTACATTACAGTGGTTCTACAACAGTAAAAACAAATTTGTCCTTTAGTTTGCGAAGCAAACATGCAAGCCAAAAAGGTAGCGTGTGGTCAGAATGTGGGACTTATTACAAGATGGACTAATAATGTGAATGACCTAGTGTAACTTAGGTGAGTGCACATGGGAGAAATGAATACAAGGATATGCAGATACAGTCACATGAAACAAGCTGAGATAAGACCCGTGTTGACAACACTGAACCAGTTAGTTCAAATGTCTCGCTTCACATTCAGTAAAGTTTATGTACTGATGCCGTTTGGTATGTAGAAGACTCTCACTGGGTCCTGGTTTATGTTAAGCTAGCTAATCCCAGTCAGGACAGTTTAATTTTTGGATTCCTTTTCTGCAGCAGGTATGAGAAATAAAAGTCTATACCTAGGAAGTAGTGCATTTGTCCAAAGGATAAGTGAACAAGCTGCCAGCATTTGCTGTCTCAAATAATATTGAGAAACAGCTTCTTGGGTCAAATCCCAGGGGGCAGCTATCACTGAAGCCCATCACCAATTCAGTAACTGGCTGAAGGGGGAGAAAAAAAAAGGAACCAACCAGATTTATTATTGATCCCCTATTTCTTCACTCCACCACCAACCTTGCCACCTTCAGCAAATAAACAAGCCACACAGAAGCCATTTAACCCTTCACTGTATACAATAGTTAATACAACCTGGTCATCTTATTTCAGTATGTGCTGTAGGGCATCTCAAACATAAGGAAGGGACACACCTTCAGCTCATACTTGTGCCAGCATTCTGCAAAGTCATTTTGGTAATGATACCCAGGGTTAAATGGGTAATATTATGAGGGCATACTGGATAGCTTAGGCTTTTATTCCCTTAAGTAAAGAAAATTAAGGAAGCCTTATGATGGAATGGATAACACTGGGTTCAAGGCCATACCTGGACTTCTCCACCATGGAATGTTAATTTATAACTTTACCAAACAGGTTGGTAAGCCTGCAAGTCTTTCCCTTATGCCATTAAGGTAGGTGGTAAGAACAGGAGATTTTCCTGGTCAGCCACCCTCCAGAAGGCAATGGTAAATCACTGTAGCACTCTTCCGTAAGCATGAACCAGTTCAGTGGAAGTCCACATTGTTAAGACTCTGGTTAACTGAAAATTGCAGTTTTAAAAAAAATTCAGTTTCAAGCAATATTGTTCCCATACAACTTCGAAGTGGACTTCAGTTAACAAGTAACAATCATTTATTTTATGCATATGCAGGACAGCCAGTCTTAGCACCGAAATGTAGAATTCATGCTGGTAGATTATAGAAACTTCCAATATTTATACAAAACATTAAACATATATATTACAATTCCCATACACCATTGTCCTGGGGTCTTACATTAACTGCTGTTTTCCTATAGTCTTTACAGGCATTCACCCTAGGCCAGTTCTATCTTGTTCGCATACTTCTAGTTTGCCTTCATACACCTGAGGTTCTCATTTGCTTTTACAATCCTGAAAATTTAACCCTTAACTTAGACTGATTCAACCCCTTTGGAAATTAAGGGACACAGAACCAAGGCAAGTAGGTGGAATTAAGGTACACAGTAAGGGTCTAACTGAAGGCAGGAACAGACTCAACGTGTCCTCCTCTTTCCAATGCTCAGTACAGCCCATGCTTTTAAATTAAATTTCAAGTAATACTTGCCCATTTACCTTCTTAAAATAATTATGGGATCTATTTGCTCGTTTCACCCCAACCATCTTCAGTACTAAAATAAATGTATGCATTCATCTTTTAAACGCTTACAGTTTTCTGAATGATATTAAATTTATGTCTTCTAATTACTGACTTAGCAACTAGTAGAAAGATTTTTCCTATTCATGTCAAAGATTTAATAATAACCTGCTTCAGATCTTATCCTTTCTTACTGTAATAGAAAGTTTCCATTCCTGCAGTCTTTCCTAGTAACTATGAACTATTAAATTCATCTTTGCTTTCTCTGACACTTAGCTCACAATATATCTGAACTAAATAAAACCAGAAAAACTGATCCAGAGTAAAAGCCTTTATTTGTACACTGCACCTTGCTCTCCTTTTGAACCAGTTACTTTTCTTTTTAAAGACAAAGCTGTACTCATCACTTTGGCCATAGGCAACCACAATGTCATTCAGTTCTTCCATGACAGTTAAAGCACATCGTGTCATCAGACGGAGGGCCCGCTCATCATTGGGTTTTCTGAAATCATGCAGATTTGCAAACCTAAAGTCAAGAAATAAGTTTAAGCGCTGTCCAACAGGTGAAAGTTGCAACCAGAAGCACGTTCATCGTGCTGAACTTAGAAATCAAACACATTCAGCCAAGATACAAAGTTTCAACTTGACCTTACTTGACAAAAGGAGAAGTAATTTCCTCTAATTCAGCAACAAAAGAATTTTAAGATCACTTTAAGGAGTGTTGTGGACACAAGGATTAGAATTTTGTGGTTAATTGGCTCGCCAAGCTGGTTCGTTGTTTTTCTGCAGACGTTTCATTTCAACGGACTCCAGAGTTTAAATAACAGGTGGGAAAATACAACGGCGCTTCATTGGAGGCTGCACTGATGATGTTACCCAGCAGAGTAATGGAACGTCTGCGGAAAAACAATGAACCAGCTCGGCGAGCTAACCAACCGAGCTACAAATCTACTCCAAGACCTTAGTGGATTAGAAGTTTGATAACATGCTAGGGGTCTGATTGCCATGGCAAAGTGGTTAAGGCAACAGACTATCATCTATTGGTATAACTGAATAGATATTGGAGCGGAGTACAGAAAGCTAATATTGATGTGTAATAGCTAGGGCATATCAACAGATTTTTTTTTTTTTAAAACAGGAAGTAACTAATGTAGCAGTCAAAGGAATGTCTACAGTTATTGTTCATACGGAGTTCCACATTAAAAAGTTAACTGAAATTAAAGCTTATGACTCAATTATTCACTTTATTTATTAATGGCTTAGACAGCACATTAGAGAGCCCTATATCCAAGTTTTCTGATGTCACAAAGATTGGCAATGTAGTAATGATTGTATGACAAAGTATAAAAATTATGTAGACATTTATAGAACAAATAAACGAACCCATAACAGATTTTAATTCAGATAACTGGGAAGTTAACGATTTTGGACCAAAAAAAGCAAAAGAAGTCAACATTATTTATGTATCAAAAAGCTAGCCAATGTCAATTCCAAGAGCTTTAGTATTCAAGAACATAGATCATGTACAAAATATAATTTTAGAAAACTTATAGAATGATAGCCTTTATAATAAGAGGCACAGAATAAACAGAAGTTTTCTTACAGTCATACAAAACTCATGTTAGACCACATCTGAAATAATGTGCACAGCTCTACCCAATCCAAAAATAGCTTAGCCTGGGAAGGAGCACAGCAGATTCAGAAGAATATTACCAGGACTTCAGTGGTGACATTAGGAGTACAGATGAACACAGAAGATTAAGAAATTAGTTAATTTGAGGTGTATAAGCATTTAGAAGAAAAGCATTCCTACTGATGGCAGTCCAGGACAGGGACACAAACATAAAAAAGACATTTAAGAGAAAGATCGAGAAGCACCAAGGTAAAATAGTGGTAGAAAGGATAACAGGATTCACTGGATTGCTTTTTGAAAGGGTTGGTACAGTCTTGATGTGCTGAATGGCTTCCTGTGTTGTAATATTCTATATGTTGTAAGAAAATTGTGCTAGTTCAATTAATAATTTTAAAACAAAGATTTTCATAGACAAGGCCATTTACAGATTTATAGTGACAATCAGTGAAATGATTTAAGATACAGACCATTCGCTACATAATGACGTGATGGACAGGATCCAGGGGCTAAATGGCCTATCTTTTTCTTATGCTCATGGGCCAGGAGCCAAAGAGATCTGCAAATGTGAGTGATGATCTACTGATACTTTATAAGAGTTAAAATACAGGCAGAGGCCTTACGAAACTGTTAATTTTAGGGGACTTCATGAAAACAGCAACATGCAGTACGTATCTCTGCTTTCCACTCACTTGTGAAAATTTCGGCCATCTAGTCGAACTACAACCCAGCAATTTTGTAGGCAGGTATCATCAGCTTCAAACTGGCGAACATATTCAAATTTAGTTTTAGCCATAGTTTTGTGACTTTGAGCATGCATGTATAGCATCTCACAAAGAAATCCTTCATTCGTTGCCCTACTGCATTTTGAAAAACCAACTGTAAGGGCAGCTTTTGATAGTCGATTCAAATATGTCCTATATAGCATTGGACAGCCTGCAAAAGTAGAAGACGCTAATGATTATCATTGACACATTCCAGACAGCACAAAACTTTATGGTACTATTATTTTAATAGCAACTGTTTTTCAAGTCAGTCTCAAACACGGTCTATATTTATAGACTATTAAAGTATGAACTAAACACAAAATCATTCTGGTTAGACTACTGTCAGTAATTCATCAACACACTGGATATGGGATGTCTGTCTAGACTAACGTACCCTCTGACCTGAACGACCACTTACTCTAACCCAGAAGATTTGATGATGAATAGTCATAAGTCAGCCTCTAAGTTGCCGCACAAACCACAATTCCAGTCAGCACATGAAGTGAAGGCCATTCATAGAAAGATGTTGGAGGAAACATTATTCTAGATCGATAATAAAACAAAGATGAGGAAGCTGGAGATCTGAAACAAAGACAGAAATTGCTGGTGAAACTCAGCAGGTTTGGTAGCAACTCTGGGGAGAAAACAGAATTTATGTTTCAAGTCCAGTAAAATTCTTCACAAGAACTGATGGCACCTGGGGAAACAGTGGTATTTGGACTTGAAACATTAACTCTGCTTTCTCTCCAGAGTTGCTTCCAGACCAACTGAGTTTCACCAGCAACTTCTGTCTTTGTATCAGGTCTCCAGCCTCTTCATCTTTGTTTTCTTATCGATCTAGAGTAATGTTTCCTCCAACATCTTTCTGTGAATGGAAAAAAAGTGGTATTTGGACTTGAAACTTTAACTCAGCTTTCTGCCCAGTGCTGTTGCCGCCATACCTGCTGAGTTTTGACAGTAATTTCTGTTTTGCTCTAGATTTATAATGTGCCTTGATATCTGATCATGGTGTACTGGGGCAGCACTGTAACTCAATAGTTAGCACTGCTTCCTCAGGGCATCAGGGACCTCGAGTTCAATTCCACCCTCAGACGACTCACTGTGTGGAGTTTGCACATTCTCCCCATAGGTTTCCTCCACGTGCTCTGGTTTTCTTCCAGAGACCAAAGATGTGCAGGTTAGGTGGATCGGTGATGCTAAATTGTTCATAATGTCCAGGGATATGTGGGCTAGGTGGATTAGCCATGGGACATGCACAGTTAAAGGGACAGGATGCTCTTTGGAGGGTCGATGTGGACTTGATGGGCCAAATGGCCTGCTTCCATACTGTAGGGATTCTATGATTCTACAAGTTTTCTTTCCCTATTTTCTTCTGCTTTTCTCACCCAATCCTATCTCAACCCTCCACTCTCATGCTGTACTTTCTAATGCAAGAAGTAGACAAAAGCAAGCATTAGCAAGAGCAGTGGCCAGTAGCAGAACTGGTGATAGATTAACATTAGTGTTTACATGCAGAGCTATGAGCAGCCTCTATTGGCAACTAAACTTACTGCACCTGGTATTCCCAGGCAGTCTCCCATCCAAGCACTAACCAGGTCTGAGTCTGCTCAGCTTCCCGAGATCAGATGATATTCGATGCTTTTAGACTAATATGACCATAGGTGTTTACTAGCTAGCTGTTACTTCAGTTAAACTGATGCCTCACTGTTTCCTTTCTACTTAACAATTCATCGATCACACTAGTTTACATTGTTATTTTTCTTTCATTATCTTACCCTCTTTCAGTATTCTGCTTCCCACTTGAACTACAAGCTCTGCCTTTCTAAAAGTAGTCAGGCCTGTACAAACAGATATTTTCCCCCACCCCCTTAGAAAAGTCAATTAGAAAAATTCCACTTCCTGACAGTCTAGCTATCTTCACATTATAGCTAGTAAAAAAAATTCACTTTAAAACTGCAGATGGCCGTCAAACTACTATGGTGGTTTAGAAGTGATGAGACAAGAACCACAGGTATGTGGGGTACCAGGGCAAAATCCACAACCTGTGTCTATTTAGTTCTCTCTACATAATACTCTTGTAAAAGAAAGAACATCAAACTCTCCAACTACCCAGAAGTGAATGCTTGCTTAGCTTCTTCCCAGGGGCAAAGAAGCCTTCGTTCAGTATGTGGCAGAGTCAACACCCATTTCACGGTATAACAAGGTGTGGAGCTGGATGAACACAGCAGGTCAAGCAGCATCATAGGAGCAGGAAAGCATGACGTTTCGGGTCTAGACCCTTCCTGCTCCTATGATGCTGCTTGGCCTGCTGTGTTCATCCAGCTCCACACCTTATCTCGGATTCTCCAGCATCTGCAGTACCTACTATCACCCATTTCACGGTAGCCAGCTACTCAACTGGTACTCCCACAAGATGGGGCACGATTGCCCACTGCAGATTTTATGTGCGACTGTCACTGAATTCAACTTCCTGCAGCAGTGTGTGCCTAACTCATGGCAGCACCATTGCGTAGCTGGGGAGAAGATGAAGAGCTAGCAAAAAGAAAATGCTGAGATCCGGAATGGTGACTAATATCGAGGTCTCAACACTTGATGGGTGGGAGTATATCTGAAGCCTGGTGGTGTCTCATTTCTTGGGCAAATCAGTATCACTTTTTTTTTTGCAGAGGCACTAGCAGAAAGGATCTTAAACTGAGGACTACATCCAACTATTGAATTAGAATGTTTTCTTTTAAATTTGTTCATTCCTTATTTTGTCCCAAGATAGTGGTTGTGAGCTGCTGTCTTAAACCACAGCAGGCAACATGGTACTGGTAGACCCACAGTGCTGTTGAAAAGAGATCCAGGAATTTGATATAATTACAGGTCAGGTCAGGTCAGTGTGTGGCTCAATGGTCGTGAGGCAGAAATGGTGGTGTTGCAGATTGTGGGGCTCCCATGCATCTGTTGCCCTTGACCTTCTATGTCATGTGTTTTGGGAGATGGTATCAATGGAAGGCAAATTGCTCCACCTTGTAGATGGTACACTGCTGTCAGCCAGCACCAGTTGAAGGGACAGTGAATATATAGGCAGATGGCGCGAATCAAACAGCTGCTTTGTCTAGGATGGCATTCAGCTTCCTCAGTGTTATTGCAGCTGCACCCATTCAGGCAAATGGAGAGTATTCCATAAGCTTGAATTATGCCTCACAGGTAATAGACAGTCTCGTGGAAAATCAGGTGATAGTTAGATTTTACAGGATCACCAGACTCTTGACATGCTCCTATAGCTACAGTGATAACTTCCATAGTTGGTGGAGTCCCGTTTTAATGGTTCCCACCCCTATTGATGTTAATGGAAGGGAATTCAGCAACAGTAACGATATTGAATGTCATGGGGAAATATTTAGAATCTTCTTGTTGGAGATTGTAATCACCTGGTACAAATGTTATTCGCCACTATCAGTTCAAGGCTGAGGCTCTCATAAACACAGGCTTCTTCAGTATGAGTTGTGTAATCATCAGTGAACATTCCCATTCCTAAACTCACGATGAAAGACAGGTAACTGATGAAGCAGCTGAAAATAGTCACACCTGGGATAGTAGTCTGAGGAACTAGGGCTCTTCTGGCACAGTTGTAGTGTCCCCATTGCTGGGAAAAATCCAACCTGCCCCAAGGGTATGTCACAATATATCTGAACAGGTCAATTAGAAACATCTACCCGAAGGAAACTGGGCTCTTTTGGTACAGTGGTAGTGTCCCTATTTCTGTGCCAGAAGACCATGTTCAAGTCCCACCTGCTCCACAGGTGTATCACAACATTTCTAAATAGGTTGATTAAAGAACATGACGACTCTTTAAGCCATATTTTGGTCAGCATGAAATGGCTCAAACTGGCAGACAGGCATCTGAGATGCTACGGATCATAGGGAAGTACCAAGACAATTATCCGTTCAGCACCACTGGGCAAAGACTGCATAGTTAATATGAGAGGGTAGAGCATAAAAATCTAAAAAGAAAGGATATTAAAATATCAGGGAACGTAAAGAGACTGGGGCTGAAGGTAGCTTCTAGTACTGTGATAAAGTGTCACAGGACATGTCATGTGACTGCCTATTTCACCCAACACTTGCCATTCTGAAGACCAATATTACCCACCCTGTGATTTACTACATTTCAAAGCTTCCAGATGGTACAAATTTGGGAAATATTGCCCAGCAGACCTAAGCCCAGGTCATCAATAGAAAACAAAAATCAGTAATCACAACACTGAAATAAACAGCCATTCACCATTACTCCAAACTGCTGATCCCTTAGCCTGTTTTGTATCCAAGTAACCACAATCCCATGGCTTTCAATTTGCTAACAAGTCTATCACATTTTGCTTTGTCAAATGTCATTTTTAAGACCATATACTCACATCAATTGCACTAACCTTAGCAACAAGCCATCACTTCAAACTTAAACTTGTTGGTAAACAAGATTTTCCTTTACAAATTCATGCAGTCTTTCAATTATTAGCTCATACTTTTGCAAATGCCCATTTATATTGCCCTGAATTGTTTTTAAAATATTTCCCAACGCTGACATCAATTTTGCTATTCTGTAACTACCAGTTTTCTGACCCTCCCATATTTAAAGAAAACCGCTACAGGAAGCCACTTAGCCCAGCTTGTCTGCATTAGTTCACTAAACAAACATCCTACTTTGTGCCATTCTCCTGCCTGCTCTCTCATTATTCCTAGTCAGATCAGTCTTTCCTTTGAACGCCTTTACTAAATGTGCCTCCAACAAATTCACAGGAAGTGCATTCCAGATCCTGACCACTATGTGAAAAAGATAAAATGTTGTGGAGCTGGATGAACACAGCAGGCCAAGCAGCATCAGCGGAGCAAGAAGTCTGACATTTCAGGTCGAGACCCTCCTTCAGAAAAGGTCCAGGCCCAAAACATCAGCCTTCCTGCTCCTCTGATGCTGCTTGGCCTGCTGTGTTCATCCAGCTCTACACCTTGTTATCTCAGATTCTCCAGCATCTGCAGTTCCTACTATCTCTGAAACAAAGGGACCTATGGGGTAACTTTTTCACAGAGGGTGGTGCATGTGTGGAACAAGCTGCCAGAGGAAGTAATGGAGGCAGGTACGAATACAATGTTAAAAATGTATCTGGATAGGTACATGAATAGAAAGGGGTTAGAGGGATATGGGACAAATGGGACTAGATTAATTTAAGACATCTGGTCGGTCTGGACCAAAGGGTCTTTTTCTGTGCTGTACAACTCTATACATCTGCAATACATCAGGGAGGGAAGAGAGGTACCTGAGCAGCGCGCTTCAGGTGGCAGTCACATATTTTAGACTAACTGCATCAAATTGGTCTGTGGTCAGGTACAGACTTCAAGTGAGGCAGGTTCGGAATTTACTTTTGAAGAAGCCTCAGCCAGAGCCCTTGTCCAATACATCCAGGGTTCTTGGATGAGGGCATACAGACTGCAGAAGGGACAAGCAAACTGACCAAAGCACTAAGGTTCACACCACTATTCAAGCAGGAAGAGAAAAGTAAAGTAAATTAGTAATAGCTGATAGCATAGTCAGCGGAATATATAGTGTTGTCTGCAGCAACAACAAGTGTTCTGAAGGCTGCGTTGTCTAACTGGTATCAAAGTTCAGAACGGCTCTTCTGGGCTGCAGAGGAACTTAGCATGAAAGGAGCAGGACCCAGTTTTCATGGTCCACATAGGTACAACACAGGCAGCACTAGGAAAGAAGTTCTGCTGAAGAATTATGAGCACCTCAAGGCCTAGCTAAAATGCTGAACCTTAAATGCAATAGCTTCCACTTTATTATTGGAGCCACATGCAAACAGGTATAGGGATAAATAAGATCAGAGGTAAATGCGTGGCTTAAAGACTGGTGTGGGAGAAATAGGTTCCAATCTGTGGGACACTGGCATCAGTACTGGGGAAAGAATGATAATTGGACTTCAGGATTTAGGTTGAGGACAGATTATGCAAACTAGGTCTGTTTCCTCCAGAATTTAGAGGGTTAAGGAGTAATCTGTTTGAAGTCTTCAAGATATTAACAGGAAAAGATATGGTAGATAAAGATAAATTATTTCCACTGATTGGGCATTCTAGAATGAGGGGGCAGAGTCTGAAAACTGGGGACAGACCATTCAGAAAGGATGTTAGGAAGCACTTCATACAAATGGTGGTAGGCATTTGGAACACTTCCACAAATGGCAGACGATGCAGGATCAGTTGAGAGCGCTAAAATTCTGTTAAGCAAAGTCTTTGAGGGCAATGGACCAAAGGCAGGTAAATGGAGTTAGGACACGGATCAGTTTTGATCATATTAAATGGTAGAACAGGCTCAAGGGGCTGAATGGCCTAATTCTGTTGTTAATTTTGGCCTTTACTGCTAGGAATAGAGAGTTTAAAAGTAGGAAAGTCTTCTTCCAACCATGCAGGGTGTTTGACAGGTCATACCTGCAGCAGTACAAAGTTTTGATTCCCATGCTTAAGAAAGGATATACTTTAATTGGAGTTAGTTCAAGAGATTCGGCAGGCTGATTCCTGGGATGAAGCAGTTGACTCATCAAGAATAACTCAATCAAGTCTTTATTTATTTTGGTTTAGGGGAATGAAGGGTGATCTTATTGAAACATACAAGTTTCTGAAGGGGCTTGCAGGGTTGATGTTCAGAAGATGTTTCCATTTGTGGGGAATCTTGAACTAGCAGGCACAGTTGCAAAATAAGGGGACAATCATTTAAAATAGGGATGCAAAGGAATTTCATCTTCAAGGTAGTAGTGAACATTTGGAAATCTCTTCTACAGAGGTCCACGGAGGTTAGATCACAGAAAGTGTTTAAGTAGTAGAGAACAGATTTTAGAAATAGGACTTAAGCAAAACGCTCCCTCTCAATTTTGCAGGGATGCAGCAATTAGAGAGTCTGTAGGCAGCAATCCACATGCCAAGGTTACTCGCAGCATTAGTTTCTAGTTCCAGAAATCGTTGTCATGTATGGAACTCGGCAGTCTGCACAACCCAAAACGAAAAACTGCAGGAATGCTGGTTGAGGCCTGGGGCAGATCAGCCATGATTTTGTTGAATAGCAAGACCAGCTTGGGCCAGTGGTCTGTTCCGGCTGCTATTTATGTTCTTAATATGATCATTACCACACCTCCGCCCAAGCACCTCCTCTTGAGTGAATGCAGATGCAAATACTGATATACTACCTCAGCCCCCTCTATCCCATTCCTTCCCATACCAGCTCCCAGGCTATTGGGGTATTTACGCCAACTCCACACTCGCCCCCATTCCACACCTCAACCCACTCACCATGCGGCTTAGATCGTAGAATCCCTACTGTGCAGAAGCAGGCCATTCGAACTATCGAACCTCTCCCCATGCATCCTACAGCCCAGCCTGAGGGCAGTTTGTGCACGGCCGAGCCGAGACACGCCCTCCATCACTGAGGAGAGATGGTGGAGGAAGGAATGTGGTGTTGAAGGGATGAATGGTCTCCACACTGCCCCCATCACTCTCCTGTGCAAGGCCCCAGCCGACTCAGCAAACTCCTACCTTACCCAAACCAAAAAGCGGCTCTGGCACCTGACTTGCCATCTGCCCACCTGTTTCCTCTGGGAACGACAAGCCACCATGCCCCACTCTTCCACTCACCTCAGTCTAACTCCAATCCAGGTCCAGCCGCCCCGAGGCTGCGCAGTGCCATAGGCCTCGCGCTCAGCCCGGAGCCTAACCACAAGTGAATAAGAGAGAGGGGAGACTCCGCTAGCGGTTAAAAGAAACTAAAGCGCGTCAGACGGACAGGCGAAAAGGGTGGCGATTAAATAAGAACGACATTCAGATTTCAGTGTGAAAACTCTTCTCCTTGTCCTTATCCGGGAAAAGTTTGTATGCAAATAGGCCGACAGATGCACGTCTCCCCCTCTCCATCCCTTGTGGTATATCCAGGGATGATGGACAGGATAAATCCCGCCCCCTTACCGCCAGCCCCGCCTTGCGGTGACGTTAACCTCCCCCTCGATTGTGACGCGCGCGGGGGCACGTGCTGGGCCAATGATTTTCAAAAAGGTTCGATCCGTTTGTTACCAACGAAACCAACCTAACAAAAGGGGTGAGGGAGTGAGTGTTGAGTGAAGAAGGATCCCATTGACTGAGATCACAATAAAATAATGATCACAATGGAGGCATCTCCGAATAAAGCAATCCAGGTAAACAGGGAGGCAGAAGAGGAGACACTGCAGGTGAAAAACGGCATTAAGAAACACTTTTTCAGATAACTTTTAAGACTTAAATTGAGGGTTTAAAAATGAGGTTGGTTTTATTGCTCAACCATCGCACCCAAAACCAATGGCACCCAAATGAGAAGTCGGGACTTTTCTCTCTGACGCTGAAAAAGAACAGTAAATTATAAATCTTATATTTGGGGTCCTCTCCTTGGACGATAGACAACTTAAAAAGCTGCTAAAACTTGATGGGGTCTCTTAAACCATTTTGTTTTGTCGTTGTTGTTGCCTATCCAAATGTCTACCTGTGTTTGTCATGCATTTCCATTGGAAGTCTTTATGGAATAATTAATATCATATTAAGTCTTGAGTAGGTGCTGTGCTATCCTGTTAACATCTAACGTTTACCAGCAGCAGATTTGGGATCCCCTGTTCACCCTTTCTTCCCTTGACAGATTATGGAAATAATGAGCTATCAATGGGTTAGTTGGGATGCTCCTACGTTTGATTTTGTGTGTCAGGTATGATAATAATTGAATCGTGGGGATGTGGGAAAGGCAAAAGAAACATTTTGCAGTGTTTTCAGTATGTAAAATTAGGAGGAATGAGTACTGTGTTTAAATTACTGCCTAGTGGAATTGCAACAATTATTAAATCACCTATCTGATGGTGTGTTGCATTTACTAGTCAGAGAAGTTAGAATAAAAAACTAATGGATGACTACTGGTGCTTGCTAAAAAGTAGCTTTCATGAGCTTAATGACAGGACAAATGTTAAGATAGTTTGTAACCAGAATCTGAACCCCAAGTTGGGATGGTGTAATTCTGTCAATTTGGACAGTATTATTAGTTTTCGCTTCTGGTGTTTTAGGTCTGCACTTGAATATCCTAACAAGCATTGACAGTCAGGATACTCCCTGCAGTTAAGGTGGGATGACACAGTCACTGAGGGATTACTGATTGTGATGTAAGCATTGCAAATTTATTGAGTGATAATATGCACTTGATTACCAGAAAATGGGACTTTCAGTGTGGCAATCGGGCATTTCATGTTACTGACGTTCTGATATTTTGTGTGGAAAAGAGGTGCAGATGAGACTTGGACTACATCACGTAGAACTTGTCAAGGTATCAAAGTCCTTAAAGAAAAAGTAGTTACAGGCTTTATGTTGTAATATAATTAACGATTTGCCAATTTAAAATTGCAAATGAGTTCAAAATTCCATTGGTTTTGGGTCATAATAAGGTTTCTAATGCCTTTCACACTGCTATTTTTCCAAAAGCCAGCTGTATGCTAGTATTTTTGTTGGTTTTGCTTGATCATAACACTCTTGTCTGTCAGAAATTTGTGTGTTCAACTCAGGACTTGAGCACATCATCTATGGTGAACTTCAGTGCAATACTGAAGGAGTGCAGAAATGTTGGATTTGATATATTTCCTATAAGTTATTTGTATGTAAAAGATTCTGTGGCATCTGGAAGAAACTCAGGGAGCTTCTGTGGTTTCCTAGTCAACATTCATCCTTCAGCCAGCATCACTAAAAAATACTCACTGGTTGTTGGTTTGTTGTTTGATATCTTTCTATGTCTAAAATAGCTGTTACATTGATCCACATAATAATGACCACAAAGTGAAGATCATGAAGACTTTACGGTAACCCGAGTGAGTGACAATTACTATATGATGCGCATTCTTTTTTCTTTAAAGAAAATAATTGTTGGAATGAGATATTACCCCAAAATTATCAAAAAATGTTTATTGTTGTTTTAATGGAAGATTCACTGTTTACTATAGATTTATCCTGAAAGATCCTAAGGAAATTTCTTGCAAGGGTACTCTAATCTCAGCATCCATGGCTCCTTCTTATTCCTCAGTATTTCCTTCCTACTCAGTTTATAGGCATCCACTCTTGTTTCGCTGTTTGACCCTCTGAGCCAACTATCTGAAGCTGAATCAGACCGTGAGCCATATTTGACCATGAGCTGAGCTTCCACCCATAAATCTACACCTCAACAAGACTACATATTCCCACCTCACAGTGCCCAACCAACCCCTGCCTCTAGTCATTTGCTGCTGAACCCCTCATCCATGCATTTGTTACCTCTACTAATGAACTCTTAGCCAACCTTCCACATTGTACCAATTGGAAACCTCCAGTTATGCAAAACTCTACTGCCAGTGTTCGTAATTACATCAAGTCATGTTCTTTCGCTGACATTGCTTGACTGAAAACCAATGGAAGTTGGAGAACAAAATCCCTCAATTATAAAATTCTCTTCAATGTTTTGAAATTGCTCTGTGATCTTGCACTTACCTATTGCTATAGTCTTCTCTAACCCCTTAATCTTCAAAGATAATTGTGTTCATTTAATTCTGGTCTTTTGAATATCCCTGATTTTAATTGCTTCATATTGGTTGGTGTGTTTCCAGCTGCCTTGGGCTTAAGCTCTGAAACTCTCTCCTTAAACCATTCTACCTGTTTAGCTCTCCCTTCTACTTTAAAACACTCATTAAAAGCTTTTGGCTGTTCTGTATTCAGTGTTACACGTTTTTAAAATGTTCTTGTGAAGCACATTGAGACATTTGATTATGATAAAGGTGCTATATAAATACAATTTGTCGTTTGACGTTGTTACTAATTTAATCTATATCAAAGCTTCATACTCTGCATTCTGAAATACATTGAACAGTATTCCCAAAGTCAAATGTGGAAGGTAATAAACGTTTCTAAACCGAAACTGCTATATTCTAATTCTGCTATATTAATGAAAAATAATGACATTTCATGGAACCTTCCTTAGTCAATTTAGTGTAAATAGTGTAAAATGTGAGCATCACTGCAAGGCAAATTAATAGACTACATAAAAAAGCGAAAGAACTGCAGATTCTGTAAATCAGGAACAAAAACAAAATTGCTGGAAAAGCTCAGCAGGTCTGGCAGCATCTGTGAAGGAAAAAAACAGTTAACATTTCGGGTCAGGTGACCCTTCCTCAGAACTAAGAGAGGAGAACTTAATAGACTATCCTTAATTGCCCTCAGAATGGTGGTGATAAGCCACCCTCTTTAACCACTGCAGTCCCTTTGGTGCCGATAATTCTAAGGTGTTTTTAGGATGGGATTTCTGGGAATTTAACTCTGTAACTGTGAAGGAATAGTGATATAGTTCCAATCAGAGTGGTGACTAACTTGAAGGGGAAGTTGTGGGTAGGGATGTTCCCATTCATCTTCTGCCCTTGTCTTTTTAGGTGGTAGAAGTCACAGGTTTGGAAGGTACAGTTGAGGGAGCCTTAGTGAGTTGCTGCAGTGCACCTTTTGATAGAATAACACAGCACGGAAACAGACCCTTCAGTCCAACCAGTCCAAGCCAAACATAATTCCAAACTAAAACAGTCCCACCTCCCTACTCCTGGCCCATATCCCTCCAAACATTTCCTATTCATGTAATTATCCAAGTGTCTTTTAAACATTGTAATCGTACTCCGCATGCACCACTTCCTGAAGAAGTTCATTCCACACGCAACCACTCATTGTGTAAAAAAAATTGACACATGTATTTTTTAAATTTACCTCCTCTCACCTTGAAAACGTGCCCCCAGCCTTGAAATCCCCCCACCTTAGGGAAAAGACAACTACCATTAATTCTATCCATACCTCACTTTATTTTATGAGCTTCTATCAAGTCATCTTCCAACCTCCTACGCTCCAGTGAAAAAAGTCCCAGCCTATCCAGCCTATCTTCATAACTTGAACTTTCCATTACCTGGCAACATCCCAGTAATTCTCTTATAACCCGCTCCAGCTTGATAATATCCTTCCTATAACTGGACAACCAGAACTGGCCAAATTATTTCGGGAAGAGGACTCACCAATGTCCTGCACAACCTCAACATAACATCCGAACTCCTATACTCAAAGGACAGAACAATGAAGGCAAGCGTGCCAAACACCTTTTAACTACCCTGTCTACATGTTACACAAACTTCAAAGAATTATATATCTACACCCCTTGGTTGCTCTGTTCTACGACGCTACCCAAGGCCCTACCATTACTTGTATATGCCCCACCCTTTATTGTTGTACGAAAATGCAATACCTTGCATTTATCTAAATTGAACTCCATCTGCCATTTTTCAGCCCATTGACCCATTTGATCAACATTCCTCCATAATCTTAGAATACCTTCTTCAATGTCTACTATGCCACTAATTTTGATGTTATCTGCAAACTTACTAACAATGCCTTCTATATTCTTATCCATATCATTTATATAAATGACAACAAAAGAGGACCCAGAACTGATGCCTGTAGAACTCCGCTGGTCACAGACCCTCTCACCATTACTTCTGTCTCCTGCTGTTAAGCCAGTTGTGTATCCAGTTGGCAAGCTCACCCTGAATCCCATGTGACCTAACTTTACTAATTAGTTTACTATGCGGAACCTTGTCGAAGCCTTTACTAAAATCTAAACAATGTCTACTGCTCTGCCATCATCAACCGTTTTGGTAACTTCCTCAAAAAACTCAAATCAAGTTTGTGAGACACAATTTCCCTCACGCAAAACCGTACTGACTATCCCTAATCAATTTTTGCCCCTCTAAATGTTCATAAATCCTGGAAGCCTGGCACTGCATGAAGAAAGCCATTAATAAACACATAGAACTCGACCCTATATACACTCCACTACGAAGAAAAACCGGAAGTGAGGCAATCCAGTTCAATGGACTCCAGAGTTTAAAAACCAGGCGGGAAAACACACCAACGCTTCATCGGAGGCTGCACTGATGATGTTACCCAGCAAGGTAACGAAACGTCTGCGGAACAACAAACCAGCTCGGCGAGCCAACCAACCTCAATAAATCCTATCTTTTATAATCACTGCCAACAATTTACCCACAACTGATGTCAGACTCACAGGTCTGTAGTTCCCTGGTTTCTCCTTACAACCTTTCTTAAACAAAAGTACAACATTAGCCACCCTCCAGTCATCAGGTACCTCACCCGTAGTTATAGATGGTGCAAATATTTCTGCAAGCATAATTTCCTCCCTTACTTCCCACAAAGTTCTGAGATACGTTAGATCAGGTCCCGGAGATTTATCCACCTTTATCTTCTCTAAGGCCTCCCAGAATTCCTCTTCTGTAATGTGAACTGTTTTTAAAAAAGTTTATTTCTCTGCATTGTCTAGACTCAATTTCTTTCTCTACAGTAAAAACTGATGTGAAACATTCATTTAGTATCTCTCCCATCTCCTGGGGTTCAACACAAAGACGACGTCCTTGATCTTTAAGAGGTCCTACCTCTTGCTCTTAATGTATTTGTAGAACCTCTTTGGATTATCTTTAACCTTGTCTGCCAATGCTGTCTCATATTCCCTCTTTGCCTTCTTGATTTCGCTCTTAAGAACGTCCTACACTCTTTATATTGATTAAGAGATTCAATTGAACCAAGTTGTCGATATCTAAAATAAGATTCTCTTTTATTCTTGATGAGAACCTCAATATTTTTATTCATTCTTTGTTCCTTAATCTTACCAGCCTTACCCTTCACTCTAACAGGAACAAAATGCCTCTGAACTCTCGTCACCACACTCTTGAATGCCTTCCACTTGTCAGACATCCTTTTGCCTGCAAACAGTCTACTCCAATCACCTTTTGAAAGTTCTTGTCTCATACCACTAAAATTTGCTTTAACCCGATTAAAAACTTTAACTTTTATGGAAGGCTTATCCTTTTCCATCACCATTTTGATACTAACAGAATTATGATCTCCAGACCCAAAGTGTTCCCCCACTTTTACTTCAGTCACCTGCTGTGGGTTATTGCCCAAAAGAAGATCTAGTTTTGCTCCTTTTCTAGTCTGAGCATCCTCATATTGACAAAGAAAATTTTCTTGAACACATTTGACAAATTCTCCACCATTCAAAACTTTAACACTATGGCAGCCCCAGCCAAAATTTGGAAAATTAAAATCCCCCATTACGACAACCTCATTATGCTTACATGAATCTGAGATCTCCCGACGTATGTGTCTCTCAATTTCCCTTCTACGGTTGGTGGGCCTGTTGTACAGTCCCATCATATTGATCTTTCCTTTCTTATTTGTAATTTCTACCCATATCATTGGACAATTTTTCAGAAATATCTGCCCTAGTTACAGCAGTAATGTATTCCTTAATCAAAAACGCCACCCCCAACTCCCTCCTTTCTTGCCTCCTTTTCTATCTTTCCTATAGCATCTAAAACTTGGAACATTGAGCTGCCAGTCTTGTCCATCTCTTCCTGTAATCAACTTCCTGTAAAAGCTGTGACATCTCAATCCCATGTTTTTAAACATGTCCTGAGTTCATCAGCTTTACCTATAGGACCCCTTGTATTGAAATAAATGCAGTTTAGTTCTTCAAAGTTACTACATATCTGACTCTGTCTTATCTTTCTTTTCTAATTGACATGCAGTCCTCACTTTCAACACCTTCTCCATCAATCCTTCTGTTTACACTGCTGCTTAGAATTCCTCCTCTCCTCCTCTGTACTAGAATAAAGTCTCCCTTAAGGGAATGAGCAAATCTCCCTGCTAAGATATTGTTCCCTTTCCAGTTTAGGTTAGTATGGCGCACTGACTTCTACATCACCGAGGCCAGGCGCCAACTCTCCGACACCTCCACGTACCACTCGCTTGATCATGACCCCACCCCTGAACACAAACCATCATCTCCCAAACCATCCACAACCTCATCACTTCAGGTGACCTCCCACCCACAGCCTCCGACCTCATCGTTCCCCAACCCCGCACCGCCCACTTCTATCTCCTTCCCAAAATCCACAAACCTGACTGCCCTGGTCGACCCATTGTCTCCGCCTACTCCTGCCCCACCGAACTTATCTCCACATATCTGGACTCAATTTTCTCCCCCTTGGTCTAGGAACTCCCTACCTACCTCCGTGACACCACCCACGCCCTCTACCTCCTCCAGAACTTCCAATTCCCCAGTCCCCAACACCTCATCTTTACCATGGACGTCCAGTCCCTATACACCTGCATTCCCCATACAGAGGGCCTAAAGGGACGATCCCTCTTCAGTATCTACACTGGCCCTAAACCCCACCTCTTCCTCCGTTACATTGACGACCATATCGGCGCCGCCTCGTGCTCCCACAAGGAGCTCGAACCACTTCACCAACACCTTCCACCCCAACCTTAAGTTCACCTGGACCATCTCTGATACCTCTCTCTCCTTCCTGGACCTCTCTGTTTCCATCTCTGGCAACCATCTAGAAACCGATATCCATTTCAAGCCCACCAACTCCCACAGCTACCTAGAATACACCTCCTCCCACCCACCTTCCTGCAAAAGTGCCATTCCCTATTCCCAATTTCTTCGCCTCCGCCGCATCTGCTCCCAAGATGAGGCATTCCACTCCCGTACACCTCAGATGTCCTCATTCTTCAAGGACCGTAACTTCCCCCCCTCACAGTAGTCGAGAACGCCCTCGAGTGTGTCTCCCGCATTTCCCGCAACTCATCCCTCACACCCCCTCCCCACAATAACAACCAAAACAGAATCCCCCTTGTCCTCACGTACCACCCCATCAACCTCCAGATCCAACACATCATCCTCCGACACTTCTGCCTTCCAGAGTGACCACTCTCTCCATGACTCCCTTGTCCGCTCCACACTCCGCTCCAGCCCCACCACACACGGCACTTTTCCCTGCAACCACAGGAAGTGCTACACCTGCCCCTACACCTTCCCCCTCACCCCCATCCCAGGCCCCAAGGAGACTTTCCACATCAAGCAGATGTTCACCTGCACATCTGCTAATGTGGTATACTGCATCCGCTGTTCCCGTTGTGGCCTCCTCTACATCGGGGAAACCAAGCGGAGGCTTGGGGACCACTTTGCAGAGCACCTACGCTTGGTTCGCACGAAACAACAGCACCTCCCAGTCGCTAACCATTTCAACTCCCCCTCCCATTCCGCAGACGACATGTCCATCCTGGGCCTCCTGCAGTGCCACAATGATGCCACCCGAAGGTTGTAGGAACAGCAACTCATATTCCACTTGGGAACGCTGCAGCCCAATGGTGTCAATGTGGACTTCACAAGCGTCAAAATCTCCCCTCCCCCCACTGCATCCCAAAACCAGCCTAGCTCGTCTCTTCCTCCCACCTATCCCCACCTCCCACCTCAAGCCCCACCCCCATCTCCTACCTACTAACCTCATCCCGCCCCCTTGACCTGTCCGTCCTCCCTGGACTGACCTATCTCCTCCCTAACTCTCCACCTACACTCACCTTTCCTGGCTCCATCCCCGCCTCTTTGACCTGTCTGTCTCCTCTCCACTTATCTTCTCTTCTATCCATCTTCTATCCGCCTCCCCCTCTCTCCCTATTTATTTCAGAACCCCCTTCCCCTCCCCCATTTCTGAAGAAGGGTCAAGGCCCGAAATGTCAAGCTTTCCTGCTCCTATGATGCTGCTTGGCCTGCTGTGTTCATCCAGCTCTACACCTTGTTATCTTCGGCTAGATCTGTCCTTTTTGAACAGGTCTTTTCTATCCCAAAAGACTTTCCAGTTGCCCAAAAACCTGAATCCCTGAGCAATACACAACTCTTCAGCTGTTGATTTATCTCCTTTAACCTTTTGTTCCTTCCCTCACTTGAGTTTGGCATTGGGAGTAAACCAGAAATTACTACTTTCAAGGTTCATTTTTTAAAATCTTCAACCCAACCTCATAAATTCACTCTGTGCTGCTTTAACCTTTTCTTTAAAAATGTCATTCCTACCAATGTGTACAATAATTTCTGGCTTCTTAATCTCACCTTTAACAGTATGCTTGAAATGTTTAGAGACATCCTTAATCCTAGCACCAGGAAAGCAACAAACCATCCTAAATTTATGCTCACTGCCACAGAATCTCCTGTCCATGTTATTAATAACAGTTCTATTATTGTTATGAATAGAATAACAATAATTCTATTAAATCTTGTTAAATGCTGCCTGACATAAGAATCATTCCAAGTGTCCAATAACTGATTGGCCTTTCCATTTCCCTTGGAGAGACTACCCCTTCCACAGTTCCAAAAACTTAATATCTTTTTGATAGAGGAATAGTCACCAGAGATTTCTGAAATACCTTCTTAACCTTTCCTGAAAGTCACCCATCTATCTGACTGATCCTGCTATATAAAAACTTTTCTGAAGCCAGTAGCCATCTCATTCTGTCCTTCAAATTCCCTTAATAACATTAAACCTAAAATAAGTTTCAATACCACCTCATTTATAAAATAAACTACCTTTCATTACCTACAGAGAATAATGTTAACATGGAAAACAAATCAAACATGTAAAACTTAAATAAAATCAACCACTAAGCTGAGTAACTGAATAAAAAATTACTCCTCTTCAATAAATACCTCGAAAAAGAAATCTTCTCCAGAGCCGAGCACATGTAGGACTCCCAGAAATGGAAGCACAACTCCTTATTTAAAAAAAACTGTTCGGTTTTACAAAACAAAAAACCTTAGCAATGTTTAAAAAAAAACTCTAACACACATTTAGACATTTTAACTTATGAATATAGAATGAAAACAACCTCAGCCGTTCACTATAGATCCTTAAAAACTCATTTTAAACGAAAATCCGTTTAAAACAAAATCACAATTTTTTCATTTTTTTGAATGTTAAAATGAATAAAAATCTTTAGTAAAATATAATAACTGTAATAACTGTAAAAAACAACTATAATAAATCTCTAACTAAGCCAGCAATCCCAGGAGCAGCTGCAAGATCCAAGCTTCACACTGCAGAGAGAGACCAATCAATGACACACACTGCTGCCGCTCTGTACTCGGGCTTGAAGGAGTGAATGTTTAAGGTGCTGATCAACTGAACTGCTTTGTTTTTGATTTTGATAATGTTAAGCTAATTGACAATTGGTGGATCTGCACTTGTTCAGGTAAATAGAGAATACTCTATACATTCCACTTGTTACTAATGAGATGGGAGGAGTGCAATGTCACTCTGGTCCCACTAGTCCACAGATTGAAACATAAAATAAAAATAATATAACCAAGTTCTGATATGTTTTCTCTATTTTAGACATAATGAAAATATTATAAACGCAACATTGTCAATTTATTATAAAGCAAAACACATTCAATGAAGGTGCACAATTGGTTAAGATATTTGCAAAATGAAAGTATAAATGTTTCCCTCTCTAATACACACACACACACATACATACACACACACAGTCTTCAGGTACAGGGGATATTTAATTTCTTTGTAAAGAGATACTTTAAAAAGAAAAACACTTTCTAAGCAATGGTGGTTGTTCTTGGAGTCACATAGAAAGATGAGACATGGAATTTCCAAAGTCTGACAATCTATTGTTCTTGGAAATTTAACAAGTTACTAATCATGCATGGTTGTCTATGGGTCTTGGCAGATATATCTTGCTCAGGAAGTATAACAATGTGAAGTTCTTTAATTCTTCCAGACAAGCAATCAGAATTCAAACTGAATTCACCACAAAACTTCTTAAGAAACAGGAAACACGGGCTGACCAGCTAGTTCAGTTGCAAGCTTTCCTTCGCTGAAGAATGCAAACACAAATTCCAAACCTACAAATATTGATTAAACGGACAGGCTATAAAGCCCGGTGGCAAAAGCATCAGTTATTTACCTTGAAGTGAGTTCAAACAATCAAGAATAGCTATTACACGGAAATATATGGTTTCCATGAAATGTATTGTTTGAAAAAAAGTTCCAATGTGTTTTTTCATTCACCTTTTAAAAGCAACTCAGGAATCTCCACAATTTTTCAAATTCAGTGCCATAAAAGATTAAATATTGAAGCGTCTTTACAACAACTATTAAAACGTGATATACTGAAAGTAAACTGGTACAATAGGTAGATCTAGGTTGATCAATAGAAACTTTGGGTCTTAAAAGGAGTAGATAGAAAAACTGATATTTGAAAAACAATAAAGACTGTTTAACATTTGATCACATTTTCCATTTACATCTTGTATACACTAAGGTAACCTTCCAAAGCAATACATCTCAGAAAATGGTTAAATCTATATACTAGGAATCCTAAGCAGAACTAAAGTTTTTGAAACACTGTAGATTGGATTCTGCATGGTGGATAATCTGTCAGACCACTGCAAGCAGGTAAGCACCACATCAGATGCAGGCCATGGTGGGGATAAAAGTTTGAAAAGATAATTGAAACTGGTTTTCAAAAGTTAAATTTGTAACAGCCCTTTGTAATAAATGGAATGACCGAGGATCAAGGACATTGCCAATTAATGGAGCCATCACTGTTCACTCATGACATGGGCACTTGATGACTATCTGGACAAAATCTGAGCAACTGGTGACATCCAGATGGAAATGGGTGTTGCATCCTCGGAAGTCAAGATGATTGCAAATGAGGAACCTCTCAGGAGGCAGAACATTGGGCATCAGGAGGCAAAATGTAAAGACAAGAGGCACAAAAGACCAGAGGCACAAAAGACCAGAGCCTGAGCACCAGATCTATGTAGAGGATGGAGAACCAATGGTGAAGGGGACTCTGACTCTCTGAGCAGATGATCATTGATACTTGTGCCGTCAGCGATGAGAACCTCTGTGGCATCTTGCAGGTGGCTGCATGCTAGTGCATTAAATAGGTGACAGAAGCCTTATTTATCAAAGCTGGGCAATATTACAGATTCAAAATGAGTAGGACGTCACAGAATCGGAAGGCAGTAAATCCAATGCCTGGGAAAGTCAGCTTTTAGCTTGTAATACATTCCTGCTGGGACTTTGGTTGTAATGATAGTGCAATGCACTCTCCACAATGTCGCCCTCTGAAGAGGCATGAATGTTGATGATGGGGAGCCCTTTGACAGTGGGAAATGAGTAGATGTTGGGGAGGAGGCAAATTGGAGGCATAGGCAGATGATGCTGAACAATAAAATACCCGTGCTGCATTTTGTGGTGGCCTCTTTCCCTCCTGGGTGCCAGTCCTCCTGTTCCTCAGTAATGTCTCAGTTTCCTGTGTTGCAGTAACAGAAAATATTGGTAGGAGTAACCACTGCACAATCCTTGTTGAGATGAAGTCCCATCATTGTCTTGAGGAAACCTTCCAAAGTGTTGGACTACAGTACCACTATTCTAAATGAAATAGAGCTTGAACAGATCCAATAAACTCTGTGGGCCATCAACAACAGCAGGACTGTATCCAACCTAAATCTGTAATCTCATCACCTATGCCTCCCACTCTATCATTATCACTTGCACTGGTGAATCAACACTGAAGGTCATGCCAGAACCCACACCATACCTAGCCAAAAAAGAGGTCTCCACCTGATGAAGATACAGCTTAGGACCATTTGCATGTCAAGCAGCATAATCAGCATGCAATAGACAGAGCTAAGTGATTCCCCAAACAGCAGATCAGTTTTAAGCTGTGCACTCCTGCCATATTCAGTCATGAATGGTGGTGAACAATGCAACAACTCACTGAAGGAGGATGCTCCACAAATAACCCCATCCTCAAGGATAGGGGTGCAGAACAGTTCGGTGCAAAAGACAAAGCTGGATGATCTTTGTACCCCTGAGTTCCCCAGCATCGCAGAAGCCAGTTTTCATCCATTATGTTTCACTGTACAGGGACATCAAGAAATGGTTGAAGAAACTGGACACTGCAAAGGCAAACGTTCTAGCAACAGTACTGAAGATATGCTCCAAATCTAGCCCATGCCTCCAGACACCAATACAGTTACAACACTGGCATCTACCTGGCAATGTGGAAAATTGTGGAAAATAGTCAATTCTCAATCTTAATTAAAATGATATAAGGTGTCATCAAAAGTGCTAGCAGGTGGTACTTGCTCAACAGTTACCTTCTCAGTGATGCTTGGTTTGGGCTTCATGAGGTCCACTGAGCTCCTCACCTCATTCCAACCATCACTAGGTCAAAATCCTCAGACTTCCTCCCTGGCAGCATTGAAGCTGCTGACATTGAGTCTTTTGACATCATACCCAAAGCATGTACCTAAAATTGAGCATACTACCTTACCTCAGCCCTAACCAATGTTTTATATAAGGTTTAGCATAACGTGCTTTTGCATTCGATGCCTCTGTTTACGAAATAAAACATTAAGAAGAAGAGATTGTTCCTTCTGCAATAGTCTACTATTCAATAAACCCTAACACTACCAACTGTCTCAGTGGCGCCTTGCCATGTAGGTGCAGAAGTTGGATCAATTTCGGTCTCATCTTCTCCTGTCTCATTGTGCATGGTCCCAAATTCTCCTTCCAGGTGAAAAGCAATTTATTTGTGCTTCTTTTAGTTTAGAATGTCCTATTGCTGATTATGATGCCCTTTCCTTTACAAATCTTCCTAACCAACTTGCCTTGCCAACTTCAGGGATTTGGGTATGTGTACTCCAAGGACCTTCTGCTTTGTAGCTCCCTCAAGATTGCCATTTAAATTCTCCTGGTTTTCCAAAAGTGTGCTCCCAAAGTGCATTACTTCATGCTTAGTTACACTAGGTTCTGTCTGTTGTCTGTTTTTCTATTTCATCGTCCTTCTGACTGTGTTTATTTTGTTACCAAGCTTTGTATCACCTGCAAATTTAAAATTATATTGTCTCTACCTAAGTCCAAGTTATATCAATCAAGAAAAACAATGGCCCTGATTTCTATTCTTTTAATTCCATGTGCATCTATTTCTCAATTAAAATTATGTGACTCTTTATTACATGCCTATAGATGATGTATTCTTGAAAGAACGTTCTAAAGAGCCTTCTTCTGGCCTGATACATGTTTGCAACTATATATCAATATGTAATGTTTAACATTTGCATTTGAACTTCTATTTATGAACTACAGTATTAAATTTCAGGCAGCAACTGTGCCCAAGGTGTAGCTCATAAATTTACGTTTCTAAGTTAAGAATTGGAGACTAGCTGAATTGGTAACGTTTTTAAATTTCTGTTATCATGATCTTGTGACAAAGTCTATAAGTGAAAGTACACTATTATTGTCTTACTTGTTGACTTATTGGCCATCAGTTGTACTGAGCTGGAGAACTTTGAATCTTTCTAACTTCCAAACGAGATTCCATTATTCAATTAATGGACAGATGTAGGCTATGCACAATAGTTGTGATAAATTGAAGTTTTTTTTTCCTTGAAGATTTGTATTCTTCCAGATATACAATTTTCATTGAGTTTTTCAACAAAGTTATTTTTATATATTTGCATATAATTTTGTGTTCATGAGAAGACTAATGGTTGTATTTAAGAATGTAACTTGTATGAAAATCTACAATTTGCCTCTTTAAACAAGATGAAAAATCTTTAAGTGGAGTAAAAAAAGATAAGTAATAGGGAATGTGAAAAAGCAAAGTGCTTTTTCACTGAAAACTAATGCACAGATACAAAACATATTTGAACTGGCTAACAGATTTTTGACCATTATCTGAAAGAGACCAGAATTTGAAAAGTGAAGAATCAATACTTCTTTTGTGCAGTTGGTCAGGTACCATCTAGAGTTAGATACTGGGTCATTGGAAAAATATAAAATGATGAAAATACTCAAGAATGAGAACCAGAGTTAATGTTTCATGTTGATGACCTTACTTTAGAACTAGTATAAGTTAGATATATAGCAGGTCTTAGGCATGTTTGGAGACGGGGGAAGGTGACCGGCAAGGGAGAAAAGAGCAAAAGGGGTGATGTCTGTTAGGGTAGAAGACAAGAGTGATTTAATGACAAAAGGCATGGTAGGGACCCAAATAAAGGATCAGCAGTTGTTTAGTGCCAATAGTAAAATCCCTGAAGTTTTCTAATTCTGTTAAGATGTTAATATTCTGTTGTTCCAGCTTTGCCCTTTATAATCATTATAATTGTCTCGTCCCTTCAATTTTTTTTTGACTTCTTTGAACCTAATCCACGTTACTTCAGTTGTTTGGTTAATCTTGTGTTCTGAGTGAGCTCCTTCACTAGTGCATCATTGTGGACATTTTGTACTGGAAAGACTGTCTTAAGATTGTGTTGCAGCTCCTTACTGTGTGCATTTACGTATCTACCTGTTTATACAGGTCTGTCATTTTTTTTTTGCCAGCATTGCTTTGAGTTCAAACTGAAGTCTCTATACTTACTCCTGCTGACCCTAGTCAGTTTTACATGCACGTTGCTCCACATCTTCCCATAAACCAGCATTCTTGCTGGATTAATGATGCACAGCTTATCCTTTTCATTTCTTTCTGTTTCAACTAAAAGAAAAGTTATCTTTATGAGCTAAATGGAGGTGTCCTCTAAAACTTCTTCATTTCAGAGATGGTAGTCTCAAGTCTGCTTTTATTCTGAGTTGGTTGTTTAGCCTTTTCCTTTTGAACTTTTATTTTTCTCTTTATTTCTTGAATAGTCTGCTGCAATTTCTGTTGTGTCTGTGACATTTGATTAAGTCCATGGATTGTCACTGACATTAGGTATCAGCATGCTTGGATGCCTGCAATTGCTGGTCCAACAGTGTCTACAATGTAGAAAATCAGTGATGTCCAGGTCAATTGATTATACTTGGACTCAAACACTATCGATCCTGCATGGTAATTGGTAAACTGTTGTATGCTGAAAGACATTTTACATTTAAGATAACAAGCATGGGGCTGGATGAACACAGCAGGTCAAGCAGCATCATAGGAGCAGGAAAACTTGACGTTTCGGGCCTAAACCCCATTTCTGATG
>JAHRHZ010000093.1:2074052-2092889 GCA_024137785.1 Ginglymostoma cirratum | reverse complement strand
ACAATAGGCAAAAACCCCATTTCTGATGAAGGGTTTAGGCCCGAAACATCAAGTTTTCCTGCTCCTATGATGCTGCTTGACTTGCTGTGTTCATCCAGCCCCATGCTTGTTATCTCGGATTCTCCAGCATCTGTAGTACCTTTTATCTCTGAGACATTTTACATTTGTTGGTTTTAATTTGTCTTTTCAGGGGTTGTGTCTATTTTGTTTCTTTTCATACTCCCTTAATGCAGTTATCACTAGTTATTTTGTCACCCGTTACTGCACTTTATATCTTTCCAACTCGCCAAGATCTGTGCAAGTTTTTGGATTTTTGATGTGTTTTCTTTAGATTTTATGTTGTCTTTTCTTCATTTAGTTGTCCATTATGAGAAATGAAATATTTAAAATATTATGATTACCCTAGCAGAAGATCAATGCTTTCTTTCTAACTCTCTCAGCAAACATACTTAGCAAATACAGAGTTAAAGATAGATATTAGCCTAATAAACTAGTGCTCACAGGAGTCTGATGTTGAGATCTCTAGGTTAGATCTACTTGTTGACGTTCTTAAATGGTGAGGATGATGTTTCATGCTCTCAATGCAAAAGTCTGACGTGAGTTAGGTAGGTAGATAGGAAGTATGCAATTAGATCCAGCCAAAATTGTGTTATATTTGTCGAGAAAGTCAAACTAGAGATAGGGCTGCATGTCATCAACATTTAAAATCAAGATCAATTAACCTACATGAGGATGCTTCAGTTCTTGCTGCATAAGTGGTTTAATTTTGATTACCGCAGGATCTTTTGCTGGGCCAGGTATTGCATGACAAACAACATAGTGCCAAGTGCCTGAAAAATTTCTCACCAGCACTATTTAAAGAAAGTATGCAGTGAATGTGTTCAGGTTTATTTGTTGGTTTATACTTCCTGCCTTTTATTTGACATCCAGACATTTTTTGGTGTATTGTATTTTGCTTTGCGTAGAGAAGTTTTCCTGATAGTACATTGCTCCTGTTCATGTTACAGATGGACAGTTTCATAGGGCTGCCTTTGGGGCAAGAGCGAGGCTTCCAGAAAGGAGGGTGGGACCTTGAATAGTGTCATGTGCTGAAATTTTGAGATTATGAGCTCCGACATAGCAATGGCTAATTCCACTCCCCCTACTGTCCTTAGTCTTTTTCTCTAACCCGTCAGTATTCAACAAGGTGTCATGACAATTTTCAAAGCGCACAAATCAGGTCATCGTATGAAAATGTTTGGGAAGCATTGGGCTGGAGGATGCAGAAAATTAGTATGGGGGACTTAAGGGAGCAGGGGAACTGCCAGAAGAGGGAAGTCAATGGCAGTCATCAAAAGGCCATTTTCATGCAGAGCTTTCAGGGCCCGTTTCTGCAACAGTTCTCTGCCAGCCTTGCTCAAAACCTATATCTGAGATACGTTTGTGCCACCACGAATGCTACTAAGCCGTTGTTGCTTGATGAAGCCATAACTTAAGCCTGAAACAGAATTAGACAGAATTGCCTTTGGCCAACTATAACCTTCAATTTTTATACCAAAGACTCAATTCAATCTGCAAAAATGCCAACAATTCTTCACAGTTCCTACTTCAATGTATGCATTAGGGTAGTCACTGATGTTCCTATACCAAGAGAAACCTCTGTTGATAGAGTTTTGCAAAATGAGAGACTATGAGGCTTTGCATACATTGATTTATTTCTCCAAGGTATAAAGACTGCCGTCACATTGCGTATCAAGCCCCAATCACTAGTTTGTCATTGTAATCATAAAAATGGGATTCCACCTCCTGCACATGTAACAAGTTCATGACCAAAGGCATTGAATCTTGCAGCTTATTACTTGCTAACCCAGCGCAGTTATATTCATTCATCCTGTGCAGTCCATTTGTGTGAACTTTGTTGCAACTTGGCTAACAGATTTACAGGCTGGCTATTTGCCAGCAAAAATATTCTCCCTTGATTTGGTTCATAGCTTGAGCGAGAAACCTCTGCAGACCATGTTCAAAGCAAGATCCATTCTGCCACAAGGAAAATCATTGAACCTTGCTTTCCCTGCCCGAATCATCCCAGAGAAGATTTTCAGTACAACCCAGCATCTTAGCTTATCATATTTTGCATGCATGCTGCATAAAAGTTTGCCATCAAGACAGATTGACACTTAACAGCTGCGAGGAAAATATAGGAGGAACAATTAGATGAAGAGGAGGAGAGGCTGTGATGACCCGAGTTCTCTTTGAAAGGACAGTCGCAAGTGTTGATCATTAACAACAGTAAAGTGCTACATACAACACAACACATAACCGACTCTTGAGAGCTGTGGCCAATAAAAGGTGAAGATTAGGTGGGAACCAATCAACACAATTTTCCCCAATCACGGTTAGAATTCTCACACAAAATATTTTTCGGGAGGCCAGAATTACATTGATGTGGTTTCTGGTTGTAGGGTTGATTCTTCAGCTTGTTCATAATCAGTTTGCAGAGAGTCTTGCTCCCCAGTCTTTTTCTGCATATGAATATTAACTGCACTTTCAAAATAATTGGAACAAAGGGGCTTGAACAAAAGGGCCTAAGAACTATGGTTTCATGGACTTTTGTTTCTATTTGGACGATCATCTTTATTGCCTTGTATAAATATGCTGGAACTTAACAATAACAGCAGCTTTCATTTACATAGTTTATTTTAGTGTGAAAGATATTTTACAACATGATCGTAATAAAAGTAAACATGGGTTGGTTTGCTCAGTTGGCTCGAAAGCTGGTTTGTGATGCAGAGTGATGCCAATATCATGAGCTCAATGCCTGCACCAATTGAGGTTACCATGAAGGACTCTCCTTCTTAACCTCTCCCCTCACCTGAGGTCTGGTGACCCTCTAGTTATAACCTCCATCTCACCAGTCATCTATCTTTCCCTAATGAGAGAGCAGCATGGGAAGACTTTGGCAACTTCACCTTACCTTTAGAATACTCTTCACTTTCCTGGATGAATGTAGCTCCAAGAACAGTTAAGCTGAAAAACATCCATGACAATGCAACCCACTTGGTTGGCACTACCTCTACAATCTGCTATCATCCAAGATTTCTTCAGCAACATCTTCTAAACATGTATCCTCCACACCTAGAAGGAAAAAGATACAAATATATCAGAATGCTACTACCTGCAAGTTTCCCTCCAAGTCACATACCGTCCTTAGTTGGAATTATATAGATTTCTGATGAAGGATCTAGGCCCGAAACGTCAAGCTTTCCTGCTCCTATGATGCTGCTTGGCCTGCTGTGTTCATCCAGCCCCACACCTTGTTATCACAGTTTTTAAACCATATGGTCCACCCTATCCCTCACTCTAACATTTGGAAGATTGGTTCAATGAGGAATATTGGAGAGCATACCATAAGCAGCACCAGGTAAAACTAAATATCAGTTACTAACCTAATGACGCTTCAACCCCGGACTCCTAGCATCCCAAATTGTAAAAGCAGCATGCCTTGTCTTACTAAACTGTACTGTATACCGAGATGTTGTTGCTCCTATACTGCATTTACACTCTATTATTCAAACAATATGTGGCTTTCTTATCAAAATGTAACCCTTATCAATATTGAAATTGAGTTAACAATTGCATGCCCTTTCCAAAAGTTTATTCATGTTGTTTCCTCAGTATGCACTGTATGTCTCTATTTGGTGTCATTGGTAAAATTTAAAATTGTATTTCCAAGTCCGGACTCCAAATTATAAATACAATATTGTGAACTGTAGCAGTCTCAGCATCAATCCATATGGAATATCATTTCCCATCTTTTGTTCGTCTGTGTACCAACCCTTAACTCTTACTTTTGACTTTCTGTTTGTGACCAGGATATATTAGTGCTGTACATCTCCTGATTCCCATTATCTCCTATGGGAATCCTAAGGGTCAGAAACAAAACTTGGCAACTTGAGGAATGTTAACATGCAAATGATCTCACAATTTGTGGTAAATTAGAATTCAAGCAATTTTTCTGTAGATTTCTCTTGTCTTTTCACAAATTAGTCACAGGGAACACTATTGATGCATTATAATTCCCCCAGCAGTATGAAATGTATTCAATTAAGTTTGATAATATTGTATTTACTCTGCACCCAAAGTTATAAATAGTAAGACATAATGTATTGTTTAAAAGCATAGAAATGTTGCCATCTATTATGTTGGCATGTGTTGAACCATCTTGCACTAACACCAATGATTTTATACACACTACAATGAACCCTTTGTGCAACATTGTATTAATTTTTTTTTGAATGCACACAAATGTAAAATCAATGTTTTAGTGTCAGAAGAGCACATTTTAGGTGATAGGTAGATACAAATAAAGAATTGGTGTGAGTATTTCATGTCATCAGGATCCAGAACATAAAAGTGCAACAGTTTGATTACATATTTCTGAGGCAGTCAAATATTGAAAGAACATATGAACAACAGTTAAATGACTGACATGGAAGGGTGTGAAAAAAGGTCAACGAAGACAGAATGGAAAAAATATTTACTTCCTCAGCCAGAAATGACTTCAAATTAGTAAAGTAACAGTATTGAACGGAAAACCAAGAAACATTAATTGTTTATGTTCATGATTAAATGATGTGTAAGAATTTTTTTTTCTTTGTTATATTGTGTTTAGTGTGTATTATGGAAACAACACACAGACCTGTGAAAACAATACTTATATCAAATACATGCCAATGATAGATTTACATGAACAAACAGTTAAACTATAGTTTCCTACTTATGGTTTAAAAATGCCTTCCTAACTTTGATTAGTTTCGTTAAAAGATGCTCCACAAAGTAGTGTCACAGGAGGAAAAAGAAGTTGATCCTGGTTCCTGTATCCTATGAGAATGCTCGTAGATGATTTAAACTAGCTATAATAAAATCTTTAATATGAACATTTTACACAGGCGTTAAAAAATGGCTCTATAGGCAAATATGAAGATATTAGGAGAGGTGAACAAAAGCATGGTCAATAGATATATTTTGTGGAAGGTCTTATACAAGGATTGGAGAGGCTCGATTCCCATGATATGGATGTCAATAGTGAAATACAGAGAAGGCTGAGATACAGATGTGGAGCAGACCCACTAAACATCATATAGGAATAAAGATAGAAATTGCTGGAAAACCTCAGCTGGTCTGGCAGCATCTGTGGAGAGAAATCAGAGTTAATGTTTCAGGTTGAATGACCCATCCTCAGAACTGAAATGTTAACTCTGATTTCTCTCCACAGATGCTGCCAGACCTGATGAGCCTTTCCACAATTTCTATCTTTGTTTCTGATTTACAGCATCCGCAGTTCTTTTGGTTTTTAAGCAGAGTATAATGATGTATTTGTCATGCTGGAGGATGGTTAAAGTAATGGAGGTATTTCACCGCATGGATGAGAACCTTAACATGGAGGCAGCTGAGATAAAATAGGGACTGGAGTAGTGGGAGCATGGTACTTGGTGCAGGATAATATTTGTACAATGGGTTGTTGAATGAGCCAAAGTTTAATGTAGAATTGAGGTCCATCTAGAAAAATATGAAACTAATTGAATCAGAAAGTGGCAAAAGCACAAGGGTTTTAAGATTGGATAGGCTGAGGTTGGAATAAGGAGGACTGATGTCAAAGAAATGTGAGTAGACAGGCTGTGATAGAAAGTATATGAGCTCACAAGCTCGGTTCTGATCAATTAAAATGTTGTCATGTTTAGTGACTGAGAGTGAAGCTTGGAATTGGTGAAATCTGTGGAATTCCCTGCCCAGTGAAGCGGTTAAAGCTACCTCGCTGAACGTTTTTAAGGCAAGACTAGATAAATTTTTGGACAGTAAAGGAATTAAGGGTTATGGTGAGTGGGTAAGTGGAGCTGAGTCTCAAAAAGATCAGCCACGATCTTATTAAATGGCGGGGCAGGCTCGAGCGGCTAGATGGCCTACTGCTAGTACTCCTACTCCTAGTTCTTATGAAATGAGTATGGTATTTGAAGTGAGCACCGAAGCTGTCTGTTTACGTCCTCCCATTGCTTATCAGCAAAATTCTAACTCATTGAAGACTGGATGCAGAACAATTAGGGAAAAAGTCAAAAGTGGCAGGCATTGCTGTCATCAACAAACATACTGAACCCACATCTGCAGAGATGTCGGCAAAGAACAACATGTAGATAAGGAAGGCGACAGTTCCAGAATCTTTGGGTTAACTCACAGAGGTGAACAGAAGATTGCTGAAGATCCTCAGAACATCATTGGATTGAAATATAATGAGGGTACTTCCTCTAAACTGGACAATGTTGACAACATTTTTGGAAGACAGTATGTGATCCACCACATCAAAGACTACAGAGATCAAACGTGCATTACAAGATAGTTCGCCATGGTCACAGTCATCAAGAATGTCTTTCATGATTTTGTTTAGGATCATTTTGGTATTATGACCGTGTGGAATCATGTTGACATATTTCAAATAAGAAGTCGCAGCACGGATGGCATGCATTTGGGAACTAACAAAACATTCAAAATCAAGCTACTTGTTGAAGCAGTGTGATCTGTTACATGAACATAGTATGATTTTTGAAATGTCACACATGGTGGATCATCGTGGTTAATTTGTTTTACTGTAGAATTACAGTGAGGCACTGGTATTCCCCAAGGAAATGTTCAAGACCATTACGTACTCTTAACCAAGTCACCGTATAAGAACAAGGAACAAGTGTAGGCCATTCAGCCCTTTGAGCCTACTCCACCATTCAATAATTTCATCGCTAATCTGATTTTAAGATCAACTCTATATTCCTGCATCCCCCGATAATCTTTCATTCACTTAGTAATCAAAAATCTATCTCTGCCTACCTTAAAAATATTAAAAGATTTTGTGTCCACTGCCTTTTGAGGAAGGGATTTTCAAAGACCCATGACCGACTGGCAAAAAAACCCTCATCTCTGTTTTAAATGGACACCCCCTTATTTTGAATAATGATCTATAGTTCTAGATTCTGACAAGAGGATATTTTAGCATTCACATAGTCAAGTCCCCTCAGGATTTTATATGTTTCAATTAAGTCACCTCTGCTTCTTCTAAAATTCAGAAGTTACAGGCCTGCTCTGTCTAGCTTTTTCTCACAAGGCATTCATTCATTCCACATGTTAGACTAATAAACCTTCTCTGAAGAGCTTCCAATGCATAACCGTCCTTCCATAAGGACGGTGACCAGTACCACCCACAGTACTCCAGGTGCAGTCTCACCAATGCCCTGTATGACTGAAGCACAGCCTCCATATTCTTTATTTAATTGCCTTCGCAATAAACCGAAAAAAATCTGTAGCTTTCCTAATTACTTGCTGTGTCTGCTTTCTAGCCTTCTGTGATTCATGGACCAGGACTCCCAGATCTCTCTGCATCAAAGAGTTCTGTAATCTCTCCATCATTTACATAATATACTCCTTTTTTTTCCCACCAAAATGGACAATTTCACACTTTTCCATATTGTACTCCATTTGCCAGATCTTTGCTCACTCACTTAACCTATCCATATCCCCTTGAAAGCTCCTTATGTCCTCTCAACTCAATTTCCTACTTATCCTTATGCCATCAGCAAATTTAGCTACCATACCTTCAATCCCTTCATATAAATCATTTGAGTAAATTGTGAAGTATTGAGGTCGCAGCACTGACCTTTGTAGCACACCACTTGTGACAATCTGCCAGCTTGAAAATTACCTTCCTATTCCTACTGTCTACTTCCTGTTAGCAAACCAATCTTCTATCCCAAAGACCTAATGACTTGTCAACTTGCAATTCCAACAATTTACTGAGTACGACTTCCCTGGTCACTGTAATTTTCTTGAGTTGCTCCCTCCCTTTCAATTCTTGATTTACCGCTATTTCTAGGATGCTACTTTCATAGAATCATAGAATCCCTACAGCATGGAAACAGGCCCTTCAGCCCAGCAAGTTCACACTGACCCTCAGAGCATCCCACCCAGACCCATCCACCTACCCTATCCCTGTAACCCTGCATTTCCTGTAGCTAACGTACTTCACCTACACATCTCTGTACACTGCGGACAATTTAGCGTGACCGATCCACCTAACTTGCACATCTTTGGACTGTGGGAGGAAACCAGAGCACCCAACAGGAAGAACATGCAAACTCCACACGGACTGTCACCCGAGGTTGAAATCAAACCTGGGTCCCTGGCACTATGAGGGGAGGGGTTCAAATATTCACTCTCTGCTTCAAACATCAGTTCAATCTGTGAGGGACAGAAACTGGGGACAAGAGAAATCCTGAGGTAGTAAATGAAAATGAGATTTCATTGAAGATAGTAAAGACAATTTACCACAGGTTAAAAAAGAAACCTCTGAGGGAAGAGAAGTAAAAACCCTGAGGTATTTTCACTGTAACAAAGTTACAGTGTTAGTATTTAAGAAAAGTGCTGGGAAGACAAATGTGATAAAACAAGAGAAGTCTGTGGGGTTTATTCAAGTGGTAAAGGAGATCCCAGTGGAAGCTAAAGAGCTGCAAAAGAATGTACAGCCTGGTCAGGGGTCAATTGCCAGATCTCTTTAAAGAATTTACTTTTGAACGCAAGGTTTACTCGTGTCTGCCAGGAGGAGTAGGTAAAGAAATTAAAATTTTAAGAAATACTGGAGTAAATCAGATCTTTGATGGTGATAGGTGAGGAGATGTGGAATTCAGAAGGAGTATTGCTAGAAAAGGCGGTAATATGTGGAATTCATGGTGAGAAGAGCAGTGTTCCATTGTATGAGGGGAGATTGAAGAGTCTGGTAAAAAATGGTGAAATGATGGTAGGATTAATAGAGAAATAGATATAGCTGTATCCCAGCTAGGAGTGGTGCCTATTGTGGTTGAAAAGCCAGTGGAAAATCAGAAGACAGATGTTACAGGAAGTATATCCTGGGATTTTTCCTGACCACGTGGTAACAAGATTGCAAAGCTTAAAGAATGAAGATAAGGAAGCTGAAGCTCAGTTATCAGAAACTATGTTTGATCAAATGGTTGAGAAAAAAGAACAGGTAGAGGACAAAATGGATATTTTTAGTTCAGAGAGGTTAGTTGAAAAGTAATAAAAAGATGAAAAAATAAATTAGTTGAATCAAAAAGCACACACAGAAGGTGAATCTGAGTGGATCCTAGAAGTCTACTATCTTAAAAATGAAGTCTTAATGAGGAAATGAAGACTGCTCCATAATCAGGCAGAAATTCATCAAGTTGTATTTCCACTGGGTTATAGAAGGAGGAGTTGCGGGTAACATGAGAGATACTAGTAGGAGGTCATTTGGGAGTAAGAAAAACTGAAGCCAAAATATGAAAACATTTTTATTGGTCTGGACTACATAGAGATGTGTTTGAATTTTGCCAGACATATCAATATGTCATATAATAGGAAAACCTCAGGCAGTGATGAAACTAGCACCAGTAACACCTATTCCAGCATTTGAGGAGTCTTTTACAAGAGATTTAATTGATTGTACAGGGCCCCTCCCTAAAACAAAAAGTGGGAATCAATATTTATTGCCCATAATGGATGTGTCTACTAGAATTCCGGAGGTCATTCCATTACACAATATCACATCTCAAAGAGTTATAGAAAAGTTACTCAAATTTTTTACCATATACAGCCTACCCACAAGAATAAAATCAGATCAAGGGTCAAATTTTAAATCAAGATTACTTAAGACAGTTATGGATAGCTTGGGAATAGTACAATTTAAATCAACTGTGTACCTTCCAGAATCGCAAAGAGGAATGGAACGATGACATCAAACTTTAAAGACCATGTTGAGGGCTTATAGTCAAAACTATCCAGAGGATTAGAATAAAGGAATTCCATTTGTACTTTTTACAATTAGGGATGCACCTAATGAATCAACTAAATTCAGTCCATTTGAAATAGTTTTCAAACATGAGGTGAGGGGGCCACTGAATTTAATTAAAGAAAAATTGGTCTGTCAGAGTTCAGAGACATGTAGTTTAGCCAGCTCACTTACTCTATTTATTTTTTCCAAATATGCAAATAATAAGTAGAGTGGATGAGTTCGCTAGATAGCATTTGAAAGTAACATAGCATGTGATGAAACAGGAAGCAGACAAGAAATCAAACATTTGTAGTTTTGCTCGAGGGGATAAAGTGCTAGTATTACTACCAGTGGTAGGTGAACCTTTACAGGCAAGGTTTAGTGGGCCTCATCAAATCAAAATGAAATAGAGTGAGGTGATTTATTTGATAATAACACCAGATAGAATGAAATCTCACAGAGTGTGTCATGTGAATATGCTCAAACAGTATTTTAATAGTAAGAAAAATAAATGGAGATTGTGGTATTTGTTACAATATGGAGTGAAAAACCAAATCCAGATAAATTTGAATTTGATATTCCTCAAATTAGATTGGATAATGAGTAAGTTCTCAAAATTGGGATAAAGTATTGTTACCTTCTAAAGGAAAATCGAAATGACCTGAAAGACTTATTACAATCAAATGGAGAGATGTGGGATTAAGCTGGGAAGTACTAATCTAATTGTGTGTGATGTAGGTATAGGAAATGCTGTTCCAATTAAGCAACATCCTTATAGATTTAACTCCCTGAAATTGGCAGAGGTTCAAAAAGAGATTTAAAGCATGCTCAAAGGCAATGTTATCGAAGTGAGTTTCAGTGAATTGAGCTTACCCATGGTGGTGGTGTCAAAACCAGATGTACAGAATAGAATAGAATTGTAATTTATAGCTACGTGTATTTTTACAAAAAAAGTGAAAAGATTTATAAGTCGCCACACTATTGGCACCTAAATTAATGACAGAAGTCATAAGTAAGAAGAAAGGAAAATAAAAGTTCACCATAGCTCAATTAACGGCTCCTGGGTTCAGGGTACCATGGAAACCTAGGCCAAAACCACCACACAGGGCCAGGCTGAGACCGCCATGCCAGGCCGAGGCCACACCAATGGGATGACCTCCGTGCTGATCTGCTGGAAAACCCGGAAGCTGCCTCCAAAGCAAAGACAAGACCTCCATACCAAGATAAGACCCCTGCGCTGGGATTTGTCTTTCATGCCGGGCTGCTGGAACACCTGGAAGCTGCCAAAGACTACCTCAATACATGGACAAGTTTGTCATGCCAAGCCGATACCATCCTTCCTGAATAAGACTGCTGCACCAGAGGACCGCCACATTGAGAACCCGCCCCACCAGGTGCATTCCAGGCCACTGGAAGACACCTCATCACTCGTCCAGGGCTGGGAAAAGATGCCTTACAGCAAATTCATTAAAAGAAGGTAAGATAATTAAAGGAAACATTTAAACAAAAGCATAGAAAGAGGAAAAAAAATGTATTGCGGACAGTATAGATGAGCTCCAGGCAAGTGGTAGAGGAACCCCCACGTTGCACTGCTACTCCATTGCCATTTTGGCGAGGGTACCTAAAATCTGTGTAAAGATTACTGCAAAGTTAATGCAGTTCCAAAATCTGATTCATATCGTATTCCATGGCTGAAAGGTTGTATTGACAAGGTGGGACAAACAACTTCTATTTCTAAGTTGGACTTACTCAAAGGATACTGGCAAGTACCTTTTATCTGATTGAGCAAAGGAAATTTTAGCTTTAGTGATACTAAATGGACTTTACCAGTTTAAAGTTATGCTGATTTAGAGGGCTATAGGCGAAATGCTGATAAATGAGACTAGATCAGTTTAGAATTTTTAGTCAGCGTGGATGATTTGGATCGAAGGGTCTGTTTCAATGCTGTACAACTCCATGACTCTATGACTTATTTGGAATGAAAAATGCACCAGCTACATTTCAAAGACTAACCAATAAAATCGTTTCGTGTTGCCCAACTGTACAGTGTACATAGACGATCTGGTGTTTGTCAGTCACACATGGAAGGAACATTTGGAGTATCTATCAGAATTGTTTAATCAACATCAGAAGGCGGGCCAGGTTATAAACCTGGCTAAAAGCAAGTTCACAAAAGCCCAAGACATTCTAGGCCATATCATTGGACATGGACAGATGGCCCCCCAGGATGTGAAAAAACAAACGCTATTGGGGAGTTTCCCATACCATCGACAAACAGGAAAGTACTACGATTCCTGGAAGTGAATGGTTTTTATTGAAAATCTACACCAAATTTTAGCAGAGTGGTTGCTCAACTGACTGACTTGTTGAAGAAGTGCAGAAAATTTCAGTGGATGGAGGAATGTCAGAAGACATTAGAGAACCTGAATGCTGTGTTAACCGCTGCCCCACTGTTAGCCACGTCTAATTATGCAAAGCCATTCAAGGTGGCTATCAATGTGAGTGATTTGGGTTTCGGTGCTATTCTCTTGTAAGAAGACAACAACAAGATATAAAGGTGTATCGGGTATTTTTTTGAGACAGTTAAATATCGATCAACAGAAATATTCCAAAATTGAGAAGGAGATCCTGAGTTTGGCATTGGCGTTGCAACATTTCAACATTTATGTTGCCAGTAATATCTAAAACAATTGTACATACTGATCATAACTTCTTAACATTTTTGAAAAAATTTTAAAGATAAACATACCAGAATATTTAGATGGAGTTTATTGTTACAGTCATTTAATTTGAAAAATATACACATGGCAGGACAAGAGAACATAATTGCTGACGTGTTGTCCTAATGTTGATTTCAGAAGACAAAGTTGTTCGATTGTGGAAGAAACTGACTGAAATAGACCGTGGTATTGAATGTTTGCATGCTTAGTGTCAATATAATATGTATGCGTTATAGTATATTAATAAGACTAAAGATTTTTTAAAATGAAGCCATCTTTATGTATTTTGTTCTTTTTTTAAAAGAGAGGTTTTGAGCCATAGGTGAGGAACTGTCTATTCAAAGCCAATAAAGTAAACAGCTTGTGAAGGCTTGAGTTTGTTTTTACTTTGGAACAATAGAAGCAGCATGAATGGATGGAGTCAGGCTCCCACAGAGCCAGGGTTTTAGTTTAGCTTTTAGTTGTTGTTGGGGTTTTGAAACTGCCATACATCTCGCCCTGCTACGGCAAAATGCTTGAGTTCTTTCTCTCTGCCAGAATTTTCTCTTGATGTTCTTTTCTCCTGGACTCGAGAAACATTGCATGTGAGACAATCTGTTTTTTTCTGAATTTGCCTTTGCCAAGGGTGTATCTATGGGATGTTATTATGTTGGAACAGTTGCTGTTTAGTAATTTAAAAACCTATTATTCTGTTAAATTTTCCACTCAAGTCAAAGGTTTACTTATTCATCTTTCATTGTTTATACTTTAACCGTATAAGACCATAAGACATAGGAGTGGAAGTAAGGCCATTCGGCCCATCGAGTCCACTCCGCCATTTAATCATGGCTGATGGGCATTTCAACTCCACTTACCCGCACTCTCCCCATAGCCCTTGATTCCTTGCGAGATCAAGAATTTATCAATCTTTGCCTTGAAGACATTCAACGTCCTGGCCTCCACTGCGCTCCGTGGCAATGAATTCCACAGGCCCACTACTCTCTGGCTGAAGAAATGTTTCCTCATTTACGTTCTAAATTGACCCCCTCTAATTCTAAGGCTGTGCCCACGGGTCCTAGTATCCCCACCTAATGGAAACAACTCTCCAGCATCTACCCTTTCTAAGCCATGCATTACCTTGTAAGTTTCTATTAGATCTCCCCTCAACCTTCTAAACTCTAATGAATACAATCCCAGGATCCTCAGCCGTTCATCGTATGTTAGGCCTACCATTCCAGGGATCATCCGTGTGAATCTCCGCTGGACACACTCCAGTGCCAGTATGTCCTTCCTGAGGTGTGGGGCCCAAAATTGGACACAGTATTCTAAATGGGGCCTAACTAGAGCTTTATAAAGTCTCAGAAGCACATCACTGCTTTTATATTCCAACCCTCTTGAGATAAACGACAACATTCCATTTGCTTTCTTAATCACAGACTCAACCTGCAAGTTAACCTTTAGAGAATCCTGTACTAGCACTCCCAGATCCCTTTGTACTTTGGCTTTATGAATTTTCTCACCGTTCAGAAAATAGTCCATGCCTGTATTCTTTTTTCCAAGGTGCAAGACCTCACATTTGCTCACGTTGAATTTCAGCAGCCATTTCCTGGACCACTCTCCTAAACTGTCTAAATCATTCTGCAGCCTCCCCACCTCCTCCGTACTACCTGCCTGTCCACCCAACTTCATATCATCAGCAAACTTCACCAGAATGCCCCCAGTCCCTTCATCCAGGTCATTAATATATAAAGTGAACAGCTGCGGCCCCAACACTGAACCCTGCGGGACACCACTTGTCACCGGTTGCCATTCCAAAGAAGAGCCTTTTATCCCAACTCTCTGCCTTCTGTCAGACAGCCAATCCTCAATCCATGCCAGTAACTCACCTCGAACACCACGGGCCCTCACCTTACTCAGCAGCCTCCCATGAGGCACCTTATCAAAGGCCTTTTGGAAGTCTAGATAGATAACATCCACTGGGTTTCCCTAGTCTAACCTACTTGTTACATCTTCAAAGAATTCTAACAGGTTTGTCAGACACGACCTCCCCTTACTAAATCCATGCTGACTTGTTCTAATCCGATCCTGCACTTCAAAGTAAAGATAACATGTGTTTAGCTTAAAGCTGAGTAGTGTACCTATTCAAATTAAATCTGGAACACAGCACCTTATACTTACATTTAAATAGGATAAAAGTTAGGCTATCTCCTCGATATATTCGAAAGTGGTTTGTTCTGGTTTACCCGATCTACCATTCTACTTTTTTCAACCTTGGTGGTGCTCTCCACTATGGACCTGACCTTTCACTTATCTTCGTTAATGTATAATTACCAGTATGATGTGATATCTGGGAGTCATTTCTTTGTAAATGGCCAGTGCTGCAAACCCAGCTCTGTTAGGCCCTCGTAATCTGTTGTAGCTACAATGATGGGCTTTATACCTCGAGCAGAGTATTTGTATCTGATCAAATGGTACTTTTGGTGGCTCCTATAACATCAGAATAAAATATTATTTTTCCAGCCAAGAGGTTTCTATAGTTAAATTAACAGTGTCCACTTACTTTAATTGAATCATTTTGGCTGCTTATGTTATTTTTAAATGAGGAAGCAAGCTGATATTTTTCTTGTAAAAGCTCGATGAAACTAATAGCTTGATAGATTTTTAAATAGAAAGAATAAGGCTGCCTCCATGGTATTTTGTTTGCAGATGAGAACTCACATAAGCTTATTGCTGACAGTCTTTGCTTTAAGATCAGGGCTGTGTCATCGTCAGTGGAGTTTCCAAGATACGGCAGACAGAATTCTGGATCCTTTTACAAGCGGGTACTGCTGCTTAACACCAGGCTACTACCAGGATGCAGCATTATGTGATATCAGAGTCATTTCTCTATGAACAGCCATCACTGTTCACCTAGATCTGTTCTGTTCTCACGATCTATCATAGTTAGTGATACGCTTTTTACGTTCAGCGAGATACCTGATGAGGTAATAATTATGTTAGTCCCTGTAACATAAGAATGAGATATGGATAACATAATACTGAATGATTCAATAACCTTTCATTATAGCTGCTGGTATCTACATATGCTACAATCTTGTGTGGCTGGGCTACAGCTAAGCAATTTGAACGTCAATTGTAGCACGCTTCCCTCAGCACGTCATGCTGAAAAGGGCCTCAATAAGATGAAGAGTGAGATCTTTATACCATGAGATCTCATGGCATTACACAACAATCCTATCATGAGCATGTGCCTTAAATATATATTGTATACTAGCTGCGAGACATAGAACAGATGTGCAACTTCAAAAAGTTAAGTGAATGGCTTATGGAATAAGTTTTATGTGATTGAACATGAGGCAATATATGTTAGAGAATATGAAATGAATCATTAATTTGCTTTTATTGACAAACTGTCAGAAGAGAACTACTTGGATGTTATTGCTACACATTTTCTGCAATGCTGAGCAGTTAACAGTAGGATAAGAAAGTGGAATTATCTTAACTTTCCAGTGACTAAGCCCAATATTAGCATTTTACACGTAGGGCGTGCTGCCTTCAAATGGAATTGATACACTACGGAGAGATCAGAGAAGAGTAACAAGGATGAATGCAGTTGCAGAACTGTTTTAATTGGCGAAGACTGATCATATATAGCCCTTCAAAATGTTAAGTTTGAATAATATAGATGTAAAGAGGCTGTGTGAGCACAAAACTGGACCTGCAACTACTAAGCTAAATTAGAGGACCTTCTCCAACAGAACAGTGGATGTGGGACAGATTCCATTAAAAAAATGTATCCTATGTATGGCAATTAGCTTCTGAAAAAACAATCTGGATACATGGCAGGTTGGAAATAGGATTGAAGGCCATAGGAATGTGTGGACAGGACTGGATTTTTTGACGTTTTCCTTGATTGAATAGAGGTCAGGGAGAGATTTTGCCAGAGAACATTCCCTGAAGTAAATAAATACATATCGTGGTACCTGCACTAGAATGGATTGCACATGGATTTTGGAAAAAAAAAAGAGCATTGATGGCCTGAAGGGCCTTTTCTCATTTCATGCTTTCTTATTTACAGATTACATTTGCACCTATCTGTTGGACTTTGGGAGAAATCTTCACTGGAGATACCCTCCACAGGATCATTTTCAGGATGAGTGGCACATCGGCTAGAATGCCACTGGATGGTTTCCCACATTTCCCTGAAGGTAACCTTCAGTTGATTCTGCGGAGATGTAAATGGCAACACCTTGGCATGATATGGAAGAGAACTACTGGATTTTCACAATGACATGTGTCTTATATCATTTGGACAGTTCACCTGCTAAGACAACCACCCTTTGTGATAATGCAAAAAAAAAAAAAAATTGGAGTCTACGGTTTCAATATTTGTGCTTCAGCCTATGCAACAAGATTCACTGTTTAGCTATCCTATAGCATATTGGGATTGTATTCTTTTATGTTCATACTCGGATTATGGTGGAGCATTGAAAGTACAACATCAGTTGTTCATTGTGTTCTTCTATATCAATCCTATGGAAGATACCTCCATTTGAGAGATTTTCTCTTGGTACTCTTGTTTAAACGGAATAATCTGCTCCTCATTATGCCTTGATGCTCAGATTTCAACAATTCAGTTAGCCACATTAGCTCCAGGCGACACCTACCGTTACTCATTCAAGATCACAGCAGCATCTTGTTTCATTAACCATGGGGAAGTGAAGGAATCCTCAATACGTATATAGGAGGCAAGGTGTTGCTTAACTCACATTGGAATATATAATAACTGCAAACTATAACAACTATACTAAGAATTGATCATTAGTATGACCATGCACAATTAATTACAGAGTAAATCTTTGTGGACCAATAGTATTTGTCTTTGTTTAGTTGCTACAGCTTGTCTTGTAAAGGACACTATATTGTGTACAACAATAATGATTAAAATTGTAAAGTTTTGGAATCTAGTCTAATAGAATGGCAATGCTAGAATTAGTAGAGATATATCCCACAAAGCTGAGGGTTTCTTTTCATTTTATCATGTAAATACATTTCGTTTGGATACATGAATACTTGATATTGTGGCTTTTTAAGAAAGCTAGATAAAATGGGACAGAACATTCTTACAGATCGAGACTTGGTGCCGATAAGTAAATACAATGTTGATCAATGGTTTAGATTACTGTAAAAACTATTGGTGGGGGTGTTGTAGGTAGAACTTTGATTTCTGCAATGAATCTTGTCTTAGTATCACTTATCATCAATTATTACCTGTATGAAGTGAAGAAAAATAATGATTAATTTTTGAGACTTTACGTTAAAAATCTAGAATGCTGACTGGTAATTGAAGATCTTACTTTCTCTACTTAAAAGAATCCCCCCTTTTTTTTTAAACATATTGTACCAGGAAAATTCAAAGGAAAGCCTTGACCAGATGCTTTTATCTCCAAAGAAACTAGAAACAAAAACCTTTTCCTTTAACATATGTCAACCACAATACCTTGGTGGGAATATTTAATACAGATGCTAATTCAGTTGCAATTTTAAGACTGGGATACATTGTAAATGAGGATATGGAGAAAGGTGAGGGAGCCAGAGGAAAGGTAGAGATAACCCATAATCAGACAGAATGGTGCAGAAAAAAAACAGAAGTTGCTGGAAAAACTCAGCAGGTCTGGCAGCATCCTTCCTCAGAACGTTAACTCTGATTTTACTTCACAGATGCTGCCATGTACAGTTCAAAACAATGGGCTTAATTTTAACCTATTCAAAAGCTGTGTGTTTGTGCAAAGGTTAAATCAGGTCCAAAGCACTACAACATTGACTGGGAGCAACATCTGTATTTTTAATGAATAGAATCAATTCAGCAATTGCCCAGGAGAGAAAAGAATAAGATAAGTTGATTTTTGAGCGTAGCAATGAAAGCCTTTCATTGCTAAAGCTGCAAAAATATATTCTCTGAACACAATTCTTCATCTTAATAAAAGAAAAAAAAACAGGGCAAAGGAATTAGAACTATTGTTGTATCTATAGATAAATAACTGTATTTGTACAAATACAAATGCCAATAGGCTTCATATCAAAATAACCTCCAAAAAAGTTCCAGATTTCAGCTTTTTTTCCATTCGTGAACTCTACTATTTCTCCACTTCCCGATGCAGATCACCCCATCAATCAAAAATACCTCTTAAACTGACTTAAAAGTAAATACAAATTCTCCCTGGCAAACACAGTGTTTCAGAACGGTTGACATATTTCAATAAATAAATAAATTGTTCACACTGACAGATATGATTTGAATTGATATAGAGATAG
>JAHRHZ010000093.1:2058475-2073652 GCA_024137785.1 Ginglymostoma cirratum | reverse complement strand
AACTTTTGCAAATCACGACAGTCCAAACCACAACTATGGGGCTCATTAACATTGTTTTCCTATATTGTACTGAGTGTTGATGTTGCTCCCAGTCAATGTTGTAAAGCTTTGGTCCTGGTTTAATCTTTGTATAAGCGAATGAGTTTTGAATAGGTTAAAATTAAGCCCGTTGTTTTGAACTGTATATGGGGTGTAACACAATATTTTAAAAACTACTTTGTGCATCCAAGTTGAAATTAGCCTTACACGCATCTGGAATAGCACATTCAGTCCCTTTCCCAGTACTAGACCACTTTCTTTTCATTAATGGGATGAAGGCGTTTACTGGCTGGGTCAGCATTTTTGTTCATTCCTAATTTCCCTTGAGAAGGTGGTGGTGAGCTGCCCTCAAGAACCACTGCAGTCTGTGAGATAAACAGACACCAGAATTTTGACCCAGTAACAATGAATGAACAATGATATAGTTCCAAATCAGGATGGTATGCGAGATAACAAGGTGTGGAGCTGGATGAACACAGCAGGCCAAGCAGCAGCATAGGAGCAGGAAAGCTTGACGTTTCGGGCCTAGACCCTTCATCAGAAAAACTAGGATGAATACCAGGATGGTATGTGCTTTGGTTCAACAGTTGTTTTTTGGTGATTTGTATAGTGTGTCTAATACTACGTTTGACTTCTCATATTCTTTCCCTTTCTCCCCTCCTCTTCTGAAGATAGAGATTCATGGTAGAGTATTCTTCCAAAGCTACCATCAGCTCTCCAGAACATTTTGCTTATGAATGAGTACAAAACAATCTGTGCTTAAAACTATTTAAACAGACAGATGCCAGGAAATAAAATCTAATTGAATTTGATTTTGACATTTGCCCAATGTATGTGTCCTTTCCAGTTGGTGTCACTCAAGGTAAATTTGGGAATTCTGGTCTTTTCCTCGTATCTCCATCCCTAACTCACTGAGATTGTAATCAGTGTGATTCACCCCAATTAAGATCAGTTAACTCAATACAAAAACAACTCTATATTCTGTTCTGTATTGGTACAGTACAATACCAAGCAGAAACTTTACATAATAAGAAATCAAGGAGCTCCATAAACCTGCTGATTATCATTCGTTATTGACAAAAAAATTGTTAAAGACAGAATATAATGAAATTTACCAATATTTTCAGTTACTTAAGACAGACAATGTAAGAGACTACGCTGCTAATTCATGCAATATTGGACCAAATTATGACCTAACCCACCAGATGCAAACTAGTTTCACTCAGGATGGACACAGACTTTACACCTTGCATGATTTTACTCACCATTGATTTAAGTGTTGCTTAGGAGTACTCCTATAACATGTAGCAGATATTTTCTGATCACAAGGCAGAAAAGTCGTGGATAAAAGTCAACAATGCTGGCACTGTTGGAACAAAGTTAAAAGAGTTACCAATGCTGGCATTTCTCCACTTGACTAGCATAACAGGCATACTCAGTCATTGAATACACTCTTCCATCAACCCATCATAACAGGTCACCGTAGTTGTCTTTGTATCTCAAGCTCAATCGATGGCTGTTGTCAAAAAGATACTGCAGTGTTGATCAATAGCTTTAAGAAAAAGCTGAATAAATTTCTGAGCAGGAGCAGAATTAAGTCTTAGCAGTTCAGATAGCAACAAAGCTAGTGTGAAAACAACACAATGAAGCAAACTTGTCAAAGATATTTGATTTGCTCTGTTCATTTACAGAAGGTCGGCATCAAAACTGGCCTTTCTTGTCCATCCCTTGAAAACATGGTGCTGAGCTACCTTCTTGACAACTGGTGGGCTAGATGCTAGAGGAAAACTATCCTAAATGCCAGGAGCAAGTCCACCTCCACTTAGTGAACTCACACAACTTTAATTTTTCAGAAAATTACACCTTAATTACTACAAGGTGTGGATGTGGACATTGAGGAGCATATTGGAAAGAACAGTAAAGGGGAATAAATCTGGCAAGGCAAAACAGTAGTCTCTAATTGGCCTTAGAATGAGGCACTTCCCTTTCACTGACTCGTGACAAACGGCATGTAACTTGCTTGGCTATACATTGGGCACAGGCCTTTCCCATTGCCTCTATATTGACATTCCAATGGGGAAGATGAAGCCCATAGTCAAGCATTAATTGCCACTTAAGACCCTCAATTGAGCCATGGGAGAGCATTTCACCCAGTGTAAAATTCAACCCTATGTGACTTGCTGGACAATTTCAAAAGACAGTTAAGAATTATTCAAATTGCTGAGCCACTTACAGATCAGACTGAGTAAGACTGAATTAGATTTTTTTAAACAAAAGACATTAGTGAACCAAATGTCACCATGATCATTATCACTGTTATTGATGCTAACTTTCTATTCATACCTCAGCAATTAATATTTATATGGTGCTTTGGTGCCATGATTAAAATTAGGAATGCACTAGACAGCAGATTTAGATGAGCATATATATTCAGAGGGTTGGAAGGAGAAGATTGCATTGACGATGAAAGAGCAAGGCTATTGAGAGATTTGAAACAGGAATGAGAATTGAAATCAAAACTTCACTTAATCTGGAGGATTAGTGAACATAGGTGTGATAAATGAATGGGACTTAGTGCAGTTTTGGAGGTTTTTGCAGATTTGGATGATCTCATGTTTATGATGGATACTGTGTGGGAAATCAGCCAGGAGGATGTTGGAATAATCAATCTAAAAGAGGCATGAAGATGTAATTAGCTGATTTTAAGTTTCCATGTTGCCAGATGGCATTTGAACTCATGATTCTAAATTATTAGAACAGGCCTTTGGATTTACTAATCCTGTAACATAACCATATGTCACAGTTCCCAATATAGGGTTAGATGTAGCATTATATAGATATTTGCTTGATTAGCCTTTGGTTTGAGAAATTTATGAAATTAAAGGGAATAAAAAGCCCCAAAAAACATATTTCCTATTAGAAATTGTTCTCTTACCCAATTTGTAACTTTGATTCCTTGAAAACATTAGTTATGTTGAAGCATTCAGAGTTGAACCTCCATCGTTGAAAACTCCTTGAGTCACACCATGTTTGAGAAACATCCCTGGACAGCTGCACTGATGTTAATGCAATATTGAACAAGGAGGTGGAGAAGCAGCAACTTGAAAGTCTTTATCTTTCCTGTTGAATTTTCTTTTACGATGGTCTTCACATAAATGGAAGCAAAAGCAGAAAGTGATGTTGAAAGTGGCACATAATGCTATTACTGATCCTTGCCATTACTTCCTTTATTAGGCTATGCCCTAACCTTCTTTATGATTATATTTGTCTTTATGTTGCCTCACTTATGAGATTAATTGTCTGTTTAGTACTGTTCTATAATGCCTTCTTAACTCTGTAATTACCAAAAACAAATTTAAAAATTCCATCCTTACAGCAGTTGCTTTTGCTGGCATGTAATTCATGTGCAAACATTGATCATGTGTCTCAACAAGCATTTCACCCATGGATCTCATTCTGAATCTCATTCTTAACAAAGCATCCATACACATGCTGTTTCTATCAGGAGTTACCAAACAGATTGGGAGGTAGCATTCTGGCTGTTTATTCCTCTTTGGAAATCTGTAGCTTTGATATCAATCTCCACATCTCACTGCTTTTTTGAGCTCTCGCTCTGTGGACTTAGAATGGAACCTCAGAATATCTAGTTTCTATAGCATAGTTTCACAATACATGTTGGCCCTTTTAATTAATTGAGTCAACAAGGAGCTCAAATATTAAATTAATTATCGCATTCCTTATTTTCTCTTTAATATGACATAATTTTACATTTGTCTTTCAGAGTGAAAATAAGTTTGTTTCAGGGCTAAACTCAAGAAAAGACTTTGGTGATCAAAATATTGCTGGCCAACATGTGAATGAAAAGATAAAATTAGAAGATGATGAGCATTATAAACCTTCTAATTCCAACAGAGGAACTCAACAGACTAAAGATTTATTATTCTTGAAGGATCTGAACGGGACTGATGCGACACAACATAGTGATTTGAAACTGCCTATAACTTTACACCCACTTCCACCTGGAATCAAACTTCAACTTCAAGGATCATCTTCCACATGTGATGTGGTCAAATTTGCCAAATTATCTGGACCGCTAGCATCAAACAATCTGGGTGACATCAGGCTACAGACACAAGTGGATCCATCCTTGAAAATAAATACTATAAATGTTCCCCTTACTGTTCCTCCTACAGAAGCAGGTACCTTTATGTATATCCTTATTGTTAAGAGAGTTAATATTGTCTTTTTTTGAATTTTATTTGAATGCAATGTATTCTTGAGGGGTATTTTTAACATCAAAATGAACATTTTGCTAACCAGCCACAATCTTAATCATAAATGCTCGCAAATCATACACATTTTGTTCATGTGTAGTACTGCAATGTCAAAGTGTGAGAGTAGCATGTTGCTGCTTGTCCTAGGTTGAGGAGTTGATACTTATCGTTTTAAAATATATGAGCAATGATTATTGTGAGGAACTTTTTAATGGCATTTTTTTTGTTTTGTAGCAAACTGTAAATTTTCAGGATGACAGCTATAACACATGCATGTTGAAAGCTTAGTAAATATTCATGAGAGAGTGGATGTTTGAAGAACACTAACATTTTGGAGAACTAAAACAAATTATAGGCTGATTAATTAAATGTATTAACAGATATTTCCTGCTGCAGTTTTTCTGCCAACTCTTGTTCCCTTGATATTCCTCTCTTTAAAACAAGATCTGCTTTTGGGTTATTGTTTCAAGGCTGTGAGTAGCACCTAATTGAAGTGGCCAATCTTCAAGTGCAAACATTGGAAATACGTGATTTGGATAAATCAGAACCAAGTTTTCACTGAACTCTACAGTTTTGCATTTTCAGAAATGGTTTATCCTAAACTTCCTCATGCAAATTCTGAAACCACTCTAATTCCACCTTTAATCCATATCTGCGATCAATTGTTTGCACAGACCAGAATTAAACCAAGATTTTCAAGTTCACTTAGTACCTCATTGGCTAAATCCAACACTTACATATATTGATTACACTTATTGATTAACCAAGCATCTATTATGCAGATGAACACCTCAGTATGTTTAAGAGATTCCAAACCGAGCTAATTGAATTCTGTCCACTCTCATCAAAAGTATATTCCACTTTCTTTAACATTAAGATACTACTATAGTTTAAAAAGTTCACAGGTTTCAAGTTCAGAACATCCTGCATGGGCTATCCAAACATTAGGAAGACTATTTATACAGTTTGGAAGTATGGTAGCAATTTGAACCCCTAGTGACAGGGGGTTTCCATTTGTGAACATGGTTAGGTTATCCATCAACAGTGCCCTATAATACTGCTAGCTTCTATATCTGAGATACTGAGTTAGTTTACTACAGTGGCTTCGCTTAGTTCTAAGCTCCTGTTAGGGTCAATCTTATCTTGGAAACAACTGGGCCACCTTCTCCTGACAGGACAATAATCATGCTGAAGGCTAAACAGTCAACAAGTACAATCTTTGTGAATTTGCTAAGTGGACAAAGGCTTCTCAAAGCTGCAGTTAACAACCCAGACTTTGCTGCCAGCAACAAAGGGACAGCTCTGGCTGTTGATCACACTGAAAGTTGCCTACAGAGTTTTTTGTGGAGTTGTGCTGTAACCTAGTGCCTCTACAGTGCATTTAAGAACAAGACAGAAAATAATAGCGGAGCACTCTAACCAACCAGATTGAAGATTTTTGACTGACGCATGCAGGTCCAGACTTCTGTGGAGTCAAGAAAATACTGCAAATATGTAAAAATCGCAGGCATAACCTGCATGAAAAGTCCCCTCCCCATTTCTGACAGATCCAATTATTGCTAGTAGGGGAAAGGGGTGGGCCATGATTCACATAGTAGGCAAATCCAAATTCATCAGTCATTTAAACTCATCCTGATATGATGTTGTTGAAGAAATATAAATGTAGTAAGTAGGTTTTTATGAAGGAGAGTGCTTTTTTTTCAATAGAGTGAAGTCTACAATAGACTATTAGAACTTTATGGAAACTTATCTTACAATACCCCTGCATTGGCGCTGACATTTGTCAAAAGTGGCTACCAGGAGAAATGGCATACTAGACGTAAGGTCAACAGATGGTGAATGGAGATCATGGGTTGGCATTAATTGGCACAATGTTGACATAGGAATGTAGGAGCAGGTACACTGGCACAAATTGGTGTGGAGGGTATGACGCCATGAATGTGGTCAGAGAGGCATGAGCTGGCATGGTAATGAGGTGATGTGGCATGGAGATGTGGAGTGGGGTTGGCATGGATGAGGCATGGGGAATGCTTGTGGAGAAAACGTATGAGGGGTGAGGCTGGTGGGCTATTTAATATTCCCTTTTTTTTTCTGAAACTTCATACAGTGATGTAACGCCAAAGTAGGCCTTCTGCCCAGCATACCCTCTGTGCCTAGCGGCCTCTGCACCAAAAATCTGCTCTCCAGAAAGGCACTTTAAAGGCTGGGTTCACACAGCTGTGTACAAAGCTTGCAACTTTGTACACCCAACACACAAACAAAAATCTAGTGCTTTCAGGATTTTAAGGCTTTTTAAAAAAACTCTTTAACATACTACATTACTCCAATGACAATTTTTTTCAACCATCTGTACAGTTACTCCCTTTTGTTCTGGCTTTAGAAATCAATGATATGCCACCCTCCAAAGACAGAAGTGGGCATATAAAACGTCCAATGAATGCATTTATGGTTTGGGCTCGAATTCACAGACCATCATTAGCCAAGGCAAACCCCAATGCGAATAATGCTGAAATTAGTGTCCAACTTGGCTTGGAGTGGAACAAGCTGACAGAAGAACAGAAGAAACCCTACTATGATGAAGCACAAAAAATAAAAGAGAAACACAGGGAAGAATTTCCTGGTGAGTTAAAAGTTAGTTAGAATACGTAGATTTTTTTTAACATGAAGTAAAGATGAAGTCTTGGATAATAACAGGGGAGGATTAGACAGTTGTAGGGAGAGTGAGAGTATAGTTTTTAAAACTCCAAAGCTTGCATCTTTTATGCTTAACAGATTCCTGACTCAGAAGTCGCTCTGATTAACAGGTTTGCCTTTCACCCCTTGTGGGTTGAACTCAGCAATAGGCTGTCAGAATAAATACTTTAGGTCTGGCTCCCAATGCTCAGAATGGTGTGGAGACGGTCTGCTTCAAGGAAGTGGCCCGAATCCCAATTCTATGGACCTTTCTATGGGAGAGACGGGAAATTGATGGACCCAGGGTTGGGGGAAGCATTCTGCTCTTCCTGACCCACAAGATGTGCTATAAATGCACTTTTCTGCATGATGTTCCTACCTTCCTTTAACTACCAGGATTGCAAGGTCTGCCAGATTTAATATAATTTGATTGGCCTCTTCACCTCCTGGCATCAGATCTGCCACCAGTTTTTTGTCCTGGCTCTGTTGAAACTGGAAATAGATGTATCGGGTTGTTACATTTTCTTACACAATTGTATCTTATACTACTCTATTCCACCCATTTTTGATGTTAAAATTCAACTTGAAAAGTTAACACTGAAACAGAAAGCAAATTTATGAGTCATACTTTTCATGAAAATATTCCTCTAATGTCTATGTAAAAATATTATTCGAAGCTTATGGACTTCTCTTACTTAGAAAATTTCAACTGTTATAATGCAGTGAAGAATCTCAATAGTTTTCCAGGTGGCATCATCATTTAGCATTATCTCTACTATACTTTTGCCACTTATAAGTGTCTGTTTTTTTTGTTGAAGAATGCTCTCAGTAAATTCACTTTGGAGTGAGAAAACATGGATCCTTTGCTTCATCATAAATACTGAGAAAGAGACTATCGGGGATTGTAGGAACTGCAGATGCTGAAGAATCTGAGATAACAAGGTGTAGAGTTGGATGAACACAGCAGGCCAAGCAGCCCGAAACGTCAGCTTTCCTGCTCCTCTGATGCTGCTTGGCCTGCTATGTTCATCCAGCTCTACACCTGGTTATCTAAGAGACTATCAAGTTCCCTCTGATGTCCTGGCACAGGAAACAATGCATTGATACTTAAAAGTTGTAGGTTTGAACCATGAATCAATCTTTGTACCTACATCTGAGGTTGAAGTTGCAGCCCAGTTTTGAGGAAGTGCTTCCCAGTTCTGGCACCTTAAGACAGTTCATTGTGTTAAAAGTGCTATATACACGTACATTGTTGTTGTAAGCCACCCTGTGATGAAACGTTAAAGGGAGTTCCTGTCAATCTTTCCCTGTGGATATTAAAAATGTATTATAGGAAAATTGTAAGATCATTATTCCAGAAGGATAATTTGAATGGCCCAGGCTGAAATGGATTCATTGTTTTTAATCACACCCTGCAAAAATACCTGGCAAATAGAAAGAGCAGCATTGTGTGAAAAAATGAAAATGTTCCTTTAGAAATCAGAAGCAAAGAGGTTCGTCTTATTTGGACTAAAATTCTTGCATTAAGTAATACTGAACTCCACTTTGTTGCCAACCATCAGAAGGCTTCTGAAGAAATTATTTTTGATACCATACCGTGCAACGACAACGGCCCTTACAATGAAACTTGAGCTGTCCTACATGCCCTTAAATATTACCAATGTCAGAGGAGAAGCAGCACAATGACCCTACTGACACTTAGGTTTAAAATCTTAAGAACCCCAATCTAGCATTCAACCAGCTAAACCTACCTAACGCTCAGTAACTGCATTAATTATGCTTATTTTGAAATTTGTACATTTTAACGTCTGAATTTGTGAAAATTTCATGTTATAATTTATTACATTAACTTTTCCCCTTAGGATGGGTGTACCAGCCACGACCAGGGAAAAAAAAACGATTTGCACTGGGTGTTCCTTCAAATGTTTTTCCTGGCAGTGGTCAAAATATTGTTTCGACAACTCCAGCAACCATTTACCCTTATCGGCCTGCCACCTACTCGGTAGTTATTCCAAATTTACAAACAAATGTCAACCGTCCATCAGTTATTGGTAAGTTGTGAAATTTATAATTGTGGATGTTAAACAGTGTAGTTCAACATATCTATTGTGTAATAAAAATGATGACTAAGCTGCAGATTCTAATGGTGAGTAGATGGCACTAAAAACATAATAAAGAATATTCACGATAGTGACGTGACACCATATGTTACATAATAGCCCTTTAATGTATCTTCGTGATTGCAAAACCCATTCCTTGGTCAGAGAGAATCACAGTAAAGGGACGACATGCAAAGCCACAATGTGGACACAGCAATGGAAACCATAGTTACACTGATGAGCAAATAAAGTATGCAATTTAAGAGGCACAAAGACGGTGTGGCTATATGCTCACAGAAAATAAACCTTCGTCAAGGCAATGTTTGAGAAAAGAAATAAATGACCGTCTGCATCCTACCCTTGAACAAAAATCATTTACTTTTTCCTATCACCTTATTAAGGTCTAAGCAGGTATCTGGCTACCTTTCTTTCTCTGAGGTAGATTCTTCACTTCTTCACCCATTTCTCATAGTCCCCTTTCCACTTTTACTTTTCTCCACTTCCACCCAGCCTAACCAACACTCAATGCCCATCTCCAACCCAACGTTCTGACTGAGGCCAACATAATTCATCACCATTTCTATTGATGCCTAAAGAGCTTCTCAACTCTCCATTAACTCTCCTTGCTCTCTTGTCTTTATTGGTCCTTCAATGCTTTATATTTGCATATGATTTATTTATTTAATAATTTCAATCTCTGTTCCTCTTCTTTCCCACTTACCCTCTCCCTGTCCCCTTTCTTCACTTCTCCCTTCCTGTCTGCGTCCCATTTACCCTTCCCCATTCTTCTCCTTCTCCTCCTGTCTCCCTATCCTCTCCCTGTTCCTACCCTGTTATTATCACTTCCCATTCCTCCTCTCATCTGACTGTAACCCTGTGTTCCTCCCCATTCAAAATAAAATTGGTCTCATAGCTGCAACATCTGCCTGTAGAAGAAGACCAGAGTCTGGCTGGAAAATGAGTCTCAGATCTCTTCTACTCAAAGCCAACAAGCTGCTGTCACTACTCTGGTGACCTGACACTCTTTGTTGGTCAAGGAATAGAAAATTCGGCTGGACCCAGCCCAGAGATGGGAGCGAAGGAGGTGAGCAGAAGAAGGACAAGCATGAGTTAGCAGCAACCTGCAGAACTGTTTTGGACAGGAAAAGAGGAGAGAGGTCTTGTCTTGGCTTCAAATTAAGGTACGTTAAAAATCAAGAAATTACCAGTTCCTTGATTGCCTCCAGTGGTTACTCTGAGGAAAACTGATCAAGCTACGACCAAGCAGAATATATGAGCCACTTTCTCTTCCCATTTGTTTTTAACTACACTGGAGATCTTGCTGCAAGAGGAGGAGAGCGGGACAGATATCACACATGGCACCCATTTTCCAGGCAATCTTTGCAAAGGCAGTTGGATCAGATAACCATAGTGGCCAATGTCAGGGCAGTGCTCCCTTTGTACTGCACAAATGCAAGACCACACAAAAATCTGGAATGTGCCATGCAAGAAACAAATTGGCACCGTTCCATTATGATGCACATATGCATGGCCAAACAGAAGTCTTAGAGGGCCTACTTAGTGCATGATCGGGCTAAGCACATTCAAGGAAAATTAGTGAGAACATTGAGAAGGAGTCAAGTTCTGAGATTCTAGGTGGTATAAAATTAAATTCAATGACATCACATACTCGTCGTAAAATGTATCTTCATTTTTTTTACCAACTGTGCCACCAGATTCTCACGTGACTCAGCACACTGCACTTTCAACAATCACAATTTCAATCACGATTCTCTGTTAATTGTGACTCACATCTCACTTTTCTAATTTTTCTTTCATTTGTTGTGGGGACATGTGCTTCATTGACTGGGCCAGCATTTATTATTGTCCATCCCTAATTATTCTTGAAAAGGTGGTGGAGGTCTGTCTGTTTGGACAAGTCCATTTAGTCTTGGTACATCTACAATTGTGTTAGGGTTGGAGTTTGGGAAAGTGACCCAGCAACAGTAAAGGAGTGGTTATGTATTTCCAAATCAGGATAGTGAGTGGCATGGAGGGGAACATACAAATGGTGGTGTTCTCATGTATTTGCTGCACTTGTCCTTTGAAATGCTAATGTTCATGGGTTTAAAAGATGCTTTCTAAGGAGCCTGAGTAAAGTCCTGCAGTGCATTTTTCAGGTGGTACACACTGCTGCTCCTGTACCTCACCTTGCATTCTTTGCACTGATCCAAGCCTTATACCTCACATATCTCACAGCTTGCATACATTGCCAGCAAGTCAATTATGCTAACCTCGTCACCCAATCATAGCTCACTTTACGCTCTTGCATTCTTCTGTCTTTCTTATAAGGCAAGGTGGTGTCCAACCTTAGGCAACAGTTACTAAAGTAACATTCACTTATCTCCTCGGAGGAGTCAGTGCTCACCATCATTGAGCAGTTATGGCTGAGACCAGGGCAATGGTGGGACTACTATCATTGAAGCTGATGTTATGTTCACACTTACTCCTCCACATCACATTCCTATTCTCCTTCAATTTAATAATCGCTTCTGATTTACAAGGTGCAGATGATATAAGCATGCATTTCTTGCTTTCTCCCTCCCCTCCCAAACTGTGCTGTTGTACTTCCTGATACCCAGGAATACAGAGCTTCAGGGCTATTCCTTCTGCAATAGTGAACCTCAGGGAGGAGAATTATTCCCTGAATGCCCTTAGCAGATATTGTCTCTTGCTGAAAGCCCTTCATCCCTTCCCCTCCTTCCCCTTCAATTGGCTTGTCCTGCTCTGCAGCATTTCTTTTAATTCTCCCTGTCATGCTGCCAGCCAAGGGTGAAAATAACTATATTTATATTGGGGAGTGAGTTCTTTGTCTAGCATCCCTGATGTCAGTACAACGTTCTCAGCACATGCTGCACCGCTAACTGTAGATTCCAGAAACTTTAAATATTTCTGAAAACCACCAGTGTGCAAGTTAATGCCCTGTGCAAAATGGCATATGACAGAACTCACGATGTAAATGCACTTGTAGCACCAGACAATGGGATTTACACTTGGTGGCACTAATATTCTGATCCTTTATTTGAATCCTGGTATGATTGAAATATATCCTCAACGTATCTCATCTGTAGCACAAAATTTATTCTTACTGCATTCCGGTACCCTGGACTGAAGAGACCACTCCAACAAAAACGTCAGCAATGCATAAACTAAGCATGATTTAAATATTGATAAAAAGTGACATGAAATCAAAACTTTTCATTTTGCAATCATCCCTTTCAGCCCTTCATTGTTTTTCCCTCTGTACCTGTTTCACCGTATTACTTTGCCCATGTCCATTTGAAATTTCTGCACGTTCTTCTTCACGTTTTGAAATGTCCTCTAATTTAAAATAATCAGCAAGTTTTGATTACTATGATTCCTGTCACTCCAACCCACATCTACATTTATATAAGTGGAAAATAGAAGAGTTTCTGAGGGTGGCCACTACTGCTATAACCTTTTTGCCTATATGTCGAGTTGTCTCCTAAACACTCAAACAAGAGCAAAATACTGCAGATGCTGGAAATCTAAAACTAAAACCAGAAAATGATGGAGGAACTCAGCAGGTCTGGCAGCATCTATGGAGAAAGTTAACGTTTCAAAATCAACATGACTCTTCTTGAGAAAAGGTGCTGCAAGCTGAGTCATTGGATATTTGTAAGGCAGAGCTGGAGACAGAGGAAATGGTAGTGTGCTGGTAATGTCCCCTGGACTTGTAATCCAGAGCCCCACGCTGGTGTCCTAGGGACATGGATTCAAATCCCACCTTTACAGATGATGAAAATTGAATTCAGTTAAAAAGCTCTGAAATAATGCCGTAATTGCTGTTGACCATTGTTAAAAACTCCAACTGATTCACTAATGCCCTTTAGAGAAGGAAATCTGTCCTTATCTGGTCTGGCTTACATGTGACTTCAGACCCCCAGTGTGATGGAGTTGACTCTTAACTCCCCTCTGGGGAATTAGGAATGGACAATAAATGCTGGCCTACCTATTGATGCCTGGATCCCATGAATGGATAAAAAAACAAATATGTTCTTGGTCATAAAGGGGACAAAAAGTTATCAGAGTAGGTGGAAGCATGTATTTGGAGTTGAGGTTACAATCAGATCAGATCTTATTAAATTCTGGAACAGGTTTGTAGGACAGAATATCCTGCTCCATTTTCATTGGTGCATAATTGTCAAGATGTCAAAGAATTGTCGAAACTCATTGGGACTGTCAAATCTGCTAAGGGGTTTAGCTCTGTAGGGATTTAAATCTTTAAAAGACAATGTCATGTTTAAAATAAGTGTTTTCTATCTCATTATAGGATTTGTGCTACACGATTGATTTTACAAACCAACAGTATCACAGTGGGGTGTCTGTAATTTAATAGGTCCAGGTTGTTCTACAATAAATATGTTTATTTTCGTAAGAGATTACGAATTTAAGTGAACTGTTTATTTTCATAAAGGACAGGCCTAAGTATTTAAGCTAAATATTTGTTTTCCTCGGAGATTAATTGAAAGAATTTCAAAATATCTTTTTTTATCAATATGTTTTTTTCATAAGTGTGTCATCACTACAAACAACTTTATGTCAGCATAGCTTGTAAGATTTGCTCATGGCAGACATGGGCGTTGCGTGAGGTGCATAAAGTTGAATTTGTTGGCATGGGGCATTGTTGGAGTTGTGAAGCTACAGAATCGTAGAATCCTTACAGTGTTGAAGCAGGCCATTTGGCCAATCCAGTCCACGCTGACCCTTTGAAGAGCATCCCAACCAGACCCGCCCCTCTAACCTGTTCCTGTCCCTGTAACCCTGCATTTCCCATGGCCAGTTGACCTAACTTGCACATCTTTGGACTGTGGGAGGAAATCAGAGCACCTAGAAGAAACCCACACAGACACGGAGAATGTGCAAGCTCTACATAGACAGTCATTCGAGGGTGGAATCAAATCTGAAGCCCTGGCACTGTGAGACCGCATTGCTTATCACCGAGCTGCTATGTCGCTGTGTGCAAGGCCTGGGGGACTAGAGGGATGTCTATTATTTCAGTCATTTGTTAAATAACTTAAATACAGTGCCAGTGCCCTCCAACCAGCCATCTACAGTTGCCACCTTTAAGTTGCTTTTTCCTGGGTTAGGTTTGTGCAGTCAGGAAGGGGTCCCAACTCTGCGCTCCAATCCTGGGAGCAAAATTTCAGGTCTTGGTGTGGCTTTGAAATGGAAAATCCATTTTTCCTCCACATTCCTAAAATTGCTGTCAGACATAATTTCAACCTTAGCTCATGAATACTCTTTTGAGTTGTTTGGTATACTGCATTTAACATTCTATGTCAATTGTTGAGATTACGCCCCTGTTATTCATAACCATATATGCCACTTCTATTTCCTAAACCAGATACATGAACATTTAAGTTGGACAAAGCACTAATGGTGTTTAAACCCCTTTGTACATAACTAGGCCAATATTTAGATTGAGAACTGTTTGAGGCTTATAAGAATAAGTAGAGGTAAAGAGAATACATAGTGTGTGGAATATGATAGTGCCTGAGTTGTTGGAATCTCAGAAATGATGTGTGAAGGTCTATATTTAATGGAGCATAATACTTGTAAAAATATCACCCAAATGCTTTACAGCTAATAACTTATTTTTAGATTTGTGTGTGATAAGCAAATGTAGCCTTTAATTCAAAACTTCCATTATTTTTAACTGAACAAAATGTTGGATCACTAAGACCATTGAAACTCTTTGTTGTGAAAACGAGACGATCTATGCATCCTTCAGTCAAAATGCAAATTTTTCTCCCATACCATAGTACTTCTCAGAAAAAACAGGAAACTGCTTTTAAACAGGTGAGAACCCTTCTCCATAGAACATGCAGGAGCAATGGTCTGGGATAAGCTCATGGACAATCACTATTACTTGATTCCGAGATAGTAGGAACTGCAGATGCTGGAGAATCTGAGATAACAAGGTGTAGAGCTGGATGAACACAGCAGGCCAAGCAGCATCAGAGGAGCAGGAAAGCTGACGTTTCGGGCCTAGACCCTTCTTCAGAAAATTTTCTAAAGAAGGGTCTAGG
>JAHRHZ010000093.1:1990173-2058075 GCA_024137785.1 Ginglymostoma cirratum | reverse complement strand
CCTAGACCCTTCTTTAGAAAATTTTCTGAAGAAGGGTCTAGGCCCGAAACGTCAGCTTTCCTGCTCCTCTGATGCTGTTTGGCCTGCTAATTTCATCCAGCTGTACACCTTGTTATCTCACTATTACTTGATGCTGTCTTTGCAGTGTCTCTCTTACTGTATTCAAGGAGGCTGATTCCAAGACTAAGCGTCATTATTAAGTTCTACTTCTGGCTAAAGATAATTTAGAAAGATATTGTCTTGCATTGTAGAAGCTTTCATCCAGTGTTCATCTAAAATCTAACTCAAGACCTTAGACTGATATTGAAATTGTGTAATTAGCAGATTATTTTATTACTGAAGAACAGTTGTTGTTAAAGCCAGCAAAATATCACTGCACTCTGAAGCTGGTTCCAACATACCGACTTATGTGTTAATTGTAGATACTTTCTCATCAGCCTGTTTGGAGAGATGTTATTACATACCTCTGTAGCAGGTGGAACCCAGCCCTCCTGGCTCAAAGGCAGGGACATGATAGCTGTGCCTCAAAAGCTCCTCCTGTGTTAATTGTAGAATATTTTCTAATCAACCTGCTCAAGTATGTTGTTACACATCTTTGTAGCAGGTGGGACTTAAAACCAGGTCTCATAGTCTAGAGGAAGAGACCCTACCACTGCACTACTGTGTTAAATGTATGTGAATTGAGTTTAATTGTATCTGGGTTTTCAAATTGTCAGAGGATTCAACTGGCCTCTATACGTTCATGCCTCAGTATCCTTGGAGACGGAGTATGCAGTGTACATCAATACTGTCTGTGCCGTTAGAGAGAGGCGGGCAGCACAGGAAGTAGAATGCTCTATCTATTCATCAAAGTCCATTTTGATTTAGCTCTGTCTTCCTCTCCCAACCCCACCCTCACTTTCTGTTGAATTACATTGTCCTTAACAGGCTTTGCATGTAAATATCTAATTGGCGACATGGGTGATTTATTGGTAGTGGTTAATATTAAAAACAAAAAATACGTTACAGTGGCTTGGTGGTGGAAAAAAGACGTTCAGTTGAGTGTGATAATACTTCCAGATATAAAAAAAACAATTGGCCCTTATATGACAATTGCATTTCAGTTAATTCCCCCCTTCTCTCCCTTTCCCTCTCTCACATTTAGTGTCATGTACTGCTGTTAACAGCTTAATGGCTCTGCAAGTCAATTGATTAATTGGAAACACGGGTAGTTCAGTGATGGTGAATAATAGGTGAAATGTAACATGTTGATTTGGTGTTGGGAAAGAAATACATTCAGTTGTGCATGAAAGCACTTCTGAAATGAAACAGAATTGACCTCTATGAAAGGTTACTTCTGGCACAGTGGCAGTGTCCATACGTTTAGACTAGGAGGTCCAGGTTCAAGTCCTACTTTCACCAAAGGCATGTAAGTAGCATCCCTGAACAATATCTTGGCCCTCATGAAGGTTTGTTCTGTTTTGCAAGATAGTGCCCCTACTTCTGAGCCAGGAGGCCCAGGCTCCAGTCGCATCTGCTCCTAGATGGATAATAGCATCTCTAAATCGGCTGAGTAGAAAATATCATGCCTCATATGAATAGACACTGATTTATATTGCTGTTGATGGGTAAGGAGTTGATGGTTTGTAATCTGTAACAGTGTAGCTAAATGCCTGTAAGTGTAAGTAAAAGTTGACTCCAATTTAATCCTTCAATAATTGATTTTCTGAAAATTAACATTCTTGGTTTAAATCTGGATAGACAACTGCTTCCAGGTAACCCATGCTGGAAAGATAGCGATTTGAATAGTCAGTGCGCCATAGGCCTGCACTTTGAGTACAGGGAGAGACAACTGGTGGTGAGTTTAACCTGAAGGTCATTATGCCTTGGGGGACGAGGAGCAAGGTGGAGAAGGCAGGACATGCATGGCGACCTCAGTTGGTGCAGGAATTGAACCATATTATTGGGGTCACTATACATCGTAGATCATCTATCCAGCCAACTAAGATCATTCCCCCACCCCCAATCCCTGGTAAATATTTAAATCTGAGGATTGCAAATATATATTAGTATCCATTTAAATTTAACAATACCTACCAAAAGTTTCCTTAAAAACTGAAACTCACCATAAAAACAAAATCAGAGAGAGATCCACAACTAAGGGAGTTTGTCATCATAGCATCAGTTGCCCAATAACTGTGTTACATTCTGGGGAATTTGATCTGAATGTATTCACAAGTACAGAATGAATGACCTCATACTGGACTCAATCTCACATCACAAATGCATGGTATTAGAGTTCTAGAAATTTATTGCTTGAGATGTGGCTCTAACAGCCTCCGTTACATAAGTATAAGGAATTTATTAGATTATATCCACCACCCAATTCTACAATTCAAATGTTGCTCCTACTTTCCTTAAAAGGTAGAAAAGCCATGCTCATTTAAAGTACATATTGCTCAAGTAAATAATTAATTGAGCAAGATGTACTTTAAATGAGTATAGTTTTTCCACCTATTAAGCTGATTCTGTGGGCTGTTCTCCCCACTGAATGGTAACAATTATTTTGTCCCCTTCTGAGAGTATAGTGTCAGCACATTACATGTTCTGCAATATATTTTGCTGACTTATAGATCCATGAAAAAGATTTACATCATTAGCAGGTTAGGAGGAAGACTGAACACTTTGGACAATGACTATGCATCTGCTGTCCGGTTAGCAATTGTTTCTCTCAAATTATCTGTGCTACCTCTTCAGGATCATCAAGGAACAGTTGTGAACGATATGAAGCATAACAAAACAGAAGTGCCGGGAAAATTCAGTAAGTCTGGCAGCATCTGTGGAGAGAATGCAGAATTAACGTTTCAGGCCCTGTGACCCGTCTCCATAGATGCTACCAGACCTGCTGAGATTTCCCAGCATTTCTGTTTTTGTTTCTGATTTCCAGCGCCCACAGTTGTTTAGGTTTTTTGCTTAGTTTATGAAGTATGTTTAGCTGTGTTGTTGATTTATTCCAGTTTAGGGAATGACTCATGGTTAAATTGAATGTCCTTAATTAACTACGTTAGCAAGATTTTCCTTTTCCATACTCTGTGAAGAGACGACAAGAGATCACTAGAATATATAATGATGTGTTAAATATAGCTAGAACGTAGAACATAGAACATTACAGCGCAGTACAGGCCCTTCGGCTCTCGACGTTGCGCTGACCTGTGAAACCAAGCTACTACTGAGAGTCTACTACTGTTGCAGGCAGGGCATTCCACACCCTTACTACTCTCTGAGTAAAGAATCTACCTCTGACATCTGTCCTATATCTATCACCCCTCAATTTAAAGCTATGTCCCCTCGTGCTAGCCGTCACCATCTGAGGAAAAAGGCTTTCACTGTCCACCCTATCTAATCCTCTGATCATCTCGTATAAAAAAAGTATATATTCAAATCATGTATATTGTAAATATGTTGAGTTTTATGCTGACATCAGTCGGATCAATAATTTTCAAACTATCCTGCAACACCTACCTAAATGCATACATTGCAACACCTTGTGGCAACTGGCCATCACTTGGACAGCTCCTTGCCATTTTTGTTCACTTCAACATTGGCTTTTGAACATAATAGTAAGAACCTCATACAGCACCTAGTGTCACACAGTGTCTGAATAAGCAAATTCTTTTGTCATTTATAGTTTTAAAAGGTTAATGTATATCCTTCATATAGTTAAACTGGATCATAATGTCTGTTTTGTACCTTCTCCCAGTATTCAAAACTGAAGACACTTGCTTGAACAGGTTAAAAGTGTAATACCACACTGAGTCCATAAGTAAAAATACAAATTAGGAGTAGGAATAAGCCCCTTGCCCCCTCCCAAACTTTGCTGTCCCATTAGTAAATGAATTCTCCTTCTCTTCATCTTAAATGGGCCCTCTTTTCTTAAAGTAGTTGAACCCCTAGTTCTGGATTCTTCCACAAGGAAATAACTTCTCCACTTGGAGCTTGTCAAGACCCATCAGCATAATTTATCATTCAATTAACTCCCTCTTACTGTTCTAAACTCCAGTAGATACAAGCCTAGCCTGTCCATTCCATGTATTAATATAGTAAACCTTCTACAAACTGCATCCAATGCATATGCATTCTCCCTTAAATATGAAAGCTACTTGTGTACATAGTACCCCAGATGTGATCTCACCACTGCCCTGTATAATTGAAGCAGAGCCTCCCTACTTGATTCAATTCCCTTCAGAAAAAATTGTAAAATTCCATTAGCTTTCCTCATTAAAGCAACCTCATCAACTGGCACTCTTGATAAACCAGCAAAAATTATATACAGTACTTCAAATACAGCAATCTACTGCAATAGTAGTATTTAGGCTGTAAAGTATAACAGTGACCTGTATACCCTGCCACCCCACATTACATTTCTGTGACTTAATGTGCGTTCTTACATTGATTTTAGCAGTGGTGTTGATGTTTTTATGTAGATTTTTTGAGAGATGTTAATGTCTTGAAGGTTATGCATATCCCTTCATTATCCAGAATATTTGATCAACTGGCACAGTCCTGGTCCAAAATCTGCCAGTTAATAAAAAAATTTGCTGTACTTGCCATGCCTGTAACTTAGCCATTTGAAATTCGTGCACCAGGACACCCAGATTCCTCTGCATCTCAAGAGCTTTGCAATCTCTCAATACTTAGGGAGTCTGCTTTTTTTTTATACTTCTTGCCAAAATTGACAACCTCACATTTTTCCACTTTATACTCCATTTTCCAGATCTTTGTCCACTCACTGAAATGGGTCAGACGGTGGCTCAGTGGTTAGCACTGCTGCCTCACAGCGCCAGGGACCCGGGTTCGATTCTAGCCTCAGACAACTGTCTGTGTGGAGTTTGCACATCCTCCCCATGTCTGGGTGCTGTGGTTTCCTTTCACAGTCCACAGATGTGCAGCGTAGGTGGATTGGCAATGCTAAATTGCCCATAGTGCCCAGGGATGTCTAGGTTAGGTGGGTTAGACACAGGAAATTAGGGGAATGGATCTGGGTGGGATGCTCTTCAGAGGGGCGGTGTGAATTTGTTGGGCTGAATGGCCTGTTCTATGGATTAAATCTTTTTGTAGCCTCTTATGTCCTCTTCATAACTTACTTTCCTATCTTTTTGTCCTCAGCAAATTTGGCAGCCCCCTTCCTAACATGTCAAGATATTTACCCCACTATCTGTGGTCAGCATCATTTTTTACTCTATTGCGTACTTTCAATTTCCATCACAATAGAAGGCGAGATGACGTTATTTGAAAAATGGCTTTCAACCTCTGCCTCTGCACATGGATGATTCCTGAATATCCAGATCCCCTTCCTGATGACCCTTCCTGTAAACCCACTTGGACTTGGATCTTCCCAGGTTCCTACCCAACCTGCCCCTGACCACCTTTCACCCCCAACTCCATGGCATATGAGGTGACCATGCCAGTTATTGTCATATACTGTCCCCCACTTGAAGCCAGAGTACTCCTGGTCATGGATGAATTCCCTTCCCACATTACCCTATTCCTATCCATGCTTCCCATATCCCCCTTACAAATGCAGTTGCCCCCTTCACAATTGTTGTTTGTCCTTTCCCCAGCCAGAAGCTGCCAAAACCTGTGAGTAGTTTTCTAAGTCTTCTTTAACAAGGTAATGACCCCATTGTCTACCTCCACATTCCCATCTTCCCCTTAGTTTCTCTGAATTGACCAATACACTTGCTATGGCACACTCTCTAGTGTGACCTAACCAGCAGCCCTGAATCAGAAATGCCCAGCCACATGACTAATGCCTATAGATCGCCCCAACTGCATTAGTCCTAGCCGTGGCCCTGGCCCCAACCCCAGGCTGGGTGCTATGGAGCCATAAGACTGACTGCCCTTAACTTAGTGTGCCAAGACCCCCTGACATACATGCTGATATTATAAACACTGACTCCATCATTGTAAATGTTCGTATTACAGATGCACTTATCTTCCTGGATAAAGAATGCAATGTCTATGAAAAGACAATTACATTCATCCTAAATAATAGAAGACTAAACTTTGACTGCAACAGTAATTATTATGGAAACTGACGTTTTAATATGTTCGCAAATGAAAAATCCTAACAGAAAGACAATCATGAAGTTTCACACAGTAAAAAGACTACAGGAAGTATCTGAATGGACTCACTAAAATACCATAAAAATTTAACTGCAGCTGCAAAAGATCTTGAGGTTTTATTTGCTGGAGCTTCATACAGTCTAACAAAGTGTTTGCAGTGGACTATTTTGATAGATTACACAGAACATACATTACAGAAACATGTTTGTGGTAGCAAACACGCTCTCGCAAGCCTCATTTCACCTCTCATCCTTTACTCCTATCAACATAATGTTCTGTTCCTTTCTCCCTCCATTATTTACTGCACTTTCCCTTAAATGCAGTACTGCTATTCTCCTCAACTGCTCAATGTTGTAATCCATTTTATATTACATGTTTTTTATGGGTAAAGACATTTCTTCTGCATTCACTATTGTATTTATTTGTGAATATCTTGTAATTTTACCTCGTGGTTTTTGCCTTCCCCACAAGTGGAAACATTTTCACTACATCTACCCTACCAAATATTTTCATTATCCTCAAGGCCTCCAATGGCCTCTCAACCACTTTATTGAGAAATACAACACAGGCCTTTTCAGTCTTCTTCCATAAGTATAACCTCAAAAATACTCATATTAAACAAACCTAGATAAGTATGTGGTGTAATTTTTACTCGTGGTAGTGATAATATTTCATGGAGGATGTGTTACATGGATGGCATGCTGACATGATGTTTGCACGACCTGACTGAAGAATGAACACTTGCAATTTCATCACATTGTTGCTGTGAGGTCAGTTCCCTTCAATATAAATATCACATTGTGCCCATGATATTCTTTAAAGCTGAGATTAATAACATTCATGGTTACACTCTGCTTCAGACTTAAAGAGGTCAAGAGCAATAAGAAAAATCATAAATACAAATTGTAGACATCAAATATGAAATTAGGTAATATTTGAATTTGACAACAGCTTAGCTTCTTGAAGAGAAAGGCCAACAAAAGTCTGACTGGGATCCTCTGTCAAATGGATTAATTTAGCAAAACCAGATTGAAGTCAGAAGTTCAGTTTTGCTAACAAGTATACTCATGAAATGATAATTGGAGGAATGCAAAAGCTGTGTCATTAGACGTTAAAATGTGGATAAAATTATAATAATGCATAACAAAGGAGTTAAAATGCAGCTCAAAATGAAAGAAAAAACAGTAAAACCCCATAGCAATTCACAAAGACACCAGTGAGCTAAATATAATTACGTAATTGTGCTGAATTCAAAATTTGTACAGTGATACATTGTTATTGATTCATATAACTTTGATAGTAATTGATCTCAATTATAATACAATTCTGCTTGTTGGAATTGTTCACACCAGCTGCAACTTAACGCACATATTACAAATGATAGAGATTTGCCACTGCACAGAATTTCATGTTGTGCTGATGAGTAGTCGTGGTTGTGCTATTGTAACTGCTTATTGCAATGATATCAATGATTATTGTTTTTTTTTGGCAGTGGCAGTTAGGGCTAGGGTTTACCTAACTCACTGTAGCTTTGTGGATCAGCCTGTCTTTTATGTGGTACCTGGATTTTATGTACTACCTTGGTCAACATGCCAGCTATTTTCAGTTGTCAAAAACTGGGGACCAATTATGTAATTTAGGTTGGACATTTTAAAAATCCTACCACATTTGCAGCATCAATGGCCAGTAAGACTGAAATTTTCAGTGTCTTAATGAGTGAGAAGATACTGAAAGACTTGAATATTCAGATCAAGGAATGACTTATTTTAAATTATTTCATGTCATTCTGAATTAATTCTAATTAATATAATTTGAAGTTTAAAACAATATAACATATTTCAACCAAATTCATAACTATTGGTTCTGTAATGTATGATGTCTTGATTCTCCAGCAGGTCAAAGCCAATCTCTGCGCATGCCAGTTTCTCAAGGTCCTCGTCCAAATTCAATTATACTTTATCCACAAACAAATCCTGTCCAGGTTGGTCTCCCTACGCAAAGTATATCCAACCATCCCACTGTGCCACCCACTTGTCCTCCAGGACATAATAGAAGTGAGGTCCATCATGAGGTTCCTGGTCCAAGTGCGGTGTCAAATTGTTCAGAGCAAAGGATACCTACAATGTCAGTGGATGTTGGCAAAAGAAATTCTACAAATGAAACTAATAACGCCCACAATAGAGTTACCATCCCTGAAGTACCAGCACAAAAGGAGATACCTACTGTTTCCAACTGCCCTAGAAATCCACCACCAATGCCTTCAGCAACTCTTCCACATCCACATGCTTACCAACATCCACCAATGGGGCATGCTGCTAATCTGTTCGGAGCTGCTGCCCGATTTCCTTTTCATCATCCTTATTTCTTGCCTGGACCACCCTATTTCCCCTCAAGGTATGTGGAATCCAATTTAGAATTTACTTTATATAGAAACATTGCAGTAATTAAGAACTGGAAATATGTTTGTTTTAAATTCTTCTGTGAGATAACTTAGTGTGTTATTGAGCCCAGAAATTCAAATGGGATTGTGTGCAAGTATGTGTTTTATAGGATATTGCACAGTTGAGGAAACATACTGTACACAAGCTCCATTGAGGTCCATTTTCTATATAAGTTAAGGGCAAACAGAATTGTGCAATGAAACACCAAAGTGTTCTGACCCAGGTCACACGCCTGGTGCCTGTTGCAAAACAGTCTTCAGTGAAAACTTTCATACAGCATGTTTCCTGAACTGCGCAATGCATATTGTGCCACTGTAGGTAGGTATACTGGGACAGCTGCTGTTGTCCTGCCTTTATAGATACAGTACAGTTAACTTGGCCATGCAAATGTAACTTGGGGTTATGGTTTCTGGCATTGGGCTGGGCTAAGCGGTGATTCTGCTCCAGGACTCTTGCACTGGGGAACCAGGATCTCTGGGGGCCCAACACATTGTTAAAGACGGAGATAATGTAGAAAAAGGCAAAGATTTAATAATTACCTCATAACCACACCATCAGTCCCCACACCAACGCTTGTGGCCAATGGAGCTTTCTAAGTGCGTTGTGCAATACTCATTAACAACATTTCCCAAATATCTTAAATAAACAATCTCATTATGGAGTAATATCAATTCGCAGTCCTGCAGGTATGACCACCATGGAATGCACATTTTCAGTCTATTGTTCAAAAAATGGCTGTAAAGGGAACTTGGTGACTCAATAGTTGATGGTCTCCAGGATTTAAGATTGATAACAACTGTTAAATGTCTTGCACTCCTTACTGGCTGTGGGTACAGGTATACACATCTGTCTAATTTTGGCAGCAGCTGGTAACTGGGGGAGACTATGGCAAGTGATAATGTCAATAGACTAGCAGCAGCTAACCAGGTGAATCCTCTAACAGCTTGGTTTCACGTCCCACTATAGCAGCTGGTGGTTGAGTTTAAATTCAATTTATATTTATAAAAGACCATTTTGTAATGGTGACTGTACATCAATTCTTATAAAAACCCATCCAGTTCACTAATGTTTATTAGGGAAAGAAATCTGCCATCCTCACCTGGTCTGGCCTAAGTGTGACTCTGGACCCATAGCAGTGTGGTTGATTTTTAATCACCTTCTGAAATGGCCAAACATGCCACTCAGTTCAAGGGCAGTTAGGGAAAGGCAACAAGAAGCTTCCTATAGAAGGATAAAAGAATCTCAGAGGCCCCAAGGTTTTCTTATGCATAATTCTCAAACATAAGATGAGTACGTGGGTGGTAATACTTAGGGCTAGGGAACTTTTCTTTGGGTAGAGTAAAGGAAAAGTAACAGCTTCTACTTCATACTTGATCTTGGACTGCTTGGCAATGATTTAGTATGTTACTTTTGTATGTAAAATTAAACGACTGGAATTTTTGTTTTACCAGAGATTCTTTGAGAGTAATGGAAATCTGAGAAAAATATTTTAATCGATGATGCATATTTTAATCAATGGGCAATTTAGTTGGCAACTCCCTTAGCTGTAAGAATATAAGATATAGGAGCAGGAGTAAATGTGGCCCACTGGATGACTCCATCATTCAATATAATCATAAATGATCTTTAGCTTCAGCTCCACTTTGCCACTTGCTTCCCACATCTCATTTACGATGATAACTTACTTATGTGGTATAATCTAAGTACTAATTCAAAATATTAAGATCATCATGTTTTTCAGAAGGCACAACGAGGAATCATTGCCCATTGTAACTTAGAGAGCCTCTATTTATCAATCAGTATTTCTGAAAGATCCTTTCATTCGCTAAGGAACACTCTGTCATTTAGCAAAAATGTATTTTATCATGATTCAGCACCTAGCCACATATCATCTCTATGAAAACAGCCTTAAAATACAACAGATTATTCTCTAAATTTAGTGAAACATTTAAGTTCTTATTCATTTTTGGAGCCAATTTTCTACATTTTACCTTGGTTTTTGGCATTTAACTTGCATTTCTTGTCAAAACAGTTTGGCAGGTGCCATATCGAAGTAGCTTTTTTTGATGTGTATCAAAATGAGTCCTACAGCATGTATTATCCTAGTCTTACGAGAACATGCCAGTAATCACATTGTTCCATCGTGTTTTCAACACACCAAAACACACATGCATGCTTTTGTGCCAGTACAGGAGGCAATTTTGGAAAAATAATGATGATTGTTATTTTTTAACTCTTCTGTGATTCTTGATCCAGAAAGCTCAGTGATAAACCACATTGCACATTGTCATTATTTTTGTACACATGCTGTGATCTTTCTTGAACATTAGTAGCTGCTCTGTTGGCTCATTTTTCCCTTAAACCTCCATTGGCAATAATCTCTTTCATTATTCTAATACATTCGATCAATATAAACATCACATTTCTGGTATGCTGGATCAATTTGATCCTCTGCAATGTCAATTGCAATAAAGTTTTTGATGCTGATGATTTCACCTGTCATCATCAAGAAATATGTTTCTAAAATTGTCCAAACTACTTGTCACAAGTCTTTACTTTAAAAACTTGTTTTTCACAATCTCTCAGTGACCTGAAAGGCTTTACAACCTATTGAGAATGTACCCTTGAAGTGTAGTAACTGTTGTAATATAACAAATATAGCTGCAGTTAGCTTCCAAAAACAACCAGATAATAAGTTTTTAATGATGCACTGAGCAAGCAGTAGCAAGATGCAGCACTTTTTGTGAGGCCAGAAAGAATATTCCTGCCTCAGAACATTTTCAGGATATTTTTGAAGCAGTTTTCAGATAGTCAGATGTGCAGAAAACAGGAAGGATTGTGGTATTCTGATGTTCTTTGGAAAAGGATTTGACTACAGAGCAAGAATATCATACTGCCCATGTATAGGGCATTGGTGAAACCACACCTGTGTGTAGTTGTGGTCTCCTAACTTGACAAAGATATACTTGCTATAGAGGGAGTGCACAAAGGGTTCATCAAACTGATTCCTGTATAGCAGATTTGTCATTAGGAAAGATTAGGTCAACTGGGCTTGTAATCACTGGTGTTCAGAAGTGTAAGAGAGGATATCATTGAAACATGTAAAATTCTGACGGGGCTGGACAGATTGGATGCAGGTATGATATTTTCCTGGATGAGGGTTCCAGAACAAGGGGTCATGATCTCAGGATACAGGGTGGGCCTGTTTGGACTTGGCCTTTTTCCACTCAGATGTTGGTGAACCTATAGAATTCTCTGCCACTGGAGATTGTGGAGATGCAGTCACTGAATTATATGTTTAAGAAAGAAGTGGATTGAGTTTTACAGACTGAAAGCTTCAAGGAGTACAGGGAAAGAGCAGGAGAAAAATAGAGATTGAGAACCAGCCGTGATCATGTTGAAGGTTTTTAGGAATGCTAATGGACCAAATGGCTTACTCGTGCTCTTATTTTCTGTGTTTCTATTCTAGTGAAGACTTCTGGTTTAGTAACTTGCCATTGAATTTATTGAGCCTGTAAGATGTATGAGAATTGCAAGTAGATGCCTACCATCAGCACCCAAACCCACGTCTTGCATATAGAGTTGAGCTTAAAATGAGAACAGCCATGATCAAAGGGCCAAGTGGCCTACTCTTATTCCTTGTTTGTATGTACATACAGAAGTGTCACAGTGCAGAAGGAACATTCACTCCATCGTGCCTACACTGATCTTCAAATGAGTGTCATTACCTACAGTCATTTTCCTGCTTTTTCCCTGTACTGTTGCCCGTTATTTCTATCCAAATTACCATCCAATACCCTCTTGAATGCTTCAATTGAACCTGCTTCCAACACATTCCAGGCACTACATTCCAAAACTACTCACTATGTGAAAAAGTTTTTTCTCACATCAGCATTTGCTCCTTTTGTAAATCACTTTAAATCTGTGCCTTCTGATTCCTTTTACAAGCAGAAACAGTTTTTCCCTGTATACTGAAACCTGCTCGTGATTTTGAAGACCTTTATCAAATCTCTATTCTGTCTTCTCTTTACCAGGGAGAACAGTCCCAACTTCTTCAACTGCCCTCATAACTAAATTTCTCATTCCTGGAAGCCAATCTTATAAATTGCTTCTGCATTCTCTCCTGTGCATTCAAATCCTTCCTTTAATGTGGCACCCAGAACTGTACATAATATCCAGCTAAAGTCTAACAAGTGTCTCACACAAGTTCAACATCACCTTGCTTTTGTATTCTATGTCCTATTAATAAAGGGATACTATCTGCTTAATTGATTGCTTTCTCAACCTGTCCTACCACCTTCAGTGATCTGAAACATATACACCCAGGTCCCCCTACTCCTGTACCCCTTTAGAATTGTACCCCCAATTTTATGCTATCTTTCAATGTTCTTTACACAAAAATGCACTTCTCTGCATTGAATTCAATCTGTCACCAATCCTTCCACTCCACCATCTAGAACATTAATATAAATCAGGAAAAGCCAGCATCCAAAAACCAATCCCTGATCAGATTTTAAAAAAATGGGAGAGAATGACTCATAGATTAATGTAGAGATCGAAATTAGTGTAAAAGAGAAAGCTAGCTAGAAATGTGAGAACAGATCGTAAGAGTTTATGTAGGTATTAAAAATGGAAAAGATTAACTAAAATGAGTGTCAGTCCTCTCAGTGGGAATGGTGATTTAATAATAGTTATAAAGGTCATAGCTCATGAAGTAAATACATATTTTGCTTCAGTCTTCAACACAGAGGATACAAAAAGTTCCAGTAATAGATATAAATCAGGCAGTGGAAGAGAGAGAGAATCTTGGTGGAATTACAATCACTAGGGCAGTGGTACTGAGTAAACAGACAGAAGTGTAGGCTGACACGACCCTGGTCTTGATTGAACTTTTTCATTCTAAGGTCTTAAGAGGGGGTGACTCATAAGACCATAAGACATAGGAACAGAAATTGCAATAGTTGGCCCATCGAGTTTGCTCCACTATTCAATCATGGCCGATAAGTTTCTCAAGCCCATTCTCCCACTTTCTCTCCATACCCTTTGATCCCTTTGACAATCAAGAACCTGTTATCTTTTACCTGGCCTCCAATGAATTCCATAGAGTCACCACTCTCTGGCTGAAGAGGTTTCTCCTTATCTCCATTCTAAAGGGTCTTTCCTTTACTCTAAGGCTGTGCCCTTGGGTCCTAGTCTGTCTTGCCAATGGAAGCACCGTCCCAATGTCCACTCTGTCAAGTCTCTTCAGTATTCTGTAAGTTTCAATTAGATCCCCCCTCATCCTTCTAAACACCATCGAGTATAGACCTAGAGTCCTCATACGTTCGACATGTGTTTAGCCTTTCATCCTTGGGATCATTCTCATGAACCACTTCTGGATCCGCTGCAGAGCCAGTACATCCTTCCTGAGGTATGGGGCCCAAAATTGCTCACACTGTTCTAAATGTGGTCTGACCAGAGCTTTATAAATCCTCAGAAGTACTTCCTTGCTTTTATATTCTAGTCCTGTCAAAATAAATGACAACATTGTCTTTGCCATCCTAACTACTGACTAAACCTGCAAGTGTACCTTCAGAGAACGCTGGACTAGGACTGCCAAGTTCCCTTGCACTTCAGATTTCTGAATTTTCTACCTATTTAGCAAATAGTCAATGCCTCTGTTCTTCCTACCAAATTGCATGACCTCATACTTTCCCACATTGTTTTCCATCTGCCACTTCTTTGCCCACTCTCCTAACCTGTCTAAATCCTTCAGCCTCCCCACCTCCTCAATACTATTTGTCCCTCCACCTATCTTTGTGTCATCTGCATACTTAGCCAGAATGCCTTCAATTCCTTCATGGAAAGTAAAAAGTTATGATCCCAACACTGACCCTTGTGAAACACCACTAGTCACCAGCTGCCTTATCCTTTTATCCCCATTCTGTGCTTTCTACCAGACAGCCAATCTTCTATCCATACTAGTACCTTGCCTCTAACACCATGGGCCCTTATCTTACTCAGCAGCCTCGTGTGCGACACCTTGTCAAAGGTCTTCTGGAATTCCAGGTAGATAACATCCATTGGCTCTCTTAGATTAACCTGCCCATTACCTCCTCAAGGAATTCTGATTTGTCAGGCATAATGAAACCATGCTGACTTTTCCCTGTTTTACCATCCACTTCCAAGTATTCAGAAATCTCAATGGCCTCCAAAATATTACTGACGACTAAGGTCAGGCTAATTGGCCTGTTTCCCCTTGCAGCCACTTCTCCGTGATGCCTGCCACATCATACCTGCCAATTTCAATCTGTGCCACAAGCCTATTTATCTCATTTTGTATATTGCATGCACTCAGGTACAGCACCTTCAGTCTTGTATTGACCGTCCCTCTTCTCATTGTCATTTGTTTATCCAGTGTGCTTGAAGTTTGATTCCTTTCCAAGCACTCTGTCCTATTTTTTGTGCAGGAAACATTAATAACCTTTTCCTGAGTTCTCCTTTCTTTTCATTTTTTTTCATACTTTTCCATGCAGTTGAATCCACCCCCACAGATATTAACCTGTTGCTTTGTTTCCCATTGACCATTATACTTTTTGGAGTTTTACTCTTCCCTTCCCACCCACTTTCTAGTTTAAAGTCCTCTTGACCACCCTATTTGCCCTTTTTGCTAGAACATTGTTCCCTGCTCAGATCAGGTGGAGACCGTCCCAACAGTACAGATCCCTGCTGTTCTAATACTGATGCCAGTGCCCCATGGAAAGGAACCCATCTTTCCCATTCCATTCTTTTAGCCACATGTTTACTTCCCATATTCTCGCATCCGTATGCCAATTTGCACATAGCTCAGGCAATAATCCGGAGATTATAACCCTTGAGGACCTGTTCTTTAATTTAGTTCCGAGTTCCCGATTATCCCTAAACCTGTCCTCTTGCCTATGTTGTTTGTCCTGATGTGGACCACAACAACTGGATCCTTCCCCCCTCTCCAGTATCCTTTCAAGCCAATCAGAGATGTTCCTCACCCTGGCACCAGGCAGGCAACATGCCTTGGAGGGGTCTCTAACCTGCCTACGAAGGATGCTACCTCTTTCCCCTAATTATAGAATCCCCTACAACTACCCTTGTCTTTTTCCTCGCCCCTCTTGAATGGTCTCTTGTGCCACGGTGCTGTGGTCAGCTGGCTTATCCTCCCTACAGCCCTATTCTTCATCGACACAGGGGGAGCAAATACTTTGTACCTTTTGGACAAGGTCAAGATCAGAGGCTCCTCTGTTCCTGATTGCAGGATCCCTATACCTGCCTCACTTGCAGTCACACCCTGCTGTCCCTGGCCACTGACTGAATTTGTGGTACTTGATCTACCAGGTGTGATTACCTGCAGCGTAATTCTCCCAAATCCCGGATTATGTAGTAGATGCATTGATGTTAATTTTCGAAAGTTTGCTGGACTCTGAAAAGGTTCCATCAAACTAGAAAGTAACAAATGTAATTCCCGTATTCAAGAATTGGGGAGGCATAAACAAGAAACGGTTCTTACTTTCTCTGAGCAAACTGTGGGCCCGTTAGCTTGATGTTCTTCTTGTGGAAGGTGTTAGAATCAATTACTAGTGAAGCAATAGTTGGGCATTTGGAAAAGCTCAAGGTACGCAGGGTAAGTTGGCATGGTTTTGTGAAAGGGAAATCACATTTAACTAATCTAATGAATTTTTGAAGGGGTAGCCAGCACTGATTATAAAGGGAAGCCTGTAGACATTTTGTAGTTGGATTTCTAGAAGGCATTTAACAAGGTGCCATATAAAAGGCTAATGCTGGAAGTATGAGCTCATGGTGTAGGGGCCAATAGATTAGAACAGATAGAAGGTTGTTTTCTGCCAACCAGAGAGTGTGCATAAATTGAGCTTTTTCTGATTGGCAGGATGTGATGAGTGGAGTTCCATGTGGGTTTGTGCTGGGGCCTCTGCTTTTTACAATTTATATCAATACCTCAGATGAGGGGAGTGAAGGCAAGGTAGCTGAATTTGAGGATGACACAAAGATAGGTCGGAAAGTATGTTGTGAAGAGAACATAACAAAGATGGATATATATAGGTTGAATGAATAGGCAAAAATCTGGCAGATGGAAGTATAATGCAGGAAAATGTTAAGTTGTTCACTTTGGTAGAATAAAAAAGCAGAATAATACTTAAACGGAGAAAGACTGTAGAATTTTGAGGCGCAGAGGAATATGGATGTTTTGCATGAGTCACAAAAAGTTGATATACAGGACCAGCATGTAATCAAGGAGGTTAATAGAATATTATTCTTTATTATGAAAGGAATTGAACATGTTTAAAGCAGGTGGAGATGAACTAGAGGCGATTCAGAGAAGGTCCACTAGATGGAAACATAGAATGAGGGGGTTGTCTTATGAGGAAAGATTGTCCAGGCTGGGCTTTCGCTGGAGTTTGGAAGAGTGAGAGGTGACTTGATTGAAGTGTTTAAGATCCTGAATGGTTTGTGTTGTTCTAAGCTTTCCTTCCTATCCCTACTTATTGATACTGATTTGAAATCAAAACAATTTCTACCTTCTGTCATTCCCATGTCTCTAAATGATAGATTTCGATGACCTTACCTTCTGCCTTCTTTTCAGTTCGAAAATCCACGCTGTCATAATTACTTAATTGCCTCCCTATTTGTGTCCAATATCTTGTATGGTAGAGCCTGATGTTTCTCCTGTGTCCTTCAGTGCCAAGTGTCTCTTGCTATTAAAAGGCACTGGCTACAAATTTCTAGCAGAAACCCTTCTTACAATGAAAAGCTAAGCATATCTCCAGCTGGATGTGGTGTAAATTTTCTCCCAAGCTATTCCATCACCTTCTGCACTTGCTCTGGTAATTTCAGGATTTCAGCAGCCATGCCCCAGCAGGTGCTGACATTCAAAAACATTCCCACAATGCATAAACATAGCACAAAATGAAGGGCTTACCTCATGCGGTGCCACTTCTATTATTTGTTGCCAGAAACTCTTGAAATCTGTGTGTTTTCACATCCAGCATTTTAAAATGAAAGAACTTTTGCCCAATCAAGCCTTCTACAGTCAACCTTCAATGCTTCTCCAGGAGCAAACTCCTGATAGGGGTCACAGGACACCAGAATGATTTAATAAACTCCAGACATAAAACCAGACTTCAAGTTCTACCTACACTTCAGCTCGCCCAGCCATGCCACCCAAAGTCGTGGCGATTTTGAGCGGCACCATTGCTCAGTGGTTAGCACTGCCACCTCACAGGGTCAGGGACTCATGTTCAATTCCACCCTCGGGCAACTGTGTGGAGTTTGCACATTCTCCCTGTGTCTGCGTGGGTTTCTTCCGGGTGCTCCGGTTTCCTCCCACAGTCCAAAGATGTGCAGTCTCGTTGGATTGACCATGCTAAATTGCCCATAGTGGTCAGGGATGTGTAGATTAGGTTGATTATAGGGGGTTGGGTCTGGGTGGGATGGTCTGAGGGTCAGTGTCGACTTGTTGGCAAAGGGCCTGTTTCTACACTGTAGGGATTCTATGAACAATTCTATGAACTAACAACCAACATCTGGATAATAGCCAAAATCATCTAAATAGTGGCAAAGTGTCTTTGGAAGAAGTAGACGTTGGCAAGGTCAGATGTTTGAAGGATAATAACATTAGGAATGTAACTTAAGATAACAGTTACACTGCTGTGCTTTCCTGTTTTGTTCGTAATATCTTTCAAACCATTTGTAACCCTTTGTAATGCATTCAATGTTGTTGTCCGTTATTATGTTATAGGCAAACATTGAACTGATTCTATCTCTTTTCCCTCTATAGTACCTGCCCTTACAGTAGGCCACCCTATGGCTATGGTGATTTCGCAAACAGCATGTCTGAATGCCTGGGCTATTATGAGGACCGATACCAGAAGCATGAAGCTATGTTCTCTGCACTGAATAGAGATTACCCTTTTAGAGAGTACCCAGATGACTGTCAACGCAACACAGACTCCAGGAGCAATAGCAGCATTGAGGAAGGACCTCACTCCAACAGCCTGGGAGGTGAAGAGTACCTGAATTCTGTGCCACAGTTAGATGTTGGAGCACTGGAAAATGTCTTCACAACCCCAATGTCTGCTCCATCACAACCACAAAGAGTGGAGATGGTCCATAGTGATGATGAACAAGAAGGCAAAGTATTAAAAAGCCTGTAGCTAAAAAAAAACTATTCCATTTGTTTTAACCATACCATCATAAAAAAGTATCTCTTTGGAATGATGATTCTTTTATTTATAATAAACCAAACTGAGAATTCACAGTTTTGTCTCCACACGGGAGCACTTGATGTTTATAACATCCATGCATGAAAATATTGAGCAGTGAAAATATAATTTTAACTTTTGCACGCAAAAAATACAGAAAGAAAAATTTGTTGGTGTTACAGATTGTTATTGATACATTTTAAAATGTCTTCAGTGACATTTACTTTTTATTCAGTTTCAAACTTCAGTTGAAACACACCTAACTATTAGTTAGTGCTTGTGATTCTGGTTATTGCTAGACATATGTGAGTGTTGTTTATATTGTTATAGTTTTTTTTGAGTAATATTTTAATAAACCAACATTAAACCTACATTTTTAAAAATAATTGTTTTTTTAATTGCTCCCTTGTTACATATATAAAGTTGCAGTTCATTATGGCTTATTTTAAAAATGATAAATGATTACACTTGCAAAGAGGTGAAATGTGGGCAGAATGCTAGGGCTATTGTCATGCCACATTGTGGAGTGTCTTTGGCTCGATGTTCACAATTTCCCTGAACAGTTATTTGCCAACTATGGGCAGCTTTGTCAGAAGTAGACAAAGATTGGAGATAGGAAAGTGTGATGCTGATCCTTTCCCTACTGCTCTTTCATAAGTAGTGAGCGAAACTAGCACAAAGGCCAGGCAGCAGGTTGCATGCCAACTTCCTAGGCCAGGGACTGGTAGGTGGTACATGAATGTGAAGAGGGGGAGCAAATCTTCCAAAGGTGGTCAATGTTAATTTCAGTATTTATTCAATTCCAGCTGTTTTCAACATGTGTAAAATCATTTATTATAAGCCATCAAGGACTGCTCAGCATTCAAATTGCTGTATTTTTGATTACAGGGAGCTTTCTTAATTTAACATAACTCTGTGGCATAAACCAATTAGTTTTACTTAACTTTTTTTTAAGTATTAGTTGCAGTTCAGAACATTCCAGTATTGATGGACGATGAAGGGATGGGAATCAATTTGCCACCCCTAACTTGTAACATTATCACAAATTCATATTTATTGTTATAATAAATATTTATATTTATTGCAGTCCACTTCTAGTGTGTTTTTATTACATTGTGCTTCGGGCCTCTTAGTAATTGCCCAAGGTTTTGCTTGGTTTTTTCCCCACTGCAGCTTTAACCTGTTGTTTCCTCTTTATAGATGCTGACTGACCTGCTGAGCATTTCCAGCAGTTGCTGATATTGTTTCATACCTTCAACTTTAACAGTTTGTCTATTTATGTCCCAGTATTTGATGGTTCACTGCTTCTCTTAACCAGATGTTTTTTTTTGAAATGTTCTCAATAACTGACACTTCAGTTTTTATCCTTCATTTTAAGGAAATACTTTTGCCATCTTAAAGGGGTCTTGAAACATCTATTTTTCACTCTTTAAATAGGCAAGGTACACATTAAACCTGGTGATTTTATATTATTGGAGATCATACCTTTGTGTAAGACTCAGCACAGTCTGACTCCATGAAATCTTCTCCCATTCCACTATGTATTGAACATATATTGTGGGCAGTATCCTTCATAATGCCAGCATCAGCAAAGCTCAACACTGTTCCATGGTATAAAATCAAAGCACACCTCTGAAGCACAGCCAATAATCTATTAGTTTAATGTAAAGCTCAGGGTAACAGAAAGTCAACAACCAGTTTGAAACCTGGTCTCTTCTGAGCCAGTTTTTTTGGGGTAGAGAAGTTTCCTCTGATGCTGCACCCTTCAGGAAGAAAAATTGGCAGTAGCTCCTGCTTCTGATTCATCTCAGGAGTATCTCAGAAAGGGAAGTTGGGACAATTTTTAGTAGACAATTTGATGGATAGGTATTTGAAATCATGAGAGATTAGGACAGAGTAAATGGGGAAGAACTTTTCCCATCCAAAGATGTGCAGGTTAGGTGGATTGGCCATGTTAAATTCCCCATAATGTCCAGGCATATGCAGTCTGGTTGGATTAGCCATGGGGAATACACTGGATGGGTCTGGGTGGGATGCCCTTTGGAGGATCGATGAGGACTCGATGGGCCAAATAGCCTGCTTCTACACTGTAGGAATTCTATGACTTTATGATTAGTGGATGAATTGAAAACATGTTGGAAATAAAAGAGCAATGGCAACATGTGGAACATTGCTTTCATGCAGGTAATGCTTATGAACTTGAATATACTGCCTGAGAGTATGATGGATTCGAGTGTAGCATTCAAGAGGGGATTGGATTATCATCTGCGAGGCCACAGGAAGATGGCACAAGAGTGGCACTAGATGAATTGTTTCTTTGGAAAGCCAGTACAAACACAATGGGCCAAAAGACGTCCACCTGTGCTGCCCCCATTCTGGGATTCTGTGAACTCCTGCTGGAAAGTGCTGCTATCTTAAATTTGAGTGAAGGCAGATATTGGCATGCTTCTGTTGGCTTTTATGTTTAAACAGTTTATTGATAGCGTCAAAAATAAATAAAAGCCTCTTGTACCAGGTACTGGAAGGCTGTAGAACTGTGTCTGAGTAAAGGAGAAGACAAGTAATGGCCAGCTTTAACTTACTCCTCCACCATAGAAAAAGAACCAAACACTGATGGATAGTAATGATTAAATAGATACAAAGGTTTGCATTCTTTGACACTTTTAATCTTAGTCATTAACTTCATAGATCACAACAAACGTGTTAGGCAGAAAATTAAAAAGCAGGACTTCAAATATAATCTCTGGATTACTGCTGGTGCAATAGGAATCAAAGAATTGAGCAGATGATTGCGCGATTGGAGAGACTGTGTAGGAGGACGGACTTTGGATTCTTGTAGCCTCGAGAGCATTTCTGGGTGAAATGGACCACTGTACAGATTGGGCCAGTTACATTTGAACAGAAATAGAACTAACATCTTCGTGGGGAGGTTTGCTGATGTTATTAGGATGGGTTTAAAATAGGGTGGCAGGGGATTGGGATCCTGAAAAGTAGTTCAGAGGGGAGAGAAGCTGAGATGGGATTAAAAGTGAAAAGGTGCGTGAGTCTGGAAGGCAGATGAAACATAGGCTAGATAAGAAAGAAATTAGTTTAGCAAGGCTAAATGGAAAAATATTTAATACAAGACCCTGAAGAATAAGATAACTAAGGTGAGGGTTCAGATGGGCATATCGAAATGTGATATCATTGCTATGACCAAAACATGACTGAAAATGGGCAGGATTGGCAGTTCACTATTACTGGTTATAGGATAGTCAGATAAGAAACAGAGGAGGATAAAAGAGGAGAGGGGGTTCACAACATTGATCAAGGAATCAATTATAGCAGTGAGGAGGAATTATATTGTGGAAGAATCATCCCATGAGGCTGTATGGGGAGAAGCAAAACACACAGAAGCGGCAAAAACACTGTTGGGCAGGTACTATAGTTCCCCAGACAGAGGGAAATAGAGCATCAACTATGTAATCAGATTTCAGAGAAATATAGGAAAAATAAGGCAGTAATAGGGGATTTTTACCACCCAAATATAAACTGGGCTCATTCAGTGCATAAGATAGAGAGGGAATAAAGTTCTTAAATTGCATCCAGGAGAACTTTTTTAGCCAATACGTAGAAAGCCCAACAAGGGACAGGGCAGTTCTGAACCTCACATTCAGACATGAGCCTAGGCAAGTGGAACACATATCAGTAAGAGATCATAACTCGGTTAGATTCAGGACAGCTAATGAAAAGAACAAGGATGGGCTGGGAAAGGTTAATTTTACTAAGATTTGAGGTGGCCCAAAGACAGTGGGAGCAGCTACTTGCAGATATACCTGTGTTGGAGGAAATAACAAGGGCTTATGTCAAATATGTTCCAATAAAGACAAAGACCAGAGAACCCTGGATTTAAAAGGACATAAAGGTTAGGATTTAAATTAAAAAAAAGTTTATGGCAGGTACCAAGGGTTCAGTAAGGCAGAATCCCTAGAGGAGTTTTTGTAAAAAGTTCAGAGGGGAACTTAAAAAAGAAAATTAGAAAAGCAATGAGAGTAGAGAATTTGAGTATTTACTAAAGTTGAATGGTATTCGTCATATAACGACAGCTCCATCCCATCCATCATCCAATGGTATGGCAGAAAGAGCAGTCCAAACTTTGAAGGAAGGCTTAAAGAAACAGCCTACAGCTTCACAAATGTCAAACTGTCCCGGTTCCAAATTGATTATAGGACCACCCCTCATGCAACTACAGGGATTGTTCCAGTAGAGTTGCTAATGGGGAGAAGACTCTGCAACAGGTTAAATCTGATTTTCCTGAACCTGAGGATGGGGGAGGTGGAGGGGAGGTTCAGCGAAAGAGTGAAATGGCATCAGGAGCACCAATACCAGCCACAGGACTCCACTAAGCAAGAGAGACAGTTTACTGCAGGGGACAAAGTTTGGTGTAGGAACCATAGAAGTGGCCCTGCATTGATAAGAGACATGGTTGATGCAAGATCAGATCCAGTGATGTACGAAGTTCAGGCACGTGTGACTGTCCTGAACAAGCACACAGGTCATATGAAGGCTGGTTCTGAGGAAGCTGAATCTGTGTCATGGACTCTCCATGTGTAAATAAAAGGCGACTTGGTTTTGGGATACCAGTCTCTGTGGAGTTATCTCACATTGCAACATGGTTTGACTCGCACTTTTACAGATGGTGAAATTTCAATTCATTAAAAATCTGGAATTAAAAGCTAGTACAATGGTGACCATGTAGTCATTGTTGATTGTTGGTAAAGCCCCATCTAATTCACTAATGTTCTTTACGGAAGGAAGCCTGATGTCCTAACCTGGTATGGCCTACATGTGATTCCAGACCCACAGCAATGTGATTGACTCTTAACTGCCTTCAAGGTTTTAAGGGGATCAATTAAGAGTAGGCTAGGGGGAGAACTACTTTCATTTATTGGGAAATCTAGAATTAGATCACATTGTCCAAAGATTAGAGCCAGACTTGTCAGGAATTAAGTCAGGAAGCACTTATTCATGCATTAGTATTAAATGCTGGCCTAACCAGGACTTAACCCTAGCCCTAACCCACATCCCATGAAGGAAGTAACTCTACAGTAACTCTACTGATTAAATGTTTTAAAACTCCCACACACATACAGACAGACACAAAATGATGGGTGCTATAGACAGAGGGAAAAATTAGGAAGGCAGTTCTCTGGTCCCTGTCCATAGGATTTGCTGAGATGATCCCTTTGGCTCAGTTCTAGAGGTTCTAGATCTTCCTTCTCCAGGTCCATTCAGTTGTTTGCAAGTTTCACAGAATGACTGCTTCACACTAATAATGCCTCTAGTTTATTGGTTAAAAACCACAGCTTAAAACAACTGCCAAGAGAAATAAACCAGCTTTGTGAAAGCTTTATTTTTACTGTGGGGAAAGAACTGCTTTACTGCAGGTCCAGTGGCTTATGAATCAAGCTACATGGGAGCCAATAACATGGTTGTTGGCAGGCAGAAGGCCTTTGTCATTTCCCACAGATCACCACTCCCTAGATCAATCAGCTACCTGTTGCTGGCCAAATCTCTATTCATACACATTTCTTGGCTTTATCTGGTCTGCAATTAGCAATAAGTTTAGTTTGGGTACATGGTTGGCATGGACAGTTGGACTGATGGGTCTGTTTCCATGCTATATGACTCTATGACTGTAAGTCCAAGGCATGGATTGTCCTTTGCCCTTCAGCAGAAATAGAATTAAATCTGGGTTGAGAGGCCTCATTGGCCTCACCTCAATTTTCTTCACCTTACTGTTGCTAGGACTAGACATGGGTACTCTATCCTTTTCAAGAATGAGTCCTGAGGTAGGAATATAATAGCAACAGGAATATTTACACCCTTCACCACTCAATGAAATCATGGCTGCTCTGATAAATCTGCATACTCACCTTTTTTCCTGTATTCCTCAATAGCTTTGGCTGACATCAATTTAAATAACAGGGCGGAAAACACAATGGCACTTTTTCGGAGGTTGTACTGATGATGTTACCCAGCAGGGTAATGAAACGTCTGCGGATAAACAACGAACCAGCTTGGCAAGCAAACCAACCGCAATATCCACAACCCAAGCTACAGTTCTACTCTAAAACCTTACTGACAACAATCTGTTGGTCACCATTTTAAAATGCAAAGTTGATCTGGCATTCATTGTTATTTGTGGAAGTCAGTTCCAACCTTCTTCACCTAATGCATGAATAAGTGCTTCCTGACTTCATTCCTGAAAAGTCTGGCTGTAATCTTTGGACAATGTGATCTAATTCTAGATTTCCCAATAAACGAAAGTAGGTCTCCCCCAGCCTACTCTTAATTGATCCCCTTAAAACCTTGAAGAATTGATTAAATTACTTGTAAAAATTCTAAATTCAGGGAATACAACCTTTACTTATATAATCTCTCCTCAAATCTTCACCCTTCTGTAATAGCCCAGGAAACTTGACTGGAAAGGAACATTGTTTATTGTGGAACATCAAAATAGAGCCACTATCCATGGTGTATATAGGCTAGTCCCAGCCCAGGACAGATGGTTTAGGATACCTATCCCTGGGTCTACTTTTTTAAAAAAAGTCCGGAAGTGCTATCTTAGAACTGAACGATTTATTATCCCCCGCCATTGTCAAATTGCCGTGACTAATTTTTCAACCACTTATCACCACTGGCAAATCACCTGTGAAGCCAACTAGAAATTTACATGAATATCATTCTAAAGGCATTGCGAGTATTGGTGGACTCTGTGTGCCCCTTCTCCAAGGACACCCAGGAATGAACGTAGCCAGGGAAGAGGGGGATGCTCTTTTTTATTGTATCCAGAACTGCTCTTACTCACAACGGAAAGGTTTTCCCACCACCAAATCACTGTGACTTGTTCATCTGTTTTTAACTATCAATCGTCACCAAGAAAATACTCATGCAGCCAAATACATATTTACATGCAAAGCCCAGTACGAGCAATGCAAACCATCAAAGGTGAGGGAGAGGTAGGAAGATGGGGAAAACGGGAGAAATAAAGCACTATATCCCCCACTGTGCCCACCTTTCTCTAAAAGCATTGAGAGTTTTGGTGGATATCGCGTGGCCCCTCTCCAAAAACACGGGGCATGAATGTGGCCATGCAAGAAAGGGTTTTTTTTGCCCTGCTTTCCTATACATCTATAATGCACCACTGAGTGACCTTCCCACCACCAAAATCAATAAAACATTTTTTTTTGTTTTTTGTTAATTATCACCATGAACTGCAGTCTGCTTTATAAAGGGCACAGGTGATAAGTTCAGGCTTGGCAGGCCATTGCCTGTACCCGAGTGAACTCATACTCAATGAACTCCACAAGGAGGTTGATTAGTGATTCCCATGGAGCTTGTAAGGATTATCACACCTTGGAATCCAGGTATTATTCATGTATACCTAAAATGTGGTGCTTGAAACTGCTTGCAGTACTCCAGATATGTTCTCATCAAAGCTTTGTATAGCTGAAGCATGACTTTCAATCCCTTGCATTCCATTTCTCCATAGAGAAAGGCCTGTGTTCAATTAGTGTTTTTGATTATTTTCTGTACTTGATATCTTATTTTCTGGGAATACAATCTTTATTTGTATAATCACTCCACAAAACTTCACCCTCCTGTAATAACCCAAGAAACCTAACTGGAAAGGAGCATTGTTTATTGTTAAACATCAAACTAGAATGGCACCGTGGCTCAGTGGTTAGCACTGCTGCCTCACAGTGCCATGGACCCGGGTTTGATTCCAACCTTGGATGACTGTCTGGGTGGAGTTTGCACGTTCACCCTGTGTTTGTCTGGATTTTATCCAGGTGCTCCGATTTCCTCCCACAGACATGCAGGTTAGGGTGGATTGGTCATGCTAAATTGCCCACAGTGTCCAGGGATGTGCAGGCCAGGTTGGTTAGCCATGAGACATGCAGGGTTACAGGGATAGGGTGAGTCTGGATGGAATGTGAGATGCTCTTCAGATGCTAATTGATGGGCTGAACAGCCTGCTTGCACACTGTAGGGATTCTATAATATCTTATTTGTCTATGTACTTTATCCTCAAGTCTTTGGATCTCGATTGAGTCTAGGTTTTCATCATTTAGAAATGTCCTGTCTATCCTTTTTAGTTGTGAAGTAGATGACCTCATATTTGCTTACATTGTATACTTGTTATGATTTTGTATATTTACATAATCTCTTGATATCTTTCTAATTTTACATTACCATCAATTTTGCTTAAAATACTATTTGTCTTCCTCATCAGCAGACATGGCTTCCTATCGAATTAGCCAAGTCATAAATGAATGAACTGAACAGCTGAGAATGGTACACAAATCCTTGCAGGTCTCCAGTAGCCACAAACCTGCCCAGTATCCATCTTCTATCCGCCTCCCCCTCTCTCCCTATTTATTTCAGAACCCTCTTCCCCTCCCCCATTTCTGATGAAGGGTCTAGGCCCGAAACACCAAGTTTTCCTGCTCCTATGATGCTGCTTGACCTGCTGTGTTCATCCAGCTCTACACCTTGTTATCCCAGTAGAGAGGCTATCCACTCTGTCTCTGTCCACTCAGCCAACTCCCTCACCAGGTCAATAATTTGACTTCAATTTCATAAGGTAATCACAGGAGTTGAAAGGTCACTAAGTAACCAAATGGTGGATGAGGGCCTTGGAATGGTTTTCTGTCTTTGTTTTAAATTCTTCAGCCCCACCAGTGTTAATTGTTAGAGGCTTCTGTCCTGACGAAGCAGTCATGTTTTGCAGTTTTGGTAGCTCTTTTGCTCTTTTAATATGATCTTGATCTTATGAAACTGCGAATGCAGAAAGCTGCAAAAGTGTCAGGGTAAATCACAGGGTGTTCCCCTGATGGTGGAGGGTTGAAATGAGGAAAACCTGATGCTAAATTCCAACGAGAATTTAGGAGACACGGTTTGCAGATGGCACTAAAATTGGTGATATAGCGGATGGTGGATGTTATCTAAGATTACAAAGAGATCTTGATCAATTAGGTCAATGGGCTGAGGAGTAACAGATCAGGTTTAATTTGGATAAATATGAGGTATTGCATTTTAGTAAAATAAACAACGGCAAGACTAATACAATTATAGGGCCCTGGGCAATGCTGTCGAACAGAGAGACCTGGGAGCCAGACACATAATTCTCTAAAATTTGCATCACATGTAGACAGGGTGGTCATGAAGGTGTTTAGTATTCTTGCCTTCATTGCCCAGACCTTTGAGTATAGGAGTTGGGATGTCATGTTGAAGTTGTGTAAGACATAGGTGAGGCCTCTTCTGGATATTATGTATAGTGTTATGGGCCAAACCAGGTCCCTGCAAAATATTTTAAGAAGGCAGCATAGGTTCTAACTTTTCTTTATTTTAAAGGCAAATGGAACATTCCAGATGCAATTAGCTTGGTCAAACAACTTGATGTTAAGCAAAACGCAATTTATTTAAACACCACAGCTAAAATACAACAAAAGTATGAAGAACTTATAATAACTTAATTCTACTGGAAAACTTAACCAAATTACAGATACAGTAACTATTACAAATTAATTGTTCCAATGTAGTAACATGCCACAAACACACTCCTTGGCAAATAGGCAAATTCAGAAAAATATATTTGTCTCACAGGTAACCCTGTGGTTGATACGGGTACAGTTATAACATTTAAAAGGCATTTGGATAAGTACATGAATAGGAAATGTTTGGAGGTAAATGGGCCAAATGCAGGCAGGTAGGACTAGTTTGGTTTGCAAACATGGTCGGCTTGGACTAGTTGGATGGAAGGATCTGTTTCCGTGCTATATGGCTGTAAGACTCTGTACCTGTATGATTCTATAATTGTGGTGTGCAGGTGAAAGTGAAGTCTTTACAATAAGGCATGTCGTCCATCATTACTGCATTCTCTTAATTCCATTGCTTCCAATTACGCTACAGAAATATAAAACTACCATTTGCTGAAAGTGTGAACATGTGGAACATAGTATGCAATGACTTCAAACTTGAAAATATGCCACAAAAACAGAAGATGGCCTCTGATACCACATATTGGCAGCAACAGCAAACTGTTGATCTCCAGTATTTGTTAAATAAATGTTTAATTCACTTGTGACTCTTTTGACCATTGATGACAGCATGTTAGTGCAAGCAGTAGGCTGATATCATTGTCGGGGGCTGATAATGTTTTTAATTGAGGTAGAATATTGAAAATAATTATGCTGATTAAGAGTTGAAAAATAATAGTCATCTCGCAACATAATCAACATACACAAATTGTCTATGTGTGCATCTCTATTGGTCAAGGTCAAACATGGTTTAGCTGTGATGACTTCCACAGATAATTAGTTGGCAGGCACGCTTTGTCTTCACTGTCAGATACAAAATGATCTTTCAGCATTGAGCGTGGGACATATGCCGGCTAACACAGCCTTGGCCCTGGTTCAAAGGGAATTGATGTGCTTGAAGCAAATGGTGATGTATGAAAGTCAAAAGGATCGAGAGTTTAATGAAATGAGAGTAGACCTCAATTAGTCAGGAGTATTGCCACAGTCACTCCAGAAGCTGGGTCAGTTATAGGCTAGAGGGTTGGCCACAGTCAGAGAGGGGTTTGGTCCAATACATATCTGAAGTCTACTTTAGCTAGAGTACCCACTGAGGTGACATTCTCTGTTCTCATGATTGGTGCACGTGGATGGTATTGCTCTTCCGGGGTCTAACAGTGCTGACTTGCCCTGCTATCTGTATCCAGGCTGAATGGGTGGAAGGTGATGATCTTATGATTCTATTCACTATGTCCCAACTTTCTGTGAAGTCACCCAGCTACATCTAGTAGGCGTGTTCTCTGAGGCAGGGAGCCGAGGGGAATGTTTTGGCTGGCATCTCCTCTGAATTGAAGGTTGATAAATCCCTTGGACCAGATGAACTAAATGCCAGAGCATTGAAGAGGATGGCTCTTAAGGAAATAAATGTACTGGTGGACATATTTCAAAATTCTAGAGATTCTAGAAAAATACAAAAAAGGAGCAGGAGTAGGCTATTCAGCCCTCTGAGCCGAAGTCACTCAATAAGATCAGGGCTGATCCGATTTTTACCTCAAATCTACATTAAGGCCTAGCCCAATCTCATTTCACCAACTTGCTTAACAAGAACTTATCGACCTCTACCTTAGAAAAACCCAAGAACAATGGTTCTACCATCTTTTCAGGAAGACATTTCCAGAGATATTTAAAAATGTCCCTTAGAGGAACCAAACTTTGCTCTAAGCTACACAGCAGCTCAGAAGATCCTTGCATACCAATTAGCATGGGTCTGGACCCTAAAGCCCATTAGTGAATCAGATGGGATTTTCCGTCAATCGGCAACGGATTCATGGTCATCATTAGACTCTTAAATCCAGATATTTATCGAATTCAAATTCCACCATCTGCCATGGTGGTATTCAAACCCAGGTCCCCAGAACATTACCTGGGTCTCTGGATTTACAGTCCAGTGATAATATCACCAGGCCATTGCCTCCCCATTGAGTATGGTCAAAACAAAAATTTGTAGGTTCCTGGAAACGACTGACATTATGAAAATTTGTTAATAATGTAAGAAAGTGGCATTGAGCTAAAAGATCAATCATGATCTAATTAAATGGCAAAGATGTCTCAAAAAGCTGAATGACCTCCTCCTGTTCCCGTATTCGTATACTGAGGGACAGAATGTCCGACAGGATATTCAGAGCCAAGATGTATTCAGTCCTAAATTAGAAGGACTATTCTTTAAAGTAGCCTCACAGGTCAGAGTCCCTAAGGAGAAGAACGTTCATTCAAGTCTTCTTTATCTTTGAGTACAGGAGGAGATACACTGGCTGCATTGGGATATCTCAGACCTCAGTTGAACACATTGATGCTCCTGAGTGATCTTGTGATATGGTGGAGAAATCTTCTCTCTGGATTTTGGAATTTTTTTTGTGTTGGAGGAAAATAAATTTGAATGCGGGAAATTTAAACTCACTTACCTATCTTGTAAAGCTTACAAGAAGATTTTCAATTCGAACACAGGACTGGCTGCTTTTTAAATATGGCATGATATCCTGCAATGAAAATGCAACATCAAATACACAATAAGTACAAGAAAAATGTTAGGAATATGCAGGTTAAAATCTTTAGAAACGTGATGTTTTAACCTGAGACCAGATTTGCTAAATTGATCACTTGTATTCTTACTTTTAACAAAATTTGTAGATGTCCTTCAGGCTTTGCTAAATGGAACTTTAATGGAAATTTCTAATTTGCTTAATGCCTGGGCACTGTTTTAAGAGAAGCAAGGAGAGAAGTGTTTTTGAGTTCTACTGTCACAAATCAATCCTTTGCCCTTTGATGTATTTTGTGCAATTCTGGTCACCCTGCTATTGGAAAGAAAAGGGGTTCAAAGAAACAAGAAGGGGTTCAAAAAATATTTATGGGGATTTTGCCAGGGGTTATAGGGTTTGAGCTATAGGGAGAGGCTGAATAGGCTGGGGCTATTTTCCCTGGAGGATCAGAGGCTGATTGTGACTTCATTGAGGTTTATAAAATCATGAGGGGCATGGACAGGGTAAATAGGCAATGCCTTTTCCTCAGGGTGAGGGAGTCCAAAACTAGGGGGCATAGTTTTAAGGTAAGAGGGGAAAGATACAGAAGAGACGTAAGGGGCAACTTTTTCACACAGTGGGTAGTGCGTGTAAGTAATGAGCTGCCAGAAGAAGTGGTGGAGGCTGGTATGATTATAACATTTAAAAGGCATCTGGATGGGTATATGAATAGGGAGGGTTTAGAGGGACATGGGCCAAATGCTGGCAAATGGTACTAGATTTATGTAGGACTTAGTAAGAACTGCTGATGCTGGAGTCAAAGATAACACAGTGTGGAGCTGGATGAACCCAGCAGACCAGGAAGCATCAGAGGAGTAGGAAAGTTGACGTTTTGGGTTGGGACCCTTCTTCAGATTTCTGAAACGTCAGCTTTCCTGCTCCTCTGACGCTACCTGGCCTGCTGTGATCCCCCAGCTCCACACTGATCTCTGACTCCAGCATCGGCAGTTCTTACTATCTCTAACATTTCTTCAGTACTTGATTTTAAGTTGCAATACCCTCCAGCTCCACAACATTTAAAAGACATCTGGATGGGTTAGGATGAATTGGAAGGGTTTAGAGGGATATGGGCCAAATGCTGGCAAATGGAACTGGATTAATTTAGGATATCTGGTCGGCATGGATGAGTTGAACCAAAGGCTCTGTTTACATGCTGTACATCTCTATGACTATGGAAAAGCCAGTCATGAGAAGATGCACATTTAAGGTAATTAGAAAAGGAACTAAAGGAGGAATGAAGATTTGTTTTTAGTGCTGACCTTATTAAGGGTGATCCAAAATTGTTTTTTTCTTTGCACAGAAAATGTCATGAGAAAATTATGTTGCAAGTAGTGCTATGGACCCAGGTCAAACTCCCTCAAAACATATCAAGGAGAGAGTCTAGACCCTAACTTTTATCTGGTCTGGATTACACTAAATTGTAGGAAGAAATAGTTTCAATACCATTTTTTCAAACATCAACTGAACAAATATTCAGACAGGAAAAGTAATCAGGGCTACAAAGAAAGAGCAGGAGGGTTGGACTGATAGATGGCAGGGCAATGATAAAATAAATGGACTCGTCTCTCTTGTAAGATTCTATAAGAAACTTTTTCTTATGATCCACAGCTGAGTATCTCCCAATTAGTCCCCATTTAGAAGCCCATTAGCTCCACACAGTTTAGGAAACCTTTCAATACAGAGAGATTACAGCTTGTGTCTAAGGACTGATCAGTCCTAACAGCTGGTGTCTCAAATCCATTGTAGGGATTTTCCTTCCTACAGCCATGGTATGCTCCTATGGGAGGTGGGGCTGAGCATGATCGTACTTGTGAAGGCCTTCTTCATTCTTTGAATAATATGCGTGGCTCACAGTCTGCTATCCAGAATTCTTAGACTGCCATGTCTTCCCTCCCTCATATTTAACAACTTTTAAAGTGTGCGTTTTACCACGAGTCTTGTTGGCAGCTTGAAGGATTAAGAGTGGGGAGGAGGTTGTATTCAGCTGCCCCAGTTTGCAAACAAGATATCTTCACTCTTTAATGTTAATTACTGTTCACAAGACTGTTCCATTCAGTCAGGCTTGCATTGCTCACTGCAGGTTGTTGGTCACAGTTTGTTTCAGTTTAGCGCTGGGTCAGAATTTGCAACAAGGCAACGTTTCAGGGGGATTTTGCATGATTTCGGGAGTGGGGGTGACTGGAGACACTGCCAAATGATAAAGCCATGATGGCATTTTGACATGAGTCTGTCAAAAGCCTGCTCCCCATGTCTTAATTCACACCAAACCCATTGACCCAACATCTCTGAGCTCACTGACTGCCAATCATGAAGCAAAACAAGAAAGTGGGGTTTCGAAGGATACGTTGCAGGAAATCAGAGGCCCTTGAAAATTGTTGAACTGAAAAGCTTACATATAGATGGGGAAGGGCAGATAGGCTAAGAGGATACCAGTGCAAAGGAGCTGGTGCCTTTCCTTGGTGGATAATTGGAATATGCATAACTGAGAGGTTTCCTAGTCTGACAGTTCTTTCTCATCCTTTGCATATTGTGTGTCAACCATCCATGGTAAGAGTAAAGCCTAGGTACTGGGTAATAGGTTAATGGTGTGCTGGAACACCCACATCAAACTGCTGTCATGACCTTGTCATCTCGTAGTGCTCTGGGCAGCCTCCCACTCCTGGATCTCATAAATCAACCAATTAATTCTCATTCTTGTTTTCTAAACTTTTTCCTTGGCTTTGACCTTCCAAATCAGCATCGATCTCCTTCAGCCACACAACCTTCCGAACTGTCTATATTCATCTGACTTTGATCTCTTGAAAACATCTCAGTTTAATTACTTGCTATGTCTTTAGCTACCAATGACTAAACTTTGAAATGCCTTCCCTGAATCTTTCCACCTCCTTACCACACCTTTTTCTCTGTAAGATTCTCTTTAAAACTTACTGCTTTGACAAAGCCTTTGACTGTCTTTCCTTATAAAGCCTTATGTGGCTTGGATTCTAAATTTGCTTTATCCTGTGAAGAATCGTGGGACTTTATTATGCTAAAGGCACTATATCAATGCAAGTTGCTGTTAAAGTCATGAATAATTGCAAATTATTGACGTGCCTGATATAAAGCACCAATTGAATGAAAATTACAGTAGTTTAAGCCACCTTGGTTGCGTGGATAAATGGGAATAATTAGCCAAGGTTCCTGCTTGCTGATGCTTCCAATGACTCCTGCAAGAAAAATCCATTCAGATTACAGAATTGTTCCACCATAAAGGAGGCCATTCACCCCATTGTACCTGTACTGGTTCTATCATCTGAAGAAATCTCCTTTCTTTTCCACATACATTTGTACACTGTTATATGGAAATAATCATTCAATGCCCTCTTGGATGCAACATTTTTAACCTGCTTCCACCACATTTCCCAGCAGTGTATTCCATGTCCTAACTTACATCACCCTTGCTTCATTTTCACGTCACTTTAAAACTAAACTCTTTGGTTCTTTTTTCCATTTATAAGTGGCAACAACTTCTGCCTACGTATTTTGTCTGGTCTGCTCAAAAACATACCCTTCAAATGGAAGGTTTATTGTCTGGGCTTGTGCATATATATAGCCAGGTGCCTGAGCTACTGAAAGGCTGCCAGAACTGTCCCACAGCAAGTCGTATAAATGATGCAGAAGAGGGAGAGAAAGAGAACGAGAATGCAAGGAATGGGGGGGAGATGAAAATACTTTAAATGTTATTGCAGATGCTGCAAGGTCTTTTTGATAGATTGCACAGCAATAGCACAATGTGAAAACTGAGACAAAATAGAAAGCTGATGGTGAAACATTAAATTGTTTGCATCACTGTCACAAGATAAAGTAATTTGCATCTACATTTGGTGTTAACACAGTTTGACAGCAAAATCAAGAAGCAACAAAGGCAATGATTTTTTATGAATGGGAAATTTGTACAAACCACTGCCTCCAATAATTATTAGCCACTTCAATCAGACTCCTATCACAAACGTTGTCACAGTTTGACCAGATGAGAAGGTGAAACTGCTCGAAAACTAGTTCTGACTGAAGTTTGCCTAGCTTTTTAAAAGGGCTAGAGATAGTTTAATAGCTAGCATAATACAGGTAAATTGGAACTTTTGGAATTGGCCCCCATGGTGATAGCAAATGGTTACTGCTGTTGGCCTGCTCTCTGGGCAGTTATATGGGATCAGCTTAGGCAATGTTAATAGTAGGGAATTGTATTTTCAAAAGCTTAAGTTGTTCAACATCAGATCATTTTGGCTGAGGGTGGCCTTTTCCTCCCCTTCCCCCACAACCACCAATCCTCCCCACCACCCCCCACCACATGCGCGCGCGCACACACACACACACAATCACGTGTGGTCCTGAAGTAAAGCATGCCATTGATTTTTTTTTTCTCAAGTTCATATGAACAAGATCATCTGATCTCAATTTATATCCTTAGACTTGGAGGCTCCAAAGCTTTTCTTGCACTGGCAGTGAATCAGAAATCCTAGAAACATACAGGCACAAACGGAACCTCATTTCAAATTGTCACTTCACTATGAACTGCCCCCATGAACTGAAGAAAGAAGAAAGAGGGAATTTGCATTTATGTAGTGCCTTTCACAATCTCAAGTCGGCACAATATGTTTTACAGCCAACGTCATGCATTTGTAAAGTGTAATCAGCTTGTGATATGCGATACGAAGAAGCCAATGCATGTACTGAAAGCTCTCTCAAACATCTATGTGATAATGACCAGCTACATTATTCTAGTGACATTGGGTTGAGGAAATAACATTGGCCAGGACACTGAGGAGCTCTCCTAATCATGTTCAAAATAGTAGGATCTTTCATGTTTACTCAAAGGTGCAGCTGGGGCTTCAGTTAAGTGTCCCACATAAAAGATTGCATTTTTAATTGTGCAGCTCTCTCATGATGAGACAAAAGGAGCGGATTGGATTTTATGCGCAGGTTGCTGGAGTGGGACTAGAACTTACAACCGTCTTACCCAATAGGTGCATTATCACTGACCAAAAATGGTACCCTTGTAAGGAAATGGCTGCTGGTCTCTGTTGCCTCTCAGGGCTGGGATTCCTGATTGTCAGTGACTCCTTCAGGGAAACAGGGTCAAGTAGGTGTTGAATCTGACTTAGTTGCGATGTTACTCTGTGTTCTCAAAATCCCTTTCAGCGCTCAATTCCTTGGATCACACATGGACAAAGTAGTCAAGAGTGTTTGGCATCAATGAATGTTCAGTGAAAGATGTCCACATTCTCCATGCCCTTTGGTGGGGGATGGGGCAGCACGGTGGCTCAGTGCTGCCTCGTAGCACCAAGGACCCAGATTCAAATCCACCCTCGAGTGACCGTGTGGAGTTTGCACATTCTCCCCTTATCTATGTGGGTTTCCTCCGGGTGCTCCAGTTTCCTCCCAAAATCCAATGATGTGCAGGTTAGGTGGATTGGCAATGGGGGTTACATGGTTGGGTGTGGGTGGGATGTCCCTTGGAGAGTTGGCATGGACTCGATGGGCTGAATGGCCTGTTTCCGCACTTTCAGAATTCTTTGATTCTGCATCATTGAATAAGGACAAGCGAGGGGAGTAGACTGACAGAGAAAAGATGTGATGATACACTCATCACAATCTCAACAACTCTCATTCAATGCTCAAAACATCCCAAAAATATTGCATCACATGGAACACACCACTGGTTCGACTTTCTATTGCTATTCTATTTCTATTCTCCTCAGCTATAATTTGAGCCGACTGGAAGTATTCGCTAATGATGCAACAGGACATCTAAGGTCTCAGTTACCCAAGAGTTTAACAAGCTGTCTCTGTAAGAATTTATTTATTGAAAAATAATCAGAGTGTTGATGGAGAGAAAGACTGACTCTGAGTGATACCAGGTAGTGAAAGAAAGAAAGAAAGAAATCTATGGACCAAGAGGGAGTGAAAAGAGCAAGAAAAAATAAAAATTGAAATGTCAAAAATTACTACATGCAGGAATGAGACTCAACAATTTAAATTGTTCCCTTACTGAACAGTTGAGATTGATTGGCATGCATTAACAATGATCAAGATGTTGAAAGGGAAACGATGTAGTTAATTGTGAGTTTTAACTTTCTGCAGTGAGCTTAATGGTGCAATTCTGGGACAAATCCAGAAAGTTCTTAAAAATAACAGGAAGACCAAAGATGTCATTTGCACAAGATAAATGGCAGAGTGGTGTCAGTAGACTAATGAATTCTGATGGTTTGCACCTCACAATGCATCTCTGCAGCCTGCAGAATTTGTGCATTAACAATTGCATGTTTTGTAGAAAGAAAAGGCCCACACCTTTAAACCATATGCAAATTGTTGACTATTTTCACACAAGTGAGATCTCACAGGATGAAGAAATGGCGTGTGATTGCTTTTATTTATTTTCTCATGCTATGTGGGCATCACTGGAAAGGTGAGCATTTGGAGTCCATCTTTAATTGCCTCTGAACAGTGGCTATTTCAAAGCATACAAACAAGGAACAAGGATAGGCCTCACAGTGCCAAGGACCCGGGTTCAATGCCAGCCTTGGGCGATTGTGTGTGTGGAGTTTGCAAATTCTCCCTATGTCTGCATGGGATTCCTCTGGGTGCTCCGGTTTCCTCCCACATTCCATATGCAGGTTAAGTGAATTGGCCATGCTAAATTGCCCCATAGTATCCAGGGATGTGCAGCCTAGGTGGATTAGCTACAGCACGTGCAGGGCTATGGGGATAAGGTGGGTCTAAGAGGGATGTTCTTCGGAATGTCAGTGCAGACTCAATGGGCTGAATGGCTTCTGTCTGTACTGTGGGGATTGTAAGATTCTAGTTCTAGATTCTCCCTCCAAGCAAAATATTCTTTCCACATCCACCCAGTCAATTCCTCAGGATAAGTTTCAATTAAGTCAGCTCAGACTTTTCTAAACTCCAGATGATACAGGCCTAGCCTGTCTAGTCTTTCCTCATAAGGCAATCCATTCATTCCAGGTATTATTCTAATAAACCTTCGCTGAACCGTGTCTAATGCATTAAAATGCATATTATATTATTATACTGCATATTATCTTTCTGTAAGTATGATGACCGGTTCTGTACACAGTACTCCAGATGCAGTCTCACCAATGCCCTGTATAACTGAAGTATAATTTCCTTACTCTTGCACTCAATTCCTCTTATATTAAACATATTATTAGCTTTCCTGATTACTTGCATACTAAGCGTCTGTGATTCATGCACTAAAACGCCCAGATCTCTCTGCATGCCAGAACCCCACCATATACATAATATGCTTCCTTTTTTATTCTTTCTGTCAAAACAGATAATTTCACGAGTTCCCAGAGGACAGTTAAGAATCAATCAAATTGCTGTGGGTCTGAAGTCACATGTAGGCCAAACCACATAAAGATGATAGACTTCCTTCCTGAAGGGATATTTGTGAACCATGTCTGTTTTGACTTGTGCTAAAATTGGTACAATCCCACAGGCTAGCCAAGTAACATTATCATATCATAACATGGTACAGTCATACTCACTGAACTAAATCTTGCCGATATTGTCACAGGCACCAGTATCATCATCCCTAAGTGTATCATGATCTACTTGAAGGACAAACCAATGAGAAGTAGCAGTCCACTATCAGGAAGGAGTTGCCCAGGGAGTCCTCAGCATTGAGTCTGAATACCAAGGCGTCAGATCAAACATAGGCAAGGACAGCTCACATTAAAAGCCACTTCCTCACAACCTCCAGGCCTAACATGCACTGAGGGTGACAAAGGACGCAGAATGTACATTGGGAACACCTCTGGGATCATCACCAAGGTAGTACCATTATTGATCAAGCTGATCAAGCCCTAAAGGACATAGCTACTAGACTGTGTCTGTAGCAAATGGTGAGGAAACTAACAAGAGGGAAAACTTGCATGAACTTGTCCTCACCAGTTTGTCTGTTGCAGAAGCATTGGTCCATGACAGTGTCAGTAGGAGTGACCATTGTGCAGCCTTTGTGCAACGTCTTCACATTGAGTATATCCTCTGTCATGTTGTGTAGCATTATAACTGTGTTAAATGGGGCAGAACTTGAATCTAGCAACTCAGGACCAGGCATCCACAAGGCCCTGTGGGCCAGCTGCAGCAGCAGGATCTGGAACTTTACAGCCTGGCATAGCTCCCACTCTACCATCACTATCAGGCCTGTTTCAATGAAGAGTGCAGCAGGGTATTCCCGCAGCAGCACCAGGCCTAGCTAAAAATAAGGTTTCAACTTGTTGAATCTACAGAACGGGACTACATTTGTGCTGAACAGTGGAATTGGAATGTAATACACAGGGCTAATTAATCTACAATCAATAGATTAGATCTAAGCTCTGCAGTTCTGCTACATCCAGTCGTGAACAATGTTGGGCAATTAAAGAGTTTGCCATAAATATCCTAGAATTCAATTTTGGGGAAGCACAAAATCTTAGTGCAAAAGACACACCTGAAGCATTTGCATTCGTCTACAGCCAGAAATGCCAAGTGGATGATCCATCGTGGCCTCCCCTTGCGATTGTGAGCATCACAGATGGCCTGTTGGCTAATTTGTTTCACTCCAAAAGAAGAATTAAGGCACTGGATACTGCAAAGGCTATGGGCATAACAAGATTCCGGCAATAGTACTGATGGCTTATGCTCCAGAACTTGCCTCACCCCTAGCCAAGCTGCTCCAGTACAGTTACAACAACAATGTGGAAAATTGCTCAGGTATGTCCTGTCCTCACAAAACAGCACTTTTGCAACCCAGCCAATTTTCCTTTTTTTATTCATTCAAGGTATGTGAGTGTCATTGGCTGTGCAAGCATTTATTGCCCATCCTTAATTGACCTGGAGAATGTGATGATGGCCTTGCTTCGTAAATCACTGATGTCCTTGATGTGTAGGAACATCCACGGTGGTTTTATGAATGCATTTCCAGGTGAATTGTGTTGCTTTGACCTAAATGTGACAAGCTTATTGAGGGTTGCTGGGCCTGCACATATCCAGGTTAGTGGAAAGTATTCTGCCATACTCCTGACTTGTGCCGTGTAGATCATGGGCAGTCTACAGGGGCAGGAGGTGAGTTAGCTTCTCATAGAATTCCTAGCCTCTTTTTAAGGTTAAGATAATTACATTCTCTTTTGTTGGAGATGGGCATTGTGTGAATGTCAGTTGCAGCTTACCAGTCAAAACTGATGTCCAGATTTTGCTGCATTTGGACATGGACTGCTTCAGCATCTGAGAAGTTACAAATTATGCGAAATATTCAACAAGATCCACTTTGACCTCTTAATGGAGGGAAGGTTATTGATGAAGCAGCTGAAGATGTTTGATCAGGGAATACTATCCTGATGACCTGCTGCATTGATATCCTTGGACTGAGGTGATTGACCTTTAACAACTAAAATTATCTTCCTTTGTGCCAGGCATGACTTGAACCAATGGAGTGTTTCTCCCTAATTTGCATTGACTCCAGTTTTGTTAGGGGTCCTTGATGCCACACTCAGTCAAATGTGGCCTTGATGTCAAGGGCTGTCACTCTCCGGAATTCAGCTCTTTTGTCCATTTTTGGACCAAGGCTGTAATTAGGCCAGGAGCTGAGTAGCCCTGGTGGAACCCAAGCCATGCTTCAGCGAGCAGATCATTACAGAGGAGATGCCACTTGATAGTGCTATTGTTAACCCCTTCCATCACTCTACTGATGACTGAAAATAGACTGATAATTTGGTAACTTGCAAGGTTGGATCTGTTCTGCTTTTTGTGGACAGGATGTGGCTGGGCAATTGAAGAAGGGTAATAAATGCTGATCTAACTAGAAAAGTCCACATCCATGAATGCATGAAGGATATATCTGATTTTTCTTATATTCTAAGTGTGTACACCAGAAATACTCCATTGACTGTAAAGGGCTTTAGGACATCTCAAGTCATTGAAGATGCTATTTAAATACATTTTATTTCTTTTTAGCATAAGTGGAATTATGAGTTCTGAGAAGGAACTGAAGAGACTTCAGGGTGATTTAGACAAGTTGAGTGTGTGGGCCTGTGCATGGCAGATGCAATACAATGTGGATTTGTATGATGTTGCCCACTTTGGTAGGTAAAGCAGAATGGCAGGGTATTAATGAAATTGTGATAGATTTAGAAAGATTGACATATACAGGGCATAGATGTTCTTGTACACCAGTCTTTGAAAGCAAGCCTGCAAGTGCAGTAAGCAATTAGGAAGCCAATCAGTACGTTGGTCTTCATTGCAAGAGGGTTTGAGTACAGGAGAAAACATGTCTTTCTACAGCTGTAGAGGGACTTGGTGAGACCACATCTGGAATGTTGTGGACAATTCTAGTCTCTTTACCTAAGAAAAGATGCACATGCCTCAGAGTAAGTGCAACAAAGGTTCACCAGACTGATTCCTGAGATGGCAGGTTTGAAATATGAGGAGAGATAAGGTCAACTGGGTCTGTATTCAGTGGAGCTAAGAAGAATGAGAAATGATCTCATTGACAATGTATAATATTCTTACGGGGCTGAACAGACTGGATGCTGAGATGATATTTTCCCTGGCAAGGGGTTCCAAAATATTGGGATGTGGTCTCAGAATACATGGCATGCCATTTTGGATTGAAATGAGGGGTTCAAAGTTTCTTTAGTTATATGATGGTGGACCTGTAGAATTCTCTATGACAGAAAGCTTTGAAGGCCAAGGCACTGAATATGGTTAAGAAAGAAATAGATAGATTGCTAGAGATTAAATATATCAAAGGTGACAGGAGAGATTGGTATTGGGTGTAGAGATAGGCAATCAGCTATGAATGGTAGAATGAGCTTGATGGGCTGAATGGCCTAGTGTTGCTTCCATTTTCTATGTTTCTAAAGGCAACAACAGGCTGGAAACTTTCTGTTTCTCCTGTGAAGAACATCTGCCACACCTCCTATTTGCTCAGGGGCTTGGAGAATTGTAGAGGTTTGCTAACCCTAGTAAGACATACCTTGGGAGGAATTATTTCATAACATTCCATCTTAAGCCACTTTGCCCTCATTCTCTTGGCATTGGTCATCTGATACACGTCTCCTCATACTGCCTTCTTTCTCATCCAACTGAAAAGGAAACTAAGTCTCCTTGGTACAATTGGAGGCCCTGTTGTGGTGCAGTGGCAGTGTCTCTACTTCTAGGCATGAAGGTCTGGGTTTGTGTCCTGCCTTGAAGATCTGTCATATAGAGTCTAAACAGGTTGATTAAGTGAAGTTTATGTGAATGGGTGACTCATGAATGTTTCTGACTCTTGAATCTAATGTTTTTTCCACCCTCTGCATCTCTACAAATAAAAAAGAAAGAACATTTTAATAAAAATGCTGAGATTTTTCTCCAATGTTTGCTTACAGGCTTGTTCAGCTTAGCCATATCCAGTGACCATGCTTCAGCACCCTACACTGGTTAATGAGAAGAAGCGGATTTCTCACCTCTGTATAGTTCAAGCATATATATAGCACTCAAATGTCCTTATAGAGATTAGCTGGATCAATTGACTGGGGCTAAGGCACTAGGAGTGAATGATGTATTAAAATACATTTGGCATGGCACAGTGGCTCAGTGATGAATACTGCAGCCTCACAGTGCCAGGGGCCATGGTTCCATCCCACCCTTGGGCAACTGCCTGTGTGGTGTTTGTGGTTTTTCCTCGTGTCTGTTTGGGTTTCATCCAGGCGCTCTGATTTCCTCCCACAGTCCAAGGATTTGCAGGTTAGGTGGAACGGCCATGCTAAATTGCCCATAGTGTCCACAGATGTGCAGGCTGGGTGGGTTAGCCATGGAAAATGCAGGGTTACAGGGATAGGCTAGGGCTTGATTCTGGGTGGGCTGCTCTTCAGAGGGTCAGTGTGGATTTGATGGGCTGAATGGCTTGCTTGCACACTGCAGGGATTCTCTGATACGAAATAGAAACAACAAATGCCAACTGCCTTTGGCGCTGCACACACATAACACATACACACACACAGGGCTTCCCAAACCTTTTCCCTGTAACCCACTTTCGAAACTTGAAAATCATTGCAACCCCTCAGGGAGAATTGTGGGAGTGAGGGTCTGTTAGAGCAGGAGTAAGACTGTTGTAAAATGGTTCTAACTAGTCCTCGGTGGTCATTACTGCCTTTCCACTTATCAGCTGAAAATTTTAGCTAGTGAACGTGGGGTCCTGATTCCTCCCCTCAACTTTGGTAAGCGCTGTGTTAGAACAGCTGAGCTTCAAAGGTGTGACATTACAGAGGTAGTGATAACTCTCGTCCTGTTCTGGAGCGTGTCGAGAGCGGGTTTGACACCACACACTTATGGAACGGGGAGGGGGCATGAGAAGTCTCTTTTTTTAAAAAAGTACAAAGCGCGCTGCAGATCACATGTAAAACATTAGAAACGGTTCAGAATGAGGTTACGGCTGAATTTACACACAGGAAACAAAGCTCAAATCTTCCAACCACGTGCATAGAGAGTGGGGTCAGCAATGTCTCCTGTAAAAAAGGGGGTGGTCCCAATGTACTCTATATATACAGGACTGAGACAAAAGTCCAATCACAAGTTGGCAAGGCTGCAAACACGAAGAACGGTCTCTCAGGCTCCCGAGATGATCTGTGTGGAGCCCCGGGCAATGCTTTCCAGTTAGATGGACAGAGCTTCAGGCTGGAGGGCGACAGCTCCTTTGGGTCTCGGCTCATTCCCGATGCTCAGGGAAAGTCTCAATCCTCGGCGAACGATTCAAACAGGAACGAGCGACCGGAGGCTTTTGTGTTGCTCCTCTCCTTCTTAGCGGGGGAAGAGGATTTGCTGGTCAGGGAGGGGAGAGTCGCCTGCGGACCCTGACAGTGAAGAGCTGATGGCTCAGAGTTTGGGACCGGTCCAGAGCCCCTTCACCCATCTCGCCCAGATACTGTGTTGCCTGGTGCTGGCCGGCTGTGTGGAAGCAGCGGGCGGAGGTGAGGCGGGTCTCTTAACTATATATGGATGTTGGCAACAGTGTGAGAAGCTTGGCCGTTAGTGCGGGCATGTTAGTAGAGACAGACAGAGGAAGAAAGCTGTTTTAAATCAGGAGTGCAGAGGTGGGGGATGACCAAATCTTTGAGACTTCCCTTTCCCCCCTCCCCTTCAATGTGATTGATGTCAAATTTGTCACCGCAGTTTCCTCCTGTGGATGGACAGAACGCGGAACTCGTTAGTCACAGGCACTGACAGCATCAGACTGCTGATACCAGGAAGGGGTTAGGGGGCCTCTACAGAGGAGAAAGGATGTATGAGAGGCTGGGGAGGGGTCTGGAGAGAATGTTTTGGGAGCAGTGAGCTGATATTGGTACAGACCAGCGGTGACTGACAGATTACCTCCACGCCTCAAATCCGTTAGCAATCACAGCTCAGAATTCACTAAAGGGCTGAGCTTGGTGGAACATCAGTTAGATTTTTTGCGAAAACTGTGGTTTGTGATATCGCTGCTCACTGGTATTGCAGCCAGATATGTCTAGGGAAATAACTACCTGTGTATGTTGGAGCGTTTGAAATATGCGTGTGCTAGTCTGTCCTTGAAAGTGTGTGTGCATACATTCTTAAGACAAGGAGAGGACAGGCTTTTGATTGATAGACAATTCAGCCCACAACTTCCTCCCTACAGTGTGGAAGCAGACCATTCGGCCCACAACTTCCCTCCCAAGAGCATGCTACCCAGACCCACCCCGTCGATGTGCACTATGGGCAATTTAGCATGGGCATTCCACCTAACCTGCACATCTTTGGACTGTGGGAGGAAACCACACAGACACGAGGAGAATGTGCAAACTGCACATAGTTAGTTACCTAAGGTTGGAATTGAACCCAGGTCCCTGGCTCTGTGCAGCAGCAGTGCTAGCTACTGAGCCGCCATGCGAACCTTTTAAGCTCCCTTCTTTTTAACCCATATTACTTCTTTTATTTTTAGTATGCAATTATTACACTTAATTGGATAAACATGGAAGAAACAGTTGTTTGATTTTATTGAGTGAAAGGAAGAGAGATATTATTATCTACTAACCGCCCAAAATAACCAAAACTGGCATCAAACACACACACAAACACATAGGTTTAGAAAGAAGAAGTTATGTATTAGAACAGGAAGAATAGGCTATACAGTTTTTGTATAAGTCGATAAATCTTTGAGGTGTTCAGGTTTTTGTGATGCCAAACATTAAAGCTGGATTTAAAAAAAAAACTCATTCCCAGACTATAGGTAAAACTAGCACGGTCAACCCTTATTGTCCATGCCTATATGCCCCTTCGAAAGTGGCAGTGATGTGCCACCTTTTTTGCAGTCTTTGCGGAGAAAGTGCTGCTATGCAATTATCCAGTTGAATTGAAGCAACAATGATAAACAAGTGGTGTTCCAGTGTGGCTTGAGGGAGAATATAGAGGTTGTGGTATTCTCTTATCCTTTTAGATGATGGTCATTGTCGATTTATAAGGTTTCCTATCAAAGATGCCTTAATAAGTTATTACAGTCCTTACTATGGATGGTACACATTGCTGCTGTTGTGCACTGGTGGTGGTAGAAGTAGATGGTTGAGGTGGCTTCAAAGCTCTGAAATGTTGTAGTTGTAGCTGTACCCATCTAGGTAAGTGGGGAATATGCCATCACAGTTCTGACTTCTGCCTTGTAAGTGAAGAAAAGTCTTTGGGGAATCATGAGATGAGTCACTCGTTTCAAAACGTTCTACCAATATGCTCAATTTATCAAAAGCTTTTCTGGGTTATACATTTGAACTTTTCATTAAATGTAACCCCCAAGATGTTAAGGCAATCATGATGCCATTGAATGTCATTGTTAGACTTTCTCTTGTTGATGATAGTCATTGTTTGGCGCTTATACACAACTGTTACTTGTCCTTGATGAGCTTGAGTATTGCTGTATGCATATATGACTTAGTGCCTTCATCCAAGTTAAGGATATTGGCTGAAACATCCTTTTATATTGAACACCTACTGTCAATTTGAAGATTTCTCCATTCTAGGACAGACCTGGCAGAGAGTAAAGTCTCTTTGCCCTCTGTCAATATCAGGGTTGTTTTTGACTCATGGCAGGGAGAGACTGGCTTTTCAAACACTCTATCAACTGTCCAAGCTTTGAAATAAATACTGGTGACTTGGGTGGAATGTTTTGGTGTAAATGAGCAAGAGAAGAGGAATGGAGTAAAATAGTTTAGATTTGGTACAAAAGAATCCAGTCAAAGCAATAGTGCAAAAATTGAGGAAAGTATGTTCTTGGAATGGTATTAATTGTTTTTTTTAAAAAAATTATACATCAAGAGACAGAAAAGCAACAATTAATTTATTTTTGCTTAGTGGCAAAATACTTTACGTATGTGACCTCTTTGGAGGACCAATGGTTCAATTCTACGACTGTACCAAGACAAGAGGGGGCACTGCAGTGACACCAGTGTGGAGCTGGTTTGGAAACTGGCTCCTTATTGTGTCACATTCTGTAGTTGAGCCGTTGATTGCCCATATCTGTCCAGTTTGCTGTGCCTGCCATTGCACATGCATGGTATCACAAAGTACTGCCACTGATCTTGTTAGAGTTGTGAGATGCCAGATTGAATGAGTGATGGTATCTCAAGTTCACCACGGCTCATTCTCCCACATCCCTTCCCCCCATCCTCCTCTTGCCTTTCGGACTGAAATGACCTCAATGCTAGCTTCCAGCTAGTAATGTATTCAAGTAATTGTCTAAATGGAGCTTATGAGAGGTTTGTTAAATGGATGCATTCATAAATCTTTACACTTCAGACTCTGCAAGGGCCAGCATGTGGATCAGAATGAAGGATTGAGTAGCAATTATGTGCAGATTTTATAACTAGAAAATGTGCCTGCGCTGCTCCTTCACTGATTCTTTTTTAACAGTTAATTTCTGTGAGTTCAAATCAGGCCTCCTCACGAGATTACGTTTTTCCCTGGACATGGCACTTTGAAATCAAATTTTCAACTCAAATATTGGGCAAAGATTAAAACTAGTACCAATTAAAAAAAAACAAGCATGTATGCAGCCCAGACTCACTTCCATGACAGACACAAATTTAATTCAGTGTACCGTGGTGTGGAAATATTAGCTGTTCCAATTATTGAACGTTTAAATGCTGCATCAGTAAGTGTGGTCTCAACAATCAGAATTAATGCCTATTAATAAAGATTGAATGAATAGCTTGGGTAAGACATTATAAAACAAAGTATGACACTGAGCCACGTTGTGAGATATTAGGTCAGATGACTAAAAGGTTAATCAAAGTGGTAGGTTTCAAGGAGTGCCTCAAAGCAAGAAAGTTGAGCAGAGATGCATGTGGAGAAATTCAGAGCTCAGAATCTAGGCAACTGAAGATCAGCAATAGTGGAGTAATTGTAATGGGGACGTATACAAGAAGACAGACTAGAGTGCAGCTGTCACAAATATCTCAGAGGGACTTGGCGCTGGGGGAAATTACAGAGGGAAAGACCATGAAGGGATTTGAAAACAGGGATGAGAATTTTAAAATCAAGACTCTGCTTGGCACCGTAGATAAGTAAGTATGTGGGTAACAGGGGAGCAGGGCTTGTCAACAGTTAAGGCGTGGGCAGCATTTTGGATCACCTCAAGTGCACAGAGGATGGAAAGTGGAGCACCAATTAGAATTGCATTGGAATAGTCTGATCTGGAGGTAACAATAAACTGAGCTAAGATGGGACAAAGTTGGGTGGTGTTACAGAGGTAGAATTAAGTGGTCTTGGTGGTGGCACAGCCGATGATTGGTGGAAGGATTTTTTTAGCATTCCCCCTGCACAATAACACTCTCCATTGGCGTAAAACCATTGGCTCCATGATAGACCCTTGTATCTTGCCTAAGTGGCTATTCATTATGTGTGAGCTGACCTAGTGTCAGCAGATTTTTCAACTCTGAAGAGAATCACAACTGTGATGGAGTACTCAGCTCTGAGCGACAGGATCACTGAAATATAACCAGGAGCTCTGGACAATATTACGTTCTTCTGCTTTGTCCAAAATGAACAGATGCCACCTGTTCAAGTCCAGGCGTACCTGGGTTAAAATGAATTAGATCAGTACAGAACAAGAATTAAACCTGTGGATATTTTAGGATTTAGACAAAAAGAAGTTAATAAGCGTGATCTAGGTTAATACTATCTGGAGGGCAGCCTTATAGCTTGATGCTGGTGAAAAGGTACATAAAAATTAATTGGATTGCATTTGCATTAGTGACACTCAAGTATAATATCCCTAATGCATAGTTGAGGCATCTCATTTAGAGTTAAGGTTAATAAATGTGTGAAATGAAGACTTCGTACCATTAGGGATATCAATGAATCTTGTCTGAGATTCTGTGTTTGCAGTGTCATAGAGTCAAATGACAGTCGTTGTTTGCCAACCATTTGTAGGTTAGATTTAATAGAAATTAATAGAGGTCAATTAAATGGTTTGCTCATTCCATAGGCATATGTTTATTTCTCTGCCTAGATAAGCCTGATCATGTAATTTCTTGACTCTCACTAGTAATGAATCCTGCTTCTCCTCATGTACCCTTCCCAACTGAAGCAAGAAGAAACAAAGGATTGTATCTTGTATTGTGCATTTCAATGTTCCAAGTGCTTTACAGTTGGTGAAGGGTCATCATCACTGTAACATAGGAAACACTGCAAGATCCCAAGAACAAGAATGACATAAAAGCCGGTTTTTCTGGTTGCTTCAGATAGAAATACAAAACTGGGCTCATGCGTCACAGTGAAAATGTCCCTACATCTGTGCTAGGTGATCTGGATTCATGTCCCACCTATGCTTGAATTGAGTGATTTTAAGAAAAAAAAAGCGTAAAATACTGACTAGATGTTGGGCCAATGAGCCTGTTTCTGTGCTGTCAAATGCCTTGAAATGGAATACTGCACTGATGTGCCTCCTGGATTGCTGCAATAATGGACCTCGACAATGGGACACTCTCAAATGGTATCCACCTTGCAATGAATTAAAAACAAGCCACATCCCAAGTCAGATATATTCATCTTGTTGTTCTTGTAAGGGAGCCTGAGTCCGAAGTAGTTATCTCCAGAACCCAGAATCCAGAATTGTTCTGAGGAAGGGTCACTTGACCAAAATGTTAACTTTGATTGCTGTCCACAGATACTGCCAGACTTGCTGAGATTTTCCAGCAATTTCTGTTTTTTTTTCTGATTTCCAGCATCTGTAGTTCTTTCAGTTTTTATTTCCAGAACCCAATTGTTTTTTAACCCATCTTGTGTAGAATACGCAGAGTGCTTTTCAAAAGCAGAACAAGCCACGTTCAGTTCAGTGGTAAGGAGGTTTGTACTTGATGCAATTTAAGGTCAAAAGTGTTTGCAACAAAAAGTTTACACTGCAGGCATTATGCTCGCTGTGACTATTCACACAAGCATAGATACAAACACACACATGGGCTTGCACGAAACAGCCGTCTAATTCTAACATTTAAGCAAATTTTACTTGGAACATCTACCTATCCCAGCTGTTTAACTGTGCTTGATCTGACTTTGAACAGTCAGAATTGATTAAGCCACAGTATTATCTTACAGCTTAAGATTATATTAAACCCTAGGCACGAAAAATTCATCGCACACTTGTGGGAAAAATTCCCCTTCGAACCTTGTTTGGGATTGAGATGCAGCTCAGCTCTGACATGGACTCTCAGTTCCCAGGCTTGTATTAAGTTGCAGCTTGACAGTCTTCTAAATCTGTAAAAGATCCCTTATTTTAATATACTCAGAATATACTGAGTTGGGGACTTCAATGTGCACCACTAAGAATGGCTCAGCCCTGCAACTATTGAGCAAGCTGTTCGTGTCCTTAAAAAGCAAAGCTTCTAGCCTGGGACTCCAGCAAGTGGTGAGAGAACCACCAAGTTATACTTCATCATGGATCTGCCAGCTGCAGATGCATCTTGCCATGACAGTATCAGTAACAGTGACCTTAACACAGTTCTTGTGGAGATGAATCCCAACTTCACACTGAGAATAAATTCCATCGTGTTTTGTGGCTTTATCACTGTACTAAATGGGCCAGACTTTCACCAAATCAAGTAACTCAAGACTGCACATTCATGTAATGCTGTTGGTCATCAGTTGCAGCCAAAGCAGTCTCCAATTCAATCTGCAACCTCATGGTCTGGCATAGCCTCCACTCTACCATTGCCATCAAGCCAGGGGATCAACCTTGGTTCAATGGACAGTGCAAAAGGGAATGTCAGGAGAAGCACCAGGTGGCATGAGGTGCATGAGGTGCCAACCTGGTGAAGCTATAAAACTGGACTATTTGTGTACCAAGTAGCATAAGCAGCAAATGATTGACAGAGCTAAGGGATTCCACAAGCAATAGATCAGATCTAAGCTCTGCAGTCCTGCCACATCCAGTGTGAATGATGGTGGATAATTAAATGACTCACTGGAGGAGGAAGCTCTGCAAATATCCTTATCCTTGATGACGGGAGAGCCCAGCACATCAGTGATGAAGCATTTATAACAATCTTTAGCTAGAAGTGCCAAGTGGATGATTCATCTCAGCCTTTTCTGGAGGTCCCCAGCATCACAAGTGCCAGTTTTCAGCCAAATCAATTCACTCCATGTGATATCAAGAAACAGTTGGAGGCACTGGATACTGCATGGACAGTGGGCCCTGACAATGTCCCGGCAATAGTACTAAAGACTTGTGCCCCAGAACGTGCCGCTCCCCTAGCCAAGCTGTTCCAGTGCAGTTATAACACTGGCATTTACTCGATAATGTGAAAACTGCTCTGGTATGTCCTTTGCACACAAAGGAGGACAAACAAATCACTGCCCTATCAATCCACTGGCAGACATCAGTAACGTGATGGAAGGGGTCATCAACTGTCAAGCAGCACTTGCTTAAAAGCTGCTCACTGACGATCAGTTTGGGATCCACCAGGCCACTCAGCTCCTGACCTCATTGCAGTCTTGGTTCCAAATGGAGCTGAATTCCAAAGGTGAGATAAGAGTGACTGACTTCAAGGCTGCATTTGACTGAATGTGGCACTAACAAGCCCGAGCAAAAGTGGAGTCAATGGGAATCGGGGAAATATTCTTTGTTTGGAGTCGTACTGGCACATTGGAAGATGGTGTGGCTGTTGGAGGTCAGTCGTCCCAGCTCCAGGACATCTCTGCAGGAGTTCCTCAGGATAGTGTCCTAGACCCAATCATTTCCAGCTGCTTCATCAATGACATTTCCTCCATCATTGGTCAGAAGTGGGAATGTTCGCTGATGAGTACATAATGTTCAGCACCATTTGTGACTCATAGTCCATCTATAAATGCAACCAAAACCTGGACAATACCCAGGTTTGGGCTGACAAATTGCAAGTAACATTCACGCCACACAAGTGCCAGGCAATGACCATCTCCAACCAGAGAGAATCTAACCATGGCCTCTTGACATTCAGTGGTATTACAGTCACTAAACCCCACACTATCAACATTCCTGAGAATAACTCACCTCCTGACCAGCATTCCCTCTAATTTTCTTACCAGCTGTGCGACCTGTAAGGTCCATGCTTGGCAGTGTCTTCCGAAACTGGAAGTCAATGCCTCGATAGGCACAGCTGCAGAGCTTAAGGGAAATGGTGTTCCTGACTCCCCAAAGCCTGTCCACTATCTACAAGGAACAAATCAGGAGTACGATGTGATACTCACCACTTTCTTGCCACGTCCAACAATGCTCATGAAGCTTGATGCTATCCAGGACAAAGCAGCTGGCTTGATCAGCATCACATCCATGAGCATCCACTCACTGCACCACTGATGCTCAATAGAAGCAGTGTGCACAATCTACGAGATGCACAGTAGAAATTCTCTAAGGCTTCTTAAGCAGCACCTTTGAAACCCATGACCAGTACCATCTAGAGGGGCAAAGGCAGCAGATACTTGGGAGCAACTCCACTGGCAATTTCCCCTCCAAGCCTCACCACATTCTGACTTGGAGATGTATCAGTATTCCTTCAGTGTTTCTGGGTCAAAATCCTGGAAAGTCCTCCAGAATGATATTGTGAGTCTACCTGCACCAAATCGACTGCAGCCGTTCAAGAAGGCAGCTCACTACCACCTTCTCAAGGGCTACTGGGGAGAGACAATAAATGCTGGCCCAGCCAACAATACCCATGTCCCACAAATGAATAAACAAACTAATTATTAACTGCAGAAATCACATTAAGCAGTGAGCCCTGACAATGACAGTGTCAGTGTTTACCAGATGAGCTAACCAGAGTTTATCCCTATAACTGGGGTGGCACAGTGGTTAGCACTGCTGCCTCACAGCACCAGGGACCCAGGTTTGATTCCACTCTCAGGTGACTGTCTGTGTGGAGTTTGCACATTCTTCCTGAGTCTGCGCGGGTTTCCTCCAAGTGCTCCGGTTTCCTCCCACAGTCCAAAGATATGCAGGCTAGATGGATTGGCCATGCTAAATTGCCCATAGTTTTCTGGGAAGTGTAGATTAGGTGGGTTATTGGGGGATGGGTCTATGTGGGATGCTGTGAGGGTTGGTGTGGACTTGTTAGACCGAAGGGCCTGTTCCCACACCGTAGGGATTCTATGATTCTGAACTGCTCCACTGTAACTTCAGGGGAGACAAGGCTGCACATCCTAAGCCAGTTGGAAAGGAAAGGAACCAAGTTTACCTGCACTTATACAGTGTTTGATAACCTTGACATTTAACCACTGTGGAGAATCTAAAACTCAAAATTTAATTATACAGTCATGAATAGAATAGGCAAGTCAAAAGAAATGTATTTCACTCAGTACATTGAGAATGTGAAACTTACTGCTATAAGGAGTACAGTAAATGAAGTGAGGACCAACATTGATACACCAAAGGAAGAGAAGAATGGCTACTTGAAGGAGAAAGGAAGAGAAAGATATGCTGATGGGCTTCACTGAAAAATTATGTGGAGAAACTTGTATGGAGCATTGGCACTAATACAGATAATAGTATTGACTGCAGAACATTCAGTTTCTGTAATTAATGCTTTTAAAACTGCATTGGAAGAGTAGAATATGGTGCAGATATCCGCTGGGATCGTGAGTGAACTGTTGTATCATCAACCCCATTAAATACTGGTAGAATTAGATGAGGGACAAATTCTTCTCATGATTTCTTTTCTTGGGTGATATCCTTATAATCAATTTCTTGCACATGATCCAACCTTTAAGCAAATTTCAGCAGCATTTAGTCACTACTTCCCAGGTGATCTCAGCTTCCAACCTGAAGAAGTTCTGTGCGATTGGTCTTTTGTCCATCCTTAACTTAAAAGTAAACATTTTAATTATGGAATTTCATAATGCCACCAGCTGGAACTCCCTCCTCCTCCAAAGATGTTATATTGTTGGAAGTGCAGTGAAATCTTCTCTACATACCTAAACTTAGCAAGTGAAATGACATTAACAGAATCATTTCCGAGGATTTTCCTGGTATGTATCCCGGGTATAATAATTCAGTGACAGTTTCATACAATTGAATGATAAGCTGTGCAGGGCTATGAATTTTTGGACAATCATGCCTCTATTAGTTCCTTGAAACAGTTATCCAATTTAGTTCACAACTCTGCACCTTTTTTCCTTAACCCTTCGCCCAACCTCTTTTTACTTTTGTAACCAAGATGTCAAAGATCAAGCTTTAACCTTGTCTTATTTCTTACTAAGTGAAAACGTGGCATTCGTATCTTTTGATGACACCCTGCTTTATCTGACCACTACCTCTCTCGATCCTTTGCTCTTTGACATCAAGTATTAGATAAGCAGAATTTTCCTTCAATTAAATATTTGGAAGATTTTGGCTATTGTCTTCATTGATCACAATTGAGCACCATTCCCTGGCCATTGAGCCCCTCGCTAGCAGCTATCTGAGGCTAAGCAACACTGTTGACAAGTTTACTGTCTTACAGACCCCGAGATGGGCTTCCAACCGTATCTCCACACCATGTTCCTTTCAGCACCATGACATGGCCCAACTTCCCCTCCATCATCTGGTCTGCTGCTGAAATCCTATCCACATCTTCCTAACCTCTAGGCCTGACTATTTCATTTACATTGGCCAGCCTTTCTCGTTGTACCATCCATAAATTTGTGGTCATCCAAAACTCCTCTGCCCTTGTCCTAACTCACACCAAGTCCAATTCATGTACAACCCACCTTGGTTTGCAGTTAAGTCACAGTGCTTGATTTTTAAATTCTTATCCTTCTTACATCACCCTGGCATTGCCCATCTCTATACCTACAACACTCATGTAGCTGCAATCCTCTAATTCTGGTTCCTTTCTGCACCTAAAGTTGCTCCACTTTAGCTGGCTGTGCCTTCAGATATCTAGGCTCCAAGGTCAGGAATACTGCCTCTCCAATGCCGCCCCCCCACCTCCACCCCCCCACCCCCCTGCCCCATCCCCCTTCCACTCCATACCTCTCCACCTCAGTCAGTCCTTTTTAAAACTTCTATCTTTGATTATTTGTTGTAACAAATCATGACATGGTTTGGTATCAAATTTCTGCCTTAAATTACTGAAGTGAAGAACTTTGGGATATTTTGTTACATTGGAGGCACTATATAAATTTGAGTTTTAGTTATCTTCCTATAAATGTGAAAATCATAAGACCATAAGAAACAGGAATAGGAGTAGACTGTTTCGCCCCTTGAGTCTGCTCTGCCATTCAGTAGGATCATGGCTGGTCAAAAATGAGAACCAATAATTCCATGTATGGAATCTGGACGGCAGCAAACAATTAACCTCACCTCTTGGGAGTGGTGCCTTTATTTTTGTTGGTTAACCAGGGCACGTGACAATAGCAAAAGCCCATCAGCAGACTTGGGAAGCATGACCCTCCTTTTAATTGATAAGGAGTGCAGGTACACTCTCCACTTAACAACTGCCAGGGGACGTGGGCACACATAGACAAGAACCAAGGGAAAGAGGTTTACAGGTGGGCTCAGGAGAGGAATTGAGAGGGTTTAGCCATGTGAATTCATGTGGGTGAGTAGCACAGAGCATGGATGGGTTTCCCATTTCTTTTCCATCCAAGGCAATGCACCTGTGGTGTTGACAGCTTGCTAAGTTTATCTCAGACTGAGTGGCGAAGAAATGCCAAAGCAGATAAATGGATTCAAGGTACAGATCAGTTACGATGTGACTGAAATTGCTGGAAACGTACACTCATTCCTAATGTTTACATGGTATATCTACCCTTCCGTTTCCCATCAGTAAACCAGGCAGGTTAATTGATCAACAACAGTTCTGACATTCTAAACTCTTCTGTTTATCAATTTTAACACAGAAGATTGTCTCAGTTTCAATAAACTACTTCCCTCCACCCATTACTGTCAGAGAGATTCTCTTTCCCCTAGTTTCATTAGAAGTCCCAGCCTCTTAACTGTGACCTGCTCAATATTTCCTATTATTATCTCCACAATGGTTCAATATATTATTTCAGTGTTAATGTCAGACAGGTTTCTCTATAATTCTATTGAGGCTAGGGTGTACGTTAGAAAAATAACATTAGATGGTCATCCTAATGAGAACACTGGCAGGAATAGTAAATTATGGATACCAATAAGGCTCTGGACTACTTAATTGGACTATTAAATTAGTGACTGCCAGGACCGTTTGGATGATACCACCTCCCATTTTTGGTTATACGCTAAATGTACGCAGAAAAACAGTCAATCTGACCTGTTACGAAGAAGGGTCACTCAGCTTGAAATATTAACTCTGCTTTGTCTCCACTGATGCTGCCAGACCTGCTGAATTTCTCCGGTGATTTCTGTTTTATTTTAGATTTCCAGCATCGTCAGTTCTTTGTTTTATTTTATGAGATCCTCCTGTCTGTCTAGCCTGGCTTAAATCCCACATATTGTGGTTAATGCTCAAATGACCTGATCAGGTTACCTAGAGACCTTCATCTCCCCAGTCCCCAAACCTGCACTTAGAGAACTAAATTACAATGACGAGCTCCCTAAATTTGATTTGTATTCTTTCAAGTTGAGACAGTTGCAGTGTGATTTAATCAAGTTCTTTCAAACAATTGTGGGCTTATTATAGGGTAGATACAGAGGAATTAATTCCTGTAATGGGGAATTCAGAACAAACATACTATTAAAATCACAGTTGGCCCATTCTAAGTGGTAAATCAGAAAGTATTTTTTCACACACAGCATAGTGGTAAATCTGGAAGTCCCTCTTTTGAAAGACTGTGGATGTTGGGTCTTTCAAGATTGATAGATTTCTTTTGTTTTATTGAGGTATTAGGTGATAGGGATCAAAAGCAAATACCTGGAGTTGAGGTACAGATCAGCCATCAACTAATTAGGTAAAGGAATAGATATAGAAGAGCCCTGCTCCTGGGCTTAGTTAAAGTGACCATCAGCAGATTCAGGCCAAGCACTGTCGAGAGGGTTGTAACGCCGACTGCCTGCTCCTTTTCTGCAGTTACACCTATACTCAGGTGTCCACTCTGAGGGAGCTTACGCTGTCCACTAGCACGATGGGGGCCTTTAGAGGCAGGTGGGCACCAGAGTTGGGACAACGTTATTTTGATTTGATTCTGATAACTTCCCGTCACAGTTCTGTAAATTCCCACTGATCATTTGATTTTTGTTTTTGTTATAGAGCTCTGCCATGCAACATGCTATTTTAAAAGAGTAGACTAGCCTTGCATGGTCTTGTGGAAAAGGGGTCGTGTTCCTACCTCTGGGACAGAAGACCTGTGTTCAAGTGCCATCTGCTCCCCCCACCCCCCAGAGATTTCAAAGTAACCAGATTACTCCTCTTCTATCAGAGGATATTGAACTTGTTTAAGGTTTACTTGAAAGAGCAGAGTGCTTCTGACCCATTCTTTTTATTTTCCTTTGCACTCAGAGGAACGGCTAAGGGTAGAAATTGATATTGCTAATTATAAGCAACAAATATTAATTAATTAGTTAATTAATCCTTGTCCACTCTTTTATTGCTGGGTGTGTTAAAGCCCATTGACTTAATAATTTAATGTCTCTGTTGAAACAACAAACCAGGGAATAAAATATCATTGAATTAAGTTTTCGATTGCTCTTCTATACTGTAGCTTTGCTTTCTTTGTGACTTATCCTGTCCTGCATTTAAGAGAAAAAATGACAGTTTCATTTTTGGTTCTGATGTTTTTCCAGGAACTTATGTGACATTGATCTTTATCTGTTGTCATCTCTTTAGACAAAACTATTTATTTGACATGATAGTGTCAGATAAGTAATGGCATTGCCAGTTTGGTTCAACTGCTCAGAAAATCCTTGCCCTTCACCCCACCTGTTTGTTTCTTAAATAATTTGGGGACTTTTTTCTACAATACTGTTCAGTCTTATTCAAATTTATCCTTAAATATTTTAACATCATTTCTGAGGTACATGTACTGCCTTATTTCTCCTTTGCATGTCTGCAGTAAATGTCATCTCCATTTTTCTGTCTGCTGGAATAGAGACATAGGAATTGCTGAACAAAAAAAAGACCCAAAGTTCACCTGCTTCACCTTTTAGTATCCTGAAAGGCATGTATCGATAAAATAACAATGGACTTATTGGCTAATCACAGCAAACAATCTCCATCAATTAGACAAGAGCAGATGCAGACATGAACAAAGAACAAAGAAGCCAAGAATAAACAGCAGTACAGCACAGGAACAGGCCCTTCAGTTCACCAAGACTACACCAACATATGATGCCTTTCTAAAGTAAAAACCTTTTCCCTCTATGCAGTTCGTATCCCTGTATTCTCTGCCTACTCATGTTTCTGTCAAGGAGCCTCTTAAATGTTGCTATTGTATCTTTCCCCCTTTTACCTGATCAGGTTATCTAGAGACCTTCATCCCCCAGTGCCCGAACCTGCACTTAGAGAACTAAATTACAATGAAGAGTTGCATAAATTTGATTTGTATTCTTTCAATTTTAGACAGTTGTAGTGTGATTTAATCAAGTTCTTTCAAATGATTGTGGGCTTACGAGAGAGTAGATACAGAGGAATTAGTTCCTGGGCTTGGTTAAAGTGGCTGTCAGCAGATCCAGGCAGATCCTCGTCCCCGCCTCCCTAACCTGTTCTTCCTCTCACCCATCCCCTCCTCCCACCCCAAGCCGCACCCCCATCTCCTACCTACTAACCTCATCCCGCCCCCTTGACATGTCCGTCCTCCCTGGACTGACCTATCTCCTCCCTACCTCCCCACCTACACTCACCTTTACTGGCTCCATCCCCGCCTCTTTGACTTGTCTGTCTCCTCACCACCTATCCTCTCCTCTGTCCATCTTCTATCCGCCTCCCCCTCTCTCCCTATTGATTTCAGAACCCTCTTCTGCTCCCCCATTTCTGATGAAGGGTCTAGGCCCGAAACGTCAAGCTTTCCTGCTCCTATGATGCTGCTTGGCCTGCTGTGTTCATCCAGCTCCACAACTTGTTATCTCGGATTCTCCAGCATCTGCAGTTCCTATTATCTCCTATCCCCCCTGTCATTGACATATCTACCTGGGAGAAAAACCCCAACAATCCATTCCATCCATGCCTCCCATAATATTATAAATTTCTATCTGGTCACCCCTGAACCTCCGATGTTCAAGTGAGAACAAACCAAGCTGGTCCAATCTCTCCTCATAGCTAATACCCTCCAAACCAGGCAACATCCTGGTAAACCTTCTCCATACTCTTTCCAAAGACTCCACATCCTTCTGGTAGTGTGGCCACCAGAATTGTATGCCATGTTCCAAATGTGGTCTAACGAAAGTTCTACACAGTTACAACATGACTTGCCAATTTTTACACTCTATGCCCTGCCTGATGAAGACAATCATGCCACGCATTCTCTATACCTTCTCAAGGAAAGGAAAACCCCAGTGCTGGAGAACTTTGGGAATTAACGGTCCAAATTCACCCTTTATTCCCCCCAGTCCTGCTGCATTTTGTAAAGGGGCCCATAACCAGAGTGCACAGATTTAAATAAAAAAAACAACTGTGGATACAGTCAGAAACAAAAACAGAAATTACTGAGAAAACTCAGCAGGTCTGGCATTATCTGTGGAGAGAAAGCAGAGTTAACGTTTTGGGTCCAGTGACCCAGGAGTTCTGAAGGACAGTCACTGCAGCCTGTGATCTCTGGTTCTGCTGTTCTGGACAGAGTAACATGGCTTGTCAATGCTGACATTATTCAGTTCCTGTAGAATCCTCAAAATAGCAGTCATATCAGCTTTTCACCTTCTCTCTCTTTGCATGTCTAACTTACATATCTTGCTGAAGTGGAATGTGCTGCCTGATTGTGTGATGGAGTAAATTCAGTTGAAACTTTCAAAAGAACTGCGACAGATAGATTGGACTGAGTTATCTACTCCGATGCTGCGACCATTCGATCATTTTATGAACTCATTCCATAATTTCTGATCTGCTCGCTTTATCTATTCAAAAATATCCCATGAAGCTATTTTGAAGCAGAACAATGGAGTTCTCTCTTGGGTCCCCGCTAACCTTTCATGCTCAAGCAACATCTCTGGCATAGGTAGCCTGGAAAAAGGCAAAATCATGAAAATGAGACAATGGCTAGTGGGGGCAGGAAATGTTATGGATGCCAGGGTTGATGGTCTAAAATTGTCAAACGCAAAGTTGAGTCCAGAAAGCTGTAAAGCATATAACCAGAAAATGAGGTGCTGATTCTCCACTTTACTTTGGGATTCAATGGCACACTGTATGGGGAGGCGATGGCCTAGTTGTATTGTTGCTGGACTGTTAATCCAGAGACCCAAGTCATGTTCTGGGGACCTGGGTTTAAATCCTGCCCCAGCAGATGGTGGAATTTAGATTCTGGAAAATCTGGAATTACGAGTCTAGCGATGACCATGAATCAGGAAAAACCCATCAGGTACACTAATGTCCTTCACAAAGGAAACTACCATCTTTGGTTAGAGATTAAAAAAAACTGCAGATGCTGGAATCTAGGTAGACTGCCATGCTTACCTGGTCTGGTCTACATGTGCCTCCAGACCCACAACAATGTGGTTGACTTTTGGATTGCACTCTGGGCAATAAATGCTGGCCTAGCCAGTGATGCCCACATCCCTTGAATGAATAAAAAGGAAGTTTTAGCTGAACAATGACATGTGAATCTGAGAGCTCATGGTTTCAATACAGCTGACCTATATTCTCCGATTAATGCCTACTGTCTTTTCTACAACCATTACCACTCCTTTTTATCCTGGGACGCCTGTGATATTTAATCTCCTTCACCCTCTAACCCTTCCCTCTGTTCAACTTGCTCCTACCCATCTGTTTCTCCAGTACAAAATCTATCTCGTTTCCACTATTCTTATAAATTCCGAAGAAGAGTCGTACTGGATTCAAACTATGAACTCTGCTTCATTCTCTCTCCACAGATGCTGCCAAACCTGCTGAGGTTCTCCAGTACTTTCTGTCTTTATTAATATAGACTGAGTATATTTCTTAACTTTTGATTTGAATGGTCTGTTTCCAATCTACTGGTTTGCCCCAGTATCTCTCAAAAGTATTAGTAATTCCTCTGGTGACTTTCAACATTGGGACAAATGCACTTGGAGATTTATTTATTTATTTTGAGCCCTACTAGAGCTAACACTTCATTAGTGTTAAAATCATCAATTACATTTAGGTAAATCCTGTCTGGGAAGTTCCTGTTCATCTTGACATTCCTCTTGAAAGCCTGGAGAATGGAACTACTTAGAATATTTGATATTGTGCTTGTAACTGCTTCAGGAAAATTTTTGTTGATCTCACCTTTTTCACCGACTTTTGTCTTATTATTGAATTCCTCTAACCATTTTTCTCTGTTGTATATGTTTGTATTTGTTGAAATAGTTTTGTCCTCTAAAGTCTGTACATGCTGTTTTAATTATGCTTTTATTTTTGTATGTACTTGTTTTATTCCAGCCACCAGCAACTCTTTTGTGTCCTGTCTGCAGAATTAGTTAGGCATCATTTTTCTTTATATCATTTTGAAATTGTTTGATAGTCTCTTCAAAGTAACATTTGTTCATTCTTGAATGAAATAAAGAACTGCAGATGCTGGAAATCTGAAACAATAATGGAAACTGCTGGAGAAACACAGCAGGTCTGGCAGCATTTGTGGAGAGAAAGCAGTTTTTAATGTTTCAAGTCCAGAGACATCTCTGTTTTTGTTCATTCTGATCTTGTGAATTCTTAATTATTATTTAGTCTTCAAGGCAAACACAATTCCTTTCCCTCTTGTTATTTTGAACTGTTGTTTAACATTTTCCTACAGTCCATTTAGCTTATTTGCCCCTCCTGATTTGAGTATTTTATATCAACATCCTCAGGGTAAATATTGACCAGAATTGAACGGGACCTGTCGTATAAATATTGTGGCTCCAAGAGCAGGCCAGGGGCTAGGAATACTGTAGCCATTAACTCACCTCCTATTTCCCCAAAACCTGTCCACCATTTACAAGGCACGAATCAGGAGTCACGGGCAACATAATGACACAACACTTAGAAAGCCATGCTGCTTTTGACAAGCAGCCAGCATGGCTGACACTGCCTCACACATGCAACCCCATTCTCTCACTCAAGTCACTGCTTAACCACCAGGACACACAGTTCGCCAGTCTCTAGCACTGTCCTTATGCCCACCTCTACACATTCCCTGTGCTTGGCCTCCCCCAATCTTGACTCCCCATCCATTTTGGCAGTAATATCCACCCCCTCCCCCACATCTCCCCACCTCTGGTGCTGTCCCTACAGGACCCTTTGCACACATCTCACTAGGTCAGTCAGGACTGTATTGGTTTTCAGACCTCTGACTGACATTGATGTAGAGGCCCTAGACATGACTGACCAGAACTCTGACCACGGTGTTTGCAGCTCCGTAATGGAGGATGCACGATTCCCCTGTCTGCTTTACAGGACTGACCATTCCCAATTCCCTGATGGAGACCAATCCAGTCGATGAATGACTGTGGATAGTGAGTGAAGTGTGCCTGTGACTGATAGTACTGGGTCCCCCTGATTGATAGCAGCCCTCCCTTGAAGGGACTGGAGAGGAGACTTGACCCATATTCTGACATGGACATTTTGTTAAATGAACATGCGGTGTGTTTGCTTCAGAGGCAAGCTGGTACATACTGTAGATGTGCCAGTCCACCAAGGTGTCCACTCCTGGGCAGATCCCCACTGACAACTCGCCTGCATCTGTATGCATGTAAAGCAGCATATCAGTATGGTAGCCTTTAGCCTCTGATTGATTTGGGGTGTGTTGCCAAACAGAGACCTAAGGGTGCAGGTGCATAGTTCCTTGAAAGTGAGTCGCAAGTAGACAGGGTGGTGAAGAAGGCATTTGGCACGCATTTGTCAGAACATTGAGTATAGGAGCTGGGATGTCATGTTGCAGCTGTACAGGACATTAGTGGGGCCACCTTGGGAATACTGCATACAGTTCTGGTCACCCTTCTATAGGAAGGATGTTGTTAAACTTGAGAAGGTACAGAAAAAATTTGCAAGGAGTTTGCTGGGACTGGATGGTTTGAGTTTAAGAGAAAGACTGAATAGGTTGTAGCTTTCTTCCCCTGCAGAATTGGAAGCTGAGGGGATACTTTATAGAGGTTTATAAAATCATGAGGGACATGGATAGAGTGAATAACCAAGGTCTTTTCCCTAGGGTGGGGGAGTCCAAAACTAGAGGGCATAGGTTTAAGGTGAGAGTGGACAGATTTAAAAAGGACTGGAGGGGTTACTTTTTCACACAGAGGGTGGTCTGTGCATGGAACGATCTGCCAGAGGAAGTCATAGAGTCATAGAGCCGTATAGCACAGAAACAGACCCCTCGGTCCAACTCATCCATGCCGACCAGACATCCAAATCTGACCTAGTCCCATTTGTCAGCACTTGGCCCATATCCCTCTAAACCCTTCCTATTCATGTACTCGTCCAAATGCCTTTTAAATGTTGTAATTGTACCCACCTCCACCACTTCCTCTGGCAGCTCATTCTATATATGCACCACTGTCTGCGTGAAAAGGTTGCCTCGTGGGTCCCTTTTAAATCTTTTCCCTCTTACCTTAAACCTATGTCCTCTAGGTTTTATCTCCCCACCATAGGAGAAAGGCCTATTATTCAAGTGGGAGAGGTGGGTACAATTACAACATTTAAAGGGCATCTGGATGGGTATATGAATAGGAAGGGTTTAGAAGGATATGGGTCAAATTCTGGCAAAAGGGATTAGGTCAGATTGGGATGTCTGGGTGGCATGGGTGAGTTGAACCGAAGGGTCTGTTTACATGCTGTCTGACTCTATGACTCGAAGTAACAAACGTGGCACGGCATGGATGCTGCAGGCAGGCGCTAAATGTGCAAGTCTTAAGAGAACGAGCGAGCAGCCCTAAGATGCAGCCCGGTTCAGTCTGTGAGGTGGATGTCTGTCCCTGCACAATGTGTCCTTGCAGGAGCCTTCCAGTGCCAGTAGCCAGCGTGTCCTGCAATGCAGCTCTGTGCTCTCCGAGTAGCCTGTAAGTGGATTGGAGAGGTGCCATGAGGATTGCAAGGGATTGGCAGATGTCCGATGCCATTATCTGTAGATGAGGGCTGGGGCAGCGTGCACCCTGGATAGTGCCTCCGTAAGGTTTCACCTCTTTCATTCCACCTTCTTTTGATAGGGATTAAAATTAGGAGGAAGAAGCTAAAAAGTGATTGTTAGATGGTACAGGATGAGCAGACGGAGGATGGTAGATTTGTGATGTTAAACATGAACAGTTTATGACTGTCATTGATGTCCAGCAATGAGAGTGCAGCTTTGAACTGACTCCAACATATCCATTACTGGATTATCAATAATGTAACGTCCCTGGATTTTAATTTACTTTTGTTTGGGGTTATCTTATTATGTTGATGGATAATGCACTATTTATGATTGCATAATGACATTCAGGCCAAAGGACTAATAAATCATATTTGTGTGGTAAGCCTATCAAGTGATAACACATAGGTTACTGGAACAGAGTATTCAACCCAACCCATCTAATCTATTCTGTGTATGTGCTCCACCCACCGATCTTTATCACACTCCATCAGTCTAACATTCTATTCATTTTTCGGTGGTGTATTTATATCTGGCTTCCGGCTAAATATAACTCTGCTATTCGCCTCAACCATCCAATACTAGGCAATATCTTAACCATTCTCTGTTAACCAACCAATTGCCTGCAATGAATGTATTTGGCATGTATCATGAAGTGAACAGCTATCATTTAATTTTCCAGTTTAGATTGCATGTATATACCAATGTGGTCTGAAAGGTGATTTAAAGCACTGTAGATGCCATAACTATGAGATTCAGTGTGACAAGATGCATAGGAGAGTTCATATTCATTCCCATCTCCGCTGAGTTCAGCCAAGGATGGTTTCAGAGATGGGAAAGGTTTATTCATTTGTTTGTCTAGCTTCCCCTTAAAAAAAACAGCAAGAAATGTGGAGAGATTTTAAAGGAAGCTCCTTGAATATCACCATTGGGATTTCAGCACAACATGACCATGTTCAGTTTGTTTCACTGGGGATTTTGCCCAGATGAAAGATGTGAGACAGTTTATAACACCGTCACGGTTCACAGTGTAGCATTAGTTTTGTCAGCTAATGAGGGAGGGGTGTGGTGGCAGTGGAGGGGCAGTTGGGGAGGAGAGGCAGAGCAGCTATAATCAGTCTTTGTGGCCTGTATTTGGGAGATGGAAGACAACTGAACAGAAATTCCTAATGGCTGTTGAGTGATCTTCACAGTGAGCAGTGTGTGTCTGCGGGGAATTAACAGTCCATTATGCATTCTATGCAATTTGAATTTTCTTTGAGGTCAGTGTGAGGGAAATGGGTGTGAGTTTGTCATCATTCCTGCTCAGGCTATTTAGATAAGATACAATAGATTGCTTGCCACTGATATATCTACCAGAGTCACTGTCTTTAGGGGGGAATGGTTCAGGCGAACAAATAGGGCAAAACAGAAGAATAATCACTGCTAACCACTCAACTTGACCTCTTACCTGTGAATTCACTGAATTGTTTTTCTCTTTCCAGGAAGAAGCAACAAACTGAATCCAGAGTATCAAACGCACAGTCACATCATAAAATATGAAACGATGGTACCCCAGTGGCTAAACTCAGGACCATTGGAACACCCTCCATCTCAGAACGAGGTACAGCAAACCAATCAGATAGCTAACCCATTGTTGTTCTGATTAATACAATCGGGTAGAGTGTTGACCTGATAACCAGATAAAGCTTGATAACCAGAAAGCCAGTAACTACCCTGATAATCAGTTACAGCATGCTAACCTTGCAACCTGACTGCTATGATAGTGACCAGGCAATTATTAACTGTTTATTACTTGCATTTTATAATCAGGTAAAGTGGTGATCTAATACCAACTAGACGCAGTATTTGAACTTAATAAACAGTATTTTAATATGGGAAGTCTGAAAGAGACAGGCAGATAAACCATCAGCACTAAGGTTAAGTACTGATGGGAAGGGGTGTGCCTGGAGGCAATAAGCCAAAATTCTTGGTCCAATTCACTCATCCTGCCCTGGATCCTGCACCATGTTTTTATAGGGGCCTTAATGCCTTCCGGACTTGAATTCCAAATTTCCATCACTGAATGTGCTTCCTCGCTCTTGAGCAACCTATGAACATTTCCATGTTTTCTTTTATGTAACTTTTACTCATGAAAAGATAAATATGCTGAAAAATAACATTGTAAAACTTCCTGAAGAAACAATAAGGCTGCTTTCAGACTTGTCTCTCGCCCTGAATTGTAGCCTTTGATCACTTTGCTTACCACATCGAGCATCTGGTTGCCTAGGTGAGTAAGGCCACTCTGCCCTGACACTGACACACAACTTGGGAGGGTCCTAGGTTCCTTTCCTACTGATTTAACCAATCTCAAATCAGGCTGGTTAACCCAATCCAAAATTGGACATCTCTAGCTGGAGCTTGGATAGATTTTAGTGGATACGCTTTAGGGAAGAGATTAAAAATCAGAGAATGAAACTAAAAAAGAAGGAACTTGCATTTATGTAGCACTTTACTAGCCTTAAAATATCACAAAGTACATTACAGCAAATGAAATACTTTTTGAAATGTCAGTAACATGGCAACCAATTTGCACACAGCAAGTTCCCACAATGTGATAATGATCAGATAAACTTCTTTAGAGATTTTAACTTGAAGGATAATTATTGGCCAGGACACTCTTCTTCAAACTAGCACCAGAGGGATTTCTGTATCCACCTGGCGGGGTAAGCAAGCTTTCAGTTGAATGCCTTGTTTGAAGGTGCTCCCTCTCCCAGTGCTGTACTGAGGGAGTGCTGCACTGTCAGTATCGATTACATCTTTGGATCTGTGGAAAGGAGAGAAACCCATGAGCTTTGAACTCAGAGGTGAGGTCCAACTACATGAGCAACAACTAGCATCCCAATGTTCAGCCGCCACTTTGCAGATTTTGGGTGAGGTCGGAATTGTGACTGTCTTTTGTTCCTGAGATGAGAGGTACCACACACACTCAAATAATGGTCACTCTCAAGGAATAGGTAACCCCTGATGTTTGGCCAAAAAGAAATTCATTTCTCACATACCTTAACCAACCTCTGAATTTTCACCAAGTAAATCTGAACACTTTGCACTTACCTACCACTCATTGCTGAGGTCAAACTTACCTGAGTGAACAGCTATTCATGATAAGGGGCAGCATGGTGGCTCAGTGGTTAGCACTTCTGCCTCACAGCGCCAGGGACCCGGGTTTGATTGCCTTGGGCAACTGTCTGTGTGGAGTTTGCACGTTCTCCTCGTGTCTGTGGGGTTTTGCTCCGGTTTCCTTCCACAGTCCAAAGATGTGCAAGTTAGGAAGGTTGGCTGTGGGAAATTGTCCATAGTGTTCAGGGATGTGTAGATTAGGGGAATGGGTCTGGGTGGGATGCGCTGAGGTTCAGTGTGGACTTGTAGGGCTGAAGGGCCTGTTTCTACGCTGTAGGGATTCGATGAACTATGAAGTTCAGGTTACATCCCACCACTTTTAAAAAAAGGACACTATTGAGTTCAGCTCCTCATGTCTGTGTGTGTACCATTTACTGGATTTTAAGGGGAAAGAGATGGCAGCAACAACAGGGTAAATCTGTGATAGCAAGGTAATGAGGGGGGTGGGTTGCAATTTACCTTCTCAAATAAAATTTATGTAAAAGTCAACCCCCTGCTGTATGAGAAAAATATTGCTTTAAAAACTTGCCTTTTATAGTAGTACATATAGAACTTATCTTAACACAGTTGTCATTCTACATGTTTAATCATTCGCAAGAGTGTTTGAAATATGGGGACATAGCAGCTGAGGCACCATTGCTGAAAAGTGCATTGATCTATCAACCAGATAAAGGTCGATAACTTTAAACCAGCCACTGCATAACCCAGCTGCATTGCATTGCTCAGGCATCCATTCACTCCAAACCTGATTAGAGTCATAGAGACATAGATTCATACAGCATGAAAACAGACCCTTAGGTCCAACCAGTCCATGCTGACCATGTTTCCAAACTAAACTGGTCCCACCTGCCTGTGTTTGGGCCATGTCCCTCCAAATCTTTCCTACTAATGAAGTTATCCAAACGTCTTTTAAACGTCGTACCCGAACCTGCATCCCCCACTTCCTCTGGCAGTTCACTCTCACACATGCACCACTCTCTGTTTAAAAATTTGCTCCTCACATCCTTTTTAAACCTTTCCCCTCTCATCTTAAAAATATTCCCTGTAGTTCTAAACTCGCCATGCTGATTCACAAATGCTAACCTTGAAACCAGGTACAGCATATTAACTCTAAGCAGTTTTATTTTGTTAATCAGCATGGGGCTGGATGAACACAGCAGGTCAAGCAGCATCATAG
>JAHRHZ010000093.1:1962068-1980173 GCA_024137785.1 Ginglymostoma cirratum | reverse complement strand
TGTTGCAGAGTCAGAAGCCACTAGTAATCAGAAAACTGCATTTTTATCCATCGTTGGGATATTTTACTTGTGTGGAAAGCTGAGGGAGTGCTGAACTGTCAATGGTAGCGTCTTTTAGATAAGTTGTTAAACTAATGCCCTATCTACCGTTTTATGTGGACTCTATAAAAGAAGAGCAGCCTCATGTCCTTCTAACATTCAACCCTTTAGCAATGTCACTAAAAACATTTTACCTAGTCATTTTAAGGTTGATGGGACCTACTATGCACAATTGACCCCAGTGTATCTTGTATTCCACCAATGACTACGTTTCGCAGAAAGGGTTTCATTAGCTGTGAAGTATGTCTGGGCATCCTAAATATGTGAAATAAAACAGCAACTTGCTGGAGAAACTCAACAGATCTGGCAGCATCTATGGAGAAAGAAGCAGAGTTAACATTATGACTCTTCTTTGGAACGAAAGGTAACTGGGAAATAGTATTTTGTATGCTGTTGACAAAGGTGGAGGAGGTAAAAATGGTACAGATGATGGGAGTGACCAGAATAAAGGACAAAAAAGGAGTGCTAATGGTAATAGAAGAGAGATATAGAGGCAGAATAAGTGTTAATGGTAGCTATGAATAGCAAAAAGTAGATCAACTTGGTTGAGAGCAAGCCAATGTAAACAAGACCTTATGTGGGTGGAGAGGGGTGAAAGGCTGTGTGGGAATATGGGCTGTTTTATCCCTTGGCATTTCAGGACTCGGGCAGTAATTCTCCAACATAAATTAAAATTATCTTTATTTCGGAGGAATGTTTCCTTGTGAGAGGTTACTTACGCTAGTGGTTAGTAAAGCCACAATGTAGCCGGTGTAGTACTGAGCAACCTTTTAGGAAAAGTGTAGGCTTTTAAGCAATGCGTATAAGGCTATGAAAAGCACTTTCTGTGATTCTTTTCAAAGTCAAAATTTTATAAGCAAGATGTCCTTTTTCCTGGATATTTCTCAGTCCCATCAAACTTGAAGGTTTGGCTATTTCAGATATACAGCACAAAACATCATTCCCCCTACCCGTCCTCTCCTGCAAGCGGAGTCTCTGATTGAGGTATTTTCCTTGAGGCATCAACTGCTGTATAAGACTTCAGTCAAGTGGCCATCTCTCAAGTACACGCTTAACCATCAGTTACTATGGACAGTTAGAACATAGAACATAGAACAGTACAGCACAGTACAGGCCCTTCGGCCCACGATGTTGTGCTGAACTTTTACCCGCAACCTAAGGTCTATCTAACCTCCACCACTACCTTATACTATCATCCATATGCCTATCTAACAGCCGCTTAAATGCCCCTGGTGAGGCCGACTCCACTACCCTCTCCAGTAATGCATTCCATGCCCCTACCACTCTCTGAGTAAAGAACCGACCTCTGACGTTGCCCCGATATCTACCTCCTTTCACGTTAAAACTATGTCCCCTCGTAAAAGCTATCTCCACCCTAGGAATAAGACTCTGGCTGTCTACTCTATCTATACCTCTGATCATTTTGTACACCTCTATCAAGTTACCTCTCATCCGTCATTGTTCTAAAGAGAAAAGCCCTAGCTTTCTCAACCTTTCCTCATAAGAACTTCCCTCCATTCCAGGCAACATCCTGGTAAATCTCCTCTGCACCTTTTCCAAAGCTTCCACATCTTTCCTGTAATGAGGTGACCAGAACTGGACACAATACTTCAGATATGGCCGAACCAGGCTTTTGTATAGCAGGAGCATAACTTCATGGCTCTTGAACTCAATCCCTCTATTAATGAAAGCTAACACACCATACGCCTTCTTAACAACTCTATCCACTTGGGTGGCAGCTTTCAGGGAACTGTGAACATGAACCCCAAGATCTCTCTGCTCCTTCACACTGCCAAGAATCTTTCCGTTAACCCTGTATTCTGCTTTCAAGTTTGTCCTTCCAAAATGAATGACCTCACACTTTTCAGGGTTAAACTCCATCTGCCACTTCTCAGCCCAGCTCTGCATCCTATCAATGTCCCTTTGTAACCTAGAACAGCCCTCCGCACTGTCTACAACATGACCCACCTTCATGTCGTCCGCGAACTTGCTAATACACCCTTTCACTCCTTCATCCAAATCATTTACAAGAATCACAAATAGAAGAGGACCCAGAACAGATCCTTATGGTACACCACTCGTAAATGAGCACCATGTTGAATATTTTCCGTCCACTACCACCCCTTGTCTTCTAAGGGTCAGTCAATTCTGAATCCAATCTGCCACATTTCCCCCTATCCCATGCCTCCTTACCTTCTGCATGAGCCTACCATGGGGAACCTTATCAAACGCCTTACTTAAATCCATGTATACCACATCCACTTCTCCACCTTCAACCACATGTTTGGTCACCTCTTCAAAGAATTCAATAAGGTTTGTGAGGCATGATCTACCCCTCACAAATCCATGCTGACTATCACGAATCAAACTGTGCCTTTCCAAGTGATCATAAATCCTGTCTGTCAGAGCCCTTTCCAATAATTTGCCCACCACTGACGTAAGACTATGTGGTCTGTAATTTCCGGGGTTATCCCTGTTCCCTTTTTTGAACAAGGGAATGACGTTTGCCTCGTTCCAATCTTACGGCACTATACCCGTGGACAGTGAGGACGAAAAGAACATCACCAAAGGCCCTGCGATCTCGTCCCTCACTTCCTATAGAATCCTTGGATAAATCCCATCAGGCCCGGGGGACTTATCTATCTTCAACTTCCTCAGAATTCCTAGCACATCTTCTTTACTAACATCAACCTCCTCTAGCCTACCTGCCTGTTTCACAACATCCTCCTCTACAACTAGGTCCTGCTCAGTTGTGAATACTGAAGAAAAGTATTCATTAAGGACCTCTCCTATCTCCTTAGGCTCTGTGCACAAATTCCCTTTACAATCCTTGATCGGCCCTACCCTTTCTCTGGTCATTCTCTTGTTCTGCACATACGTGTAAAAAGCCTTGGAGTCTTCCTTGATCCTATCCGCCAAGGTTTTCTCATGCCCCCTTATAGCTGTCCTCAGCCTTTTCTTCAGCTCCTTCCCGGCTAACTTGTATCCCTCTAGAGCCTTTTCCGTTCCTCTTTTCCTCAACCTTACATAAGCCTCCTTCTTCCTCTTAACCAGTCGTTCGACCTCTCTTGAGAACCATGGCTCCCTCACTCGACTGCATCTTCTCTGTCTGCTAGGACAAACATATCGAGTACATGCAGTATGCATTCCTTATACAGTCTCCACATTTCTGTGGTGCTCTTCCTTGACAGCATCTGTTCCCAATTTATGTTACCCAGTTCTTGCCTAACAGAATTGTAATTACCCTTCCCCCAATTATAAACTTTACCCTGCCGTATGTACCTATCCTTATCCATGACTATTGTGAAAGAAACAGTGTTATGATCACTACCGCCAAAATGCTCTCCTACCAACAGGTCTAACACTTGGCCCAGTTCGTTGCCAAGCACCAAATCCAAAGTGGCCTCTCCTCGTGTTGGTCGATCTACATACTGTGTCAGGAATCCTTCCTGAACACACTGGACAAAATCTGCTCCATTTAAGCTATTCCAACTAAAATGTTTCCAATCAATATTTGGAAAGTTGAAGTCACCCATGACTACAACCCTGTAACTTCTTCACCTTTCTCGTATCTGCCTCCCAATCCGCTCCTCTACTTCTCTGCAACTATTAGGGGGTCTGTAAAAAATCCCCAACAAAGTGACTGCTCCTTTCGTGTTCCTGACCTCAACCCAAACTGACTCTGTAGACATATCATTCTCGAACTGCCTTTCAGTAGCTGCTATACTCGCCCTGACTAGCAATGCCACTCCCCCACCTCTTTTTCCACCCTCCCTATTTCTTTTAAAACATCTAAATCCTGGAACTGCCAACATCCATTCCTCTCCCTGAGTTACCCATGTTTCTGTAAAGGCCACAGCATCGTAGTTCCAAGTACTGACCCATGCTCTAAGTTCATCCGCTTTATTTCTGATACTTCTAGCATTGAAGTATACACACTGCAAACCATCTCAGTGTCCGCAATTACGCTCCATCGACTGCATTTCTTTATAAACCACCTCACTCCCTGTTGTGTCTGTTGGAAGGCCGAATACCTCATCCTCTGAATTATAAATCTGGTTCCCCACCCCCTGCCAAACTAGTTTAAACCATCTAGCAAACCTCCCTCCCAGGATATTTGTGCCCTTCCGGTTCAGGTGCAACCCGTCCTTACTGTACAGGTCCTACCTTCCCCAGAATGTGCTCCAATTATCCACATAATGGAAGCCCTAGCTGCACTCTCTCCCTACTTCTTACCTCATTATCACGTGGCACTGCTAGTAATCCAGAGATAACTACCCTGTTTGTCCTGGACTTCAGCTTCCAACCCAACTCCCTGTACTCGTTTTTCACATTCTCAGTCCTTTTTCTAGCTATGTCATTGGTACCGATGTGTACCATGACTGCTGGTTGCTCACCCACCCCCTTAAGGATCTTGAAGACACAATCTGAGACATCACAGACCCTGGCACTCGGGAGGCAACATACCATCCTTTCATCGCGTTCGCGTCCACAGAACCGCCTGTCTGTGCCTCTTACTATTGAATCCCCCACTACAATTGCTTTCCTATTCTCCCCCCTTCCCTTCTTTGCCACAGGGTCAGGCTCAGTGCCAGAGACCTGTCCGCTATGGCCTTCCCCTGGTAGGTTGCCCCCCCCCTCAACAGTATCCAAAACGGTATACTTATTATTGAGGGGAACGGCCACAGGGGATCCTCTGCACTGTCTGCCTATTCCCTTTCCCCTTCCTGACAGTCACCCAGCTACCTTTTTTCCTGTACCTTGGGTGTGACCACCTCCCTGTAACTCCTCTCTATCACCCCCTCAGCCTCCCGAATGATCCGGAGTTCATCCAGCTCCAGCTCCAGTTCCCTAACGCGGTTTTTGAGGAGCTGGAGTTGGGTGCACTTCTCGCAGGTGAAGTCAGAGGGAACACCTGACTTCCCACATCCTGCAAGAGGAGCATGCAACTGCCCTAGCTTCCATTCTCTCTACTCGAGATTTCCAGAAGAAGAATAAAAAAAAGCCTTTCCTTACCAAACCTCCACACAGTCTTTTTTGGTTAGAGGAGGAAGACGGATGGGAGACACTACACGTGTAGTGTTTTGGGTTTAGCCAATGCCTGAATTTATCTATTTCTTCCTGGATCGCATTCCCTCCACACACCCGCCGCTGAAAACAGGAGGGCCGCTTGCTGCATGAGGTAAGTTTATATACAGGGAGAAACGGAAACTGCCTTACCTTCCCGTCGGCACTCTGGCTCGCGGTGCTGCCGCAGAAAACAAGAGGGCCACTTGCTGTCGTTGCAGATGATCCCAGTCCTGAATGAACTCACTGTAGGTACCTTGCCATTCATGGCAGTGCGTGGCTTGACTCAATGCAAGAATCCTGGACCGAACTTTGAAACTAATTGGTACTGCAGGCGGGGGATCTGTACCTGTCACGGCCAATCAGAGGGCCAGCAGCTCAGCAGCGGCGCAATGTGTGGTGGCCGCCTTTTGGGCTTGCGCATAGACTATGGGGTGTTAATGATGGAGGCCACCCTCAACATCATGTAAGACTGCCGATCAGGCAGTCTCTGGAGAGGGGGAGGGATTTGTTGATGAGGGCAGAGTGACCACTCTGCAGACCGTAGAGGGTTGAGCTTGCTAGGAGTCCAGCAGTGTTCAAATGCCAGACTGTCCATGTGGCAGAGGAACCCCACCCCTCCAACTACCGCTAGTAAACTGCCTTTAATGGCCGACTGGAGTAGCTCAGCTGGCCTCCAGGTGGGGGAATATTCCAGCCCCTTCTCCCACACTGGAAAGATGGTGGCAGAGCACCTTCTCCCATTTTACAGACCCTGTCACTCAAACCATCCCAGATGACAGGTAACATCCAGTCCCCTATGTCATTTTTGCAGCTTGTAGCCTGGAGACGTTGATAACAACTAGTAGGCTACACCATAACTCTGACCACAACCTGCTAACTTGTCAAAGACTGGTTTTGACTGCACAACTAAATGTTTTTGTCCTGTTAATTGCTTGGATGTTGGAGCACAGGTTGTCCAAGGCAGGTTGCCCTGAGAAGATTCTGGAACTGCAAAACCGATGGCGCTCGTTAGATGCTGTTTGGTCTGGAATGTTCTGGAAAGGCTGATGAGATTGTAGCTGTCATGAAGAGTACTCTGCTTCAGAATATCTTCAATGACAGAATTAGTATATCATCAAGAACTGCAAATTCAAACTTTGGAGACATGGATCACTGAGTGCATCGAACTTGTTTAGGAAGGTGCATGTTTTTAAAGGTGATTTGGGAAAGTTAGGAAAGTCAAATATTATCCACTGCTACAACACATGAGTGCAGCAATTACTCACACATTGATGTTCAGCTGGTCTGGGATTCCTGCTAGGAATCCTGTCTTGCCTGCTTGCATCCGATGCACAGGAAGTCTCAGTTTCCCACACATTGTGTGTCTTGGAAGACTGTTCTGGGCTCAGAAACAAGCAGCTTCAAACTAATGTACGCAGTTTTTATTCTGGTTTCTATTCCCCAGGACTTGAATGTTTTTGTTACGGAACGTCATCTTTGCTGTTGATATCCCTTTTGATAGCGATCCGTCTCATTCATCCCTCGCCAAGTTTCAATTGCTGTGATACTAAAGGGCATAGGAGTACATACATCATTTCAGGGCACAATTCACTACTATCATACTAAGCTCTGTTTAGTAATGTTTTTTTCCAGAAAATTGAGGTAGAACATCATGGGTGATATAGTTTGCTCTGGTTTCGTCCCACTGTCTATAGATATAGCAGAACAGGCTTGAAGGCAGAATGGTCTATGTAAATAGATGGAAGGCAGTGGAGCTTGGAGATGACAGCACGATACCATAGAATCCCTACAGTATGGGAAGAGGCCATTTGGCCCATCGAGTTTGCACTGACCCTCTGAAGACCGTCTCACCAGACCCAGCCACCCCACCCTATCTGCGTAACCCCACATTTCCCATGGCTAATCCACCTAGCACGCACATCCCTGGACACTATGGACAATTTAGCATGAACAATCCAACTAACCTGCACATCTATAGACAGTGGGACGAAACCAGAGCAATTGAAGGAAACCCAGACAGACATGGAGAGAATGTGCAAACTCCACACACAGAGCCCGAGGCCGGAATCGAACCCGCGTCCTTGGAGTTGTGAGGCAGCAGAGCTAACCACTGAGCTGCCCCCAATATAGAACCTGTTAAGTCTTCTGTCTCTTGTTTCCCATTGGAAAATCTATGCAAACACTGAACTTTTTACTGCATTTTCTGATGCTGGTTCCCCTGAATCTTCCTTCTCTGACATAAAGAACAAGGATAGAGGCCATTTGGGCCTGCTCCAGTGTTTTGTTGGATCAATGCTGATCTATACGTCAGCTTCATTTACTTTTTCTCCATATGCTTTGCGACCCAAATGGGACAAAAAATTTGAAGAGTTTCGGAACGAATGTGGATAATTTCAGTTCTCATTGAAAGAAAATGTTGAAATTGCTGCCTTTTGGAATTGATTCCTGGAATGTTTTGGACACTGCTACAAAGAAGCAGTAAAGTCTCCAGAGTTTGCAGTTCTTAAGACGTTATCTGTAGCTCCCTTGACAGCCGAATAGGGAAAAACATTGCCCAGCTATGATACTGATGAAAGTTAGAGGTCCCCGCTCCAGGGTTTGGTCTGAGTTGAATCTAATTAGAGAGTCACACATTCACACATGTCACAGTTGACATATGATAGGGTAAAGAGCAGATAAATCACTAACATTCTGAGACTGATCGAAAGATGACTGGTCTCTGAACTTCTCCACATGCGAGATGACCTGTGACTTCACTTATGTAAAAGGTGTAGAGGACTTTATCGTCTAATCTCCATTTCTGAGCAATCCCACACATCTATGATGGTTCTTCCTTGCTGTTGTTTGGGTAGAAGTGAGATGTCACTGTCGTCTGTGTGTTCACGGATAACTTAGGAGCCCTAACCAAGCCTTGCAGACTGCTTCATGGTGAGGAGCCCAGTTCTCATCTGCTGGGAGATTGTCAACTCAAGCACCCTCCTTCTCTTTCTGTCTTCCTTCTCTATTTTTGTTCAGTGACTGCCCCTGTTGACCCGAAAAAGTCTTGATAACGTTCCTGATGAATGATCGCCATTTTAGCCTTGATTGGTCATCTGCTTCCCATGTGTTGATGCCAGTAGTGCAGAACACCATGGAGGCTTTGAGATTGGCCCAAGTCTTCTGGTCTCCATATGGACGGAGATGGGATGGAGATTGGGAGGTGCAGATTGGGCCCCTTTAGATGCAGAGATGTATGCAGAAATTGTCTGGGAAGTCTAAACTTTTGATGGCTAATTTTCACAGCCTGCAATCATCCACAAATTTTTCAATCCTGAGCTCAGGTCAGACATTTGGAGTAGTTTTTGGGAATTACCTGGATATTTACCCTGGAAATATTGGACCTTTCAATATCCTGTGAAATTGACCAGCTGAGTGGTCGCATGCACACACATACACATACGCACACGCACACAAATACGTACGCATACACGCATGCACTCACACGTGCACACGCACACATACACACATGCACACACAGACACACGAACACACAGACACACATGCTCACACACAGACGCACACTGACACACATGCACGAACACAGACATATGCACACACATATACACTTGCACACACGGAGATACGGACATATACACTTTCACACACAGACATGCGCGCACACAAATGGACACGTGCACACATACACAATCATGCACACAGACATGCACATAAACATGCACACACATAAACACAGACACACATGTGCACACATGCATGCACACGCGCACACACATGCACGCACACACATACAGATGCACACACCTGCACACGCGCATGCGTACACATATGTACGCGCACACTCGCACACATGCACATATACATGCATACACACATACATACACACACATACACACACACATATTCACACACACTGAGATAGTAGGAACTGCCGATGCTGGAGAATTTGAGATAACGAGGTGTAGAGCTGGATGAACACAGCAGGCCAAGCAGCAACAGAGGAGCAGGAAAGCTGACACTTTGGGTCTAGACTTTTCTTCAGAAATGGGTGAGGGGAAGGGGGTTCTGAAATAAATAGGGAGAGAGAGGGAGGCTGATAGAAGATGGATAAAGGAGAAGATAGGTGGAGAGGAGACAGACAGGTCAAGGAGGCAGGGTTGGAGCCAGTAAAGGTGAGTGTAGGTGGGGAGTTAGGGTGAAGATAGGTCGGTCCAGGGAGGACGGACAGGTCAAGAAGGTGGGATGAGGTTAGTAAGGAGGAGATGGCGGTGTGGCTTGAGGTGGGAGGAGTGAATAGGTGGGAGGACATGTTAGGGAGGCGGGTGTGAGCTGGGCTGGTTTTGGGATGCAGTCAGGGGAGGGGAGATTTTGAAGCTTCTGAAGTCCACATTGATACCATTGGCTGCAGGGTTCCCAAGCAAAATATGAGGTGCTGTTCCTGCAACCTTCAGGTGGCATCATTGTGGCACTGCAGTAGGCCCAGGATGGACATGTTCAAGGAGTGGGAGGGGGAGTTGAAATGGTTCGCGACTGGGAGGTGCAGTTGTTTAGTGCAAACCGATCGTAGGTGTTCAACAAAGCAGTCCCCAAGCCTCCGTTTGGTTTCCCTGATGTAGGGGAGGCCACGATGGGAACAAGGGATCGACTATACCACATTAGCAGATGTGCAGGTGAACATCTGTTTGATGTGGAAGATCTTCTTAGGCCCTGGGATGGGGGTGAGGTGGGAGGTGTAGGGGCAGGTGTAGCACTTCCTGCACATGTTCACCTGCACATCTGCTAACATGGTATACTGTATCCGCTGTTCCTGTTGTGGCCTCCGCTACATCAGGGAAACCAAACGGAGGCTTGGTTTTGTGGGACACCTACGATCGGTTCGCAACAAACAGCTGCACTTCCCAGTCGCGAACCATTTCAACTCCCCCTCCCACTCCTTGAACGACATGACCATCCTGGGCCTCCTGCAGTGCCACAACCTGAAGGTTGCAGGAACAGCATCTCATATTTCGCTTGGGAACCCTGCAACCCAATGGTATCAATGTGGACTTCACAAGCTTCAAAATCTCCCCTCCCCCAACCGCATCCCAAAACCAGCCCAGCTCGTACTCACCTCCCTAACCTGTCCTCCCATCTATCCACTCCTCCTACCTCAAGCCACACCGCCATCTCCTCCCTACTAGCCTCATCCCACCTCCTTGACCTGTCCGTCCTCCCTGGACCGACCTATCTCCTCCCTAACTCACCTTTACTGGCTCCAACCCCGCCTCCTTGACTTGTCTGTCTCCTCTCCACCTATTTTCTCCTTTATCCATCTTCTATCTGCCTCCCCTTTTCTCCCTATTTATTTCAGAATCCTCTTTCCCTTCCCCTTTTCTGAAGAAGGGTCTAGACGTCAGCTTTCCTGCTGTGTTCATCCAGCTCTACACCCTGTTATTTCACACACACTGACATAGTTTTACTGATTAGCTGTACTGTCTGACTGTAAATTTAAGATTTTGCATCCTTGCTCCTAGAGGAAATAGTTTCTCTCTATGTACCTTACCAAATCCTTTCATCATCTCAAGCACCTCAACCCTTCTATAAAAAAAATTGCTGCAGATACTGGAAATCTGACACAAATACAGAGAATATAGAGTCAGTGTCTGCAACGTATCTCATGATCTATCGCTGGTAGCCCTGCAATCATTCTTGCGAACCTGTGCTACTTGCCCTCTGAAGTAAATGCAGGGGGTGGGATTTTGCCAAGTCCCTCAACGTCTCAACATCAGTGGGAACTGCATATTGGCAAACCAAAACCAGGGTCGAGGCCCGAAACGTCAGCCTTCCTGCTCCTCTGATGCTGCTTGGCCTGCTGTGTTCATCCAGCTCTACACTTTGTTATCTCACTGGTACTTTCCCTCAGTTTTATAGGTGGCAGCCAGTTGAGGATAGCCATCCACTTTGAGAGCCGTTGGCATAATCATAAGGCATTACGGCAGCCAATAGGAATCACAGAATCCCTACAGAAAGGAAGCAGGCCATTCGGCCCATTGACTCCACACCGGCTCTCCAAATAGCATCCCACCCAGACCATCCCCTACCCTATCCGTGTATCCCTGCACTTCCTCTCACTAATCCAACTAGTGGGCACATCTCTGGACTGTGGGAGGAAACCGGAGCTCTCAGAGGAAACCCACACGGGCATGGGGAGAACATGCAAACTCCACCCAGTCACCCAAGGCTGGAACTGAACCAGGATTTCTGGTGCTGTGAGGCAGCAGTGCTTGCCACTGAGCCACCGTGCTGTCCTGAATGATGCTCAGGAACAGAAGAGCCTATACCCTACAGCAGGCAGATGATAGAAAAATGAAAAGAAGACATAATGTTTTAATTATTGATCTTAAGGACATTGGTGTCAACAAATAAAATATTGTTCACATTGAAGGAGTGGGAGATCCTCTGAGAATATCATGGGTGCCTTCTCTGGCTTGGCTTTGTCTCCAATTGAGAAACAAAGCAATCCCACTCCTTGCCAGCAGTCCACCTCCACTGGGATATCAGCTCCATTCACTGGTGGAATCATCTGCTGGCAGATGGTTAATCCGTCCGCATTAAGATACCAGGGGCCTGGTAAGATGGCCCTTAACAGGGTGAGCCTGCCCACCATCAGTAAAATTCCGCAATGTTGAGATGCGTTGCTGCTCCACTCCAGGATTTGACTGTCCCAAACCCCCTGCCCATCAGGTTCGCTCCATGTGCTGGCTGCTTAAATTCTCCCTTAGTGTAGTGTAGTGCCCCAAACCTGAGTAAACCTCTTCCAATTGTGTTTGAACACAGGTTTTTTGCAATACGACCATCTGTGTTTCAGCCCAGTTGGCATAAAGGTCAACACTCTGCTTGATTTTGTGCTTATCACTGAGGGAAAGAGCTAACCTCTTGGAGTCCCATTTCAGCATGGTGGAAGAGAATTACTGGCAGCCGCCAGTACAAATACTTCAGTTGATCCTAGTTCCGTTAACTTCTCGGGAGTTAAATCTCAATTCTACTAGTTTATGAAAAGCGGGAGGAGGGATTACAAACTTCCTCATCTCTAATCTTGCATGAAGGTTGTGAATTTGGGATTTGGTCCTGCATTTATTCTCCGAGTCAAACTGCTTGTTTGTGTCAACAAACAGAATTCAAGCGGCCTGTAAGTCTACATTCGTAGAGTCTTTTCTTTCAATGTCACCAAATTATTTTTTTTTAATTCATTCATGGGACACAGACATCACTGGCCAGGCCAGAATTTATTGCCCAGTTGAGAGTCAACCCACATCGCTGTTGGCCTGGAGTCACATGTAGGCCAGAACGGGTAAGGATGGCAGATTTCCTTCCTTAAAGGACATTATTGAACCAGGTAGAGATAACAAGGTGTAGAGCTGGATGCACACAGCAGGCCAAGCAGCATCATAGGAGCATGCTGCTTGGCCTGCTGTGTTCATCCAGCTCAACACCTTGTTATCTCGGATTCTCCAGCATCTGCGGTCCCTATTACCATTGAACCAGGTAGGTTTTTTTTCCCCTGACAATCAGCAATAGTTTCATGGTTATCATTACAGTCTTAATCCCAGATTTTCATTAAAATCAAATTTCACCATCTACCATGGTAGGATTTGACCCTATGTCCTGAATCTCTGGATTATTAAGCACGTGGTAATATCACTAGGTCATTTGCCTCCCCTTAGTGACTTCATGTGACTTTGGTTTAAATGTTCTGTTTGTTATTGGCTTGAATCGGTCGTGCAGACAGCCTCATAAACCGACTGTCAGACAAAGATATACAGAGACAGGCTCCTCCTACTTTGGTGGAAGTTGGTAATTGAGTCCAGTGATCAGATGAACCAAAACTGCAACCTTAGTGTGATGATTAAAAGTTTTGTGAGTCACATTTGCTGAATTTAAGCAAGATTGGCTTTTGTGCCTCTCCCAGTCTGCACTGATGAAAACAGGGCTAGATCTGAAGTTAATTCATTACTATCATTGGTGACTGTGTACAAGATAACTGTTTAGAGAACTGCACTGGTACTTAGTGTCCTGGTTGGTCTGCTGTAGTCATCTATCTTGCCTGAATTGTCTTTGTGTGTGATCTGTGGGAATTAAAATTCCCTCTTTGCATATGCACCCGTGCATCTGCTCCAAGTGTCTGTGCGCGCTGATTGGCACGCCAACACCATTCCTAGCCTTGACTTCTGGTTTTGGAAATCGCTAGTGCGCACAGCCTGCAGAGAAGGAAACAAAATTAGACTGAAAGTATGTGGGAAACATTAAATACATCACTTGTAACATGAGGTGGAATGTTATAGGGGTCTGAGAGCAAGAAATGAGGCAGAATGGGGCGACACATTGTGCAGGCCCACCTTGATGTCAGAAGCAACTTTCGCCATTGTTTTGCTTTTCGCAAGCGACATGGCAGGATTCTCACTGGAGGACAGCACGTTGCCTATTTTCTGTCATTATTGATTGTTAAATGCCTCGCTAATGGTCCAGTTCACCTCATTGGTATTCAGCCTTCCATCTTGCTAAACTCGCTCAACAAGCTGAAAGTCGGGAAAAGTTGACCAAGAGACTAGAGCGAGTACCTGGTGGATTCAGCTCACCACTTGTTCTGAACGATTGCCATGTTGAACACTGGGTACAAACATCTCATAGATGCCAGCCACACACATACCACACCCATGGACATTGATATCCAACTTGTGCCAGCCACTAAGAACCCTCATGGCTCACCTCTGTTTCCCTGACAGGATGCTTCTGTACTTCAGTATTTCACCTTGGGTTGCACTAGTAACTCTCATTGTAATGCTGCAGTAAGGATACTGCGTGCTCAGGGACACACACCCAGCTCAGGGACAGCACCAGGCTGCATCTCAAGCCTGTTTGCTCCCTATCATAGAGTTCACTCCCTCTGAGCCTATCTGAATGCCTTCAACATCCCTGCCATGCAACGACTTGCCTTGTCTTTGTGCAAATTGGCCTATCTGCCAGAGATACCAGGCTCATGTTACTGTGTCTTGTCTTGCCATTTAGTTCAGTTGCAAAGCCAGGAGGTCTCAATCAAGTCAAGGGGGATAACTTTGCTCGGGGGGTCTTGCTATGGTAAGTTAAGGTCAGCATCTGATACCAGCCCAAGCCCTGCTTGGGGTGGTCAGAGTTAGGATCCCCACGGCATGAGGAGTGAAGCAGCATGTCACCCATCTTGAGTGTTCCTGCTCTATCGTGGACTGTTTTCCTCCTGAAATGAGAAAGAGTTGGGTCTTAATTGAGACTAAAATGGCTGGAGCAGCTATTCCTTTTGGTGCAGGCTGGGAGGTGTCCTGAGTGAGTGAGTGGGCAGTGCGGAGGGTGCGCAGGGTTAGTGAAGTCAGAAGTTGGGATGAGTGAGAGTGAGTTGAGGGTCAGTGTTGCCTGTCGTAGTGAGAATGGTAGAGCTTGAGTCTTGGAAGGAGGAGGAGGATACAGGAGTGGAGATAGTGTGAGGTATTGGAGAAAAGACTACCCCGTTGAAGTGGATTCCCGTGCTTTCTCCACATACCTCTAGCCTGGGTGGCAACCGCGGAACAGGCTGGCATGGTCTTGTGTCATGGCTCCCTCTGGAGGAGGAGGAAAACCCATGACAGCATCATCCCTCACCCTATCCAACAGAACCTCCAGGGCACTGCCCACAACGTGTGATATTGATTTTCCCCTGACTGCCATGTCTGGGGCAAATGCCAGCATCTGTGCATGGCAGCTGAAGACTGACAATGCACAACTGGCTTTTCAAAGATGGCACGGGTGCAATGGGTGCCGGACTTTTGGCAGATATCAAATGAGTGGTGAGTTGTTCAGGGAATGGCACATGGTAAGATGGGGTGGAAATTGGACATGAGTGATATCAGAGGGGCAGGGTAAGTAATGAATGTGTCATAGATTCATAGCGATGTACCGCAGGGAAAGAGACCCTTTGGTCCAACTTGTCCATACCAACCAGATATCCTAAGTTAATCCATAGAATCCCCACAGTGTGGAAACAGGCCCTTTGGCCCAACAAGCCCACACCGAACCTCAGAACATCCCACCCCCCAACCCACACCTCCCTGAACACTACAGGCAATTTAGTATGGCCAATCTACCTAACCTGCACATCTTTGGACTGTGGGAGGAAACCGGGGCACCCGGAGGAAACCCATGCAGACACGGGGAGAATGTGCAAACTCCATACAGACAGACGTCCGAGGCTGGAATCGAACCTGGGTCCCTAGTGCTGTGAGGCAGCAGTGCTAACCACTGAGCCACTGTGCCGCCAAATTTAGTCCCATTTGTCAGCATTTGGCCTATATCCCTCTAAACCCTTCCTATTCAGGCACCCATCCAGACGCATTTCAAATATCATAATTGTATGAGCCTCCGTCACCTCCTCTGGCAGCTCATTCTATACGTACCACCCTCTGTGTGAAAAAGTTGCCCCTTAAGTCCCTTGTAAATCCTGCCCTTCTCATCTTACACCTATGCCTTCTAGTTTTGGACTTCCCTGCCCTGAGGAAAAGACCTAGACTGTCCACCCTATTATGCCCCTCATGATTTTATAAACCTCTCTAAGGTCACCCATCAGCCTCCGACACTCCAAGGAAAATAGCTGCAGCCTGCTCAGTCTCTCCTTATAGCTCATACCCTCTAATGCTGGTGGAGGAAAGGTTTGATAAGATGGGGTGAGAAAACTTGCTGGACCTCGTAGTGAAACACCAGCCAGAAAACTCAGAATTAGCCACAAAAAAAGCATAAGATTCAGCCCAAGGTGCCGGAGTGGTGCAGCTGAAAACGTGAGGATTTTCAGGACCTGTCAAAGAGGCAGTTGCTGAAAAGAACAGGAATAAAAAGTGAAACAAAAATGAAGTTTGCAACTCTCTACTAATGGGTGACACAGAATGGTCCCATTTCCTGGTGCTATGGAAATGAAAGAAATTTTCAGACAGAATTGGAATTTTCTTTTCCAAATTCAATGGCAAAACTTTGAAGTAGAAACAGAATGAATACAGCTCCATACATCATCTGCACATTATCCCCTGTCAAACGGAAAGCTTGAAGCAGCTTTACAGATTGCCCAAGAGTTTGTAAAGAAATCAAGTGGCAAAACTTTCAAGCAACAACAGAACACATACAACACCATACACCATCTCCACACTCTTCCCCCGTCAAACGGAACGGTTGAGGCAACTTTGAAAATTGCCAAGGCATTCATAAAGAAATCAAACAAATCCAGCATAGACTTGGACAAGGTAATCCTTGAATGGAGTAATATAGCTCATGAAGGCATGGAAGGTGGTCCAGTCCAAGGACTGATGCCTCATCATGCCAAGACTACTCTATTATAGCAAAAGAAGTTCTTAAGCTAAAAGTAATAACAGGCTTGGGTGAAAAATTCAAGGTAAAAGGATAGAAAACAAAATTTTACTTTGCTAAAACTGCCAAGTCGTTGCCAGAGCTGATCAGCGGAGAGGTAGTCAGAGGATAAATATCCAATGGTCTCAATGAAATCCTACCCATGTGGCAACCTGAGAGCGGTTTGGAGCAGTCGTCACTTCCATTGTACACAGTGACCATGAGCTGTTAGATATACCGTCATAAGCACAGACAGAAAAATGCAACTAGAAGTTGTGGCCACACTGCAGGCAGTGGGCCAGGGAGAAGTGATATGATCCCCTGCACAGAGTACAGAATGATGATCTGTCTCAGAGGTCCAATGCTCCCCAGTGACGGAAGTGGATTGGCAGCAGAACCTAGCTTAGGACCAACACTTCCTGAAGAAGAAACATTTTGGAACAAGCAGATAGTGGAAGACCAATCAATCACAACATGCACTTGGACTATCAAGAGACCTTCATTGTTTAAAGTCTATGTGAGCACTGCTTTGACTGATGGAAGTGTTATTGACAACAGTTAACACTTTGGCGATGATGAATGATGATTTACTTTGTGACCATGTATATAGGGTAATTTGTAATTACAAATTATCATCCCAGTAATTTTGTTTTGTTTTCCATATGGAAAGGGGTATGTTTGGTAAATTCAGTTGAACTTATTGCAGTGGGCTGGTCCCTGTAGTCATGTCACATTGACTTTTGCTGTTAATGTATTTTTGTGGGAGCAATTAAACAGACATTATTTGTAACATAAAGGTTTCCAATGAATAGGTACTAGACAGAAAAACTCATAAAAGGAATCAGCTTTGAGTACTTGAGGTAAATTTATACTAGTAGATAGCTGACTTTAGTGTGCTGCACAGATAAATGCAGTTTGAAAGGATGTTTTGAATGTTTGGCCTTTCTTCCTTCAGCTGAGATGACAAATGAGCTGTAAATGTGATGCTGCTGACAGACCATTCTGAGGAAACAGTGTGGTTGAGTTTGAAGTGACTCCATCTCACATCACTGGAATTTTTGTCTTGACTATAAATATGGCAACAATGATGTGGCCACACACGATGGATATCAACATTGCAAGAGAGTCAGTGTAAACTGTAATTTGTTGGAACTGTGTTACAAATAAGCATGGCCCCACTGCCTCAAGGAAAACTAATCCCGATTTGTCATTTGATTCTCAGCCAATCCAAACGATCCTGTTTGATGAGACAGCTGGGAGAGGGAGGTAGTGAGGGAGGGGTATGATTGAGTATGGTGAGAGAGGGGTAGGATTGAGTATAGGGAGGGAGGGGGTGAGGGAGGGGTAGGATTGCGTATAGAGAGGGAGCAGGTGAGGGAGGGGTAGGATTGAGTATAGCGAGGGAGGGGTTGAGGGTGGGTAGAATTGAGTATAGGGAGGGAGAGGGTGAGGGAGGGATAGAATTATGTATAGAGAGAGGAGTTGATGGAGGGGTAGGATTGAGGATGGCAAGGGAGGGGGAGGGTGAGGGAGGGGTAGGATTGAGTATCGGGAGGGAGAGGG
>JAHRHZ010000093.1:1896476-1953179 GCA_024137785.1 Ginglymostoma cirratum | reverse complement strand
GGACCCGAAACGTTAACTCTGTTTTCTCCTTCACAGATGCTGCCAGACCTGCTGAGCTTTTCCAGCAACTTTATTTTTGTCCCTGTCTCCAGAATGTTAGCCTGGCCCTCTCGGTTACTAGACCAAAGAACGTACCTCAATGTTGACCCCCTACACCAGCTGTTTATAATCTAAGGGCAGTCAGAGAGCAATTGTATACATGTGAATGTCAAGCTTAAAGTCAATGATTCACACTCATTAACTTTTTATTTTGATAAAAGAAATTTCATTATTCACCAAGTGCTGTGTCTGCAGTGAGATCAAGTTCCTAAGTTTCATATGATTTTCATCTACTTTAATAGAACATAGAAATGTACAGTGCAGGAATGGGCCCTTTGGCCTGTGACATGCCAAACCTGATCCCAAATTAAACTAATCCCTTCTGCGTGCCCTTGGTCCATATCCCTCCATTCCTTGCGTATTCATGTGCTTATCTAAAAGTTTCTTAAACACCCCAATTGTATTTGCCTCCACCACCAACCCTAACAGCACATTCCAGACTCCTACAACATTCCATGTAAAAAAACTTGTCCCTCAATCTCCTTTAAACCTTCCCCCTCTCACCTTAAATGCATGCTCCCCTCTTGAATTGTTCTAGAATAGAATCCATACAGTATGGAAACAGGCCCTTTGGCCCAGAAGGCCATGCCTACCCTCAGAGCATCCCACCCAGGCACATTCCCCTATAGCCCACCTAATCTACATGTCCCTGAACACTGTGGGCAATTTAGCATAGCCAATCCACCTAGCCTGCATGTCTTTGGACTGTGGGAGGAAACCCACACAGACATGGGGGAGATGTGCAAACTCCACACAGACAGTTGCCCAAGCGTGGAATTGAACCTGGGACCCTGGTGCTCTGAGGCAGCCAGGCTAACCACCGAGCCACCATATGTAAGCATTCTATGAACATTCCATGAACATTCAGTGAGTCCCTGAAACCAAACTTGTTTTAAAACACAAAATCTCGGTATTTGGGCTTCACTGGCAAAACCTTTATTTCTTGTCTATCCCTAATTCCCCTTGGAAAGGCAAAAACAGAATCTTTTTGAGCTTCTGCAGTCCATGTCATGGAAAAACTCCTAGTGTGCTGTTCCACTGGGAAGTCCCAGAATTCTAACGCACCAGAGCGAAGCAATAGCAATTGGTACTTGCTGACATTGTTGCTTGGAGCGGAACAGGGAGGTCATACTGCCCTCAATTGATATTTGCATGCAAACCTTCCTCTATTCCAAGGGTCCTGAGGCAATTACAACATTGTTGGCCGAGAGCCTTTCAGATTGAAATAAAAGCGGTGACTTTTTTTAGTTTGCAAGATTTAATAAAAGGCCTGAGCAATTGGAAATGACTTCAAACCAGATTTGCCTTTTGTGTTAATCTGAATGGGTCCATCTTATTTTTTTTGTCAGATTTCTGATTAAGTCCTCTGAGAACTGCTAAATGTAGAACTCCTAGTTTGCTGGAAATGTTGGATCATTGCATTACTATGCAAAATCTAAATTCACTATTTGACCAACAATGATCTCATTTCAACCATGACCTCGCAGTTGTCTGGCTGGCAATAACCAGATGGAGAATGAAATTGTTTGATGGCATATATTATGGGCCTTTACTATTCCAAAATATTAATAACTTAAAAGTTCATTGTGACTCTGAATGGTAAACGTCTGAAGACTGCATTCACTGTGTTATGATGTGACAAACATGGTCTGTTGCCTTTTTGATGACTTTTTTTATATAACTTGGCTTAATAAAGGGCTTGGTTCTGGAGAGGATCAATTATTTGTCAGATGTATCCACAGGGGATAGTATAACAAAATCAGGAGGAGAAATTTGGACCAATTACCCCACTCTAGTTTGGATGATTTAACCTTTTCGAGTCTAGGTTTGTGGCTCTTCGAATGCTTGTAAAGGCTTGAGCTGTCCAAACATGGTCAAAATTTGATTTGATCTGATTTGTAATTGTCACATGTACCTAAGTACAATAAAACATTTGCTTTGCGTGCAGTACAGGCAGAACATTAGATACAAGGGCTTACAGAGTAGAGAGTGACTGAACAGAGCAAAGCATGCAGAGTTACTGCTGTGCAGGTGGTATATAATAGGAAGATCAGCACTACACTTGAAATTTGAGAGGTCCATTCAGCAGTCTAACAACAGCAGGGAAGAAGCTGTTCTTGAACCTATTGGTACATTTGTTTTAAGCTTTTGTGTCTTCTGCCTGATGGAAGAGGTTGGAAGAGATTGTAACCAGGGTGGGACAGGTCTTTGATGATGTTGGCTTTCTGCAGCCATGAGAAGTGTAGATGGAGTCAATGGATGGGAGCTTGGCTTCTGTGATAATCTGGGTTGTGTTCACAACTTTCTTTAGTTTCTTATGGTCCTGGGCAGAGTAGTTACGGTACCAAGCTATGATGCATCTAGATAGAATGCTTTCTATGGTGCATCTATAAAAGCTGATGAGGGTCCTTATGGACATACAGAGTTTCCTAAGCTGCCTGAGAAAGAAGAGGTCTTGTTGTGCTTTCTTGACTGTTACATCTGCATGGGTGGTCCAGGACAGATTGTTGGTTATCCAGGAACTTGATTCTCTCAACCCTGTCTGTTTCTGGGTTGGTCCCTGTGACTGCCCATGTTAAACAGTTTGCTAGAATAATACGTTTTTTTTATTAAATAACTTATCCTGTCAAACTCTATAGCTAACTGCGTGTACCAACCTGAGAAGACCTGATGAGACATGTATTGCCATTGTAGTGGAAATGGCTTCAAACCTCATTTGCCTTTTGTATTGAGCTGAATGGGTATTTTTTTCAGATTGCTGACTATGTCCTATTAGAACAGATAAATGTAGCACTCCTAGCTTGCTGGGTCTTAAGGGAGATACTGTCCTTGGCCAGGATCAATGATGGATGCTATGCCTTTTGTAATGACATAATCTTTCAACCAGTTACAGGATAAGGCTTAGCACAAAGCTTAAAACGGGCTCATCTTTCCATAGAATCTGTTGTTATGTGACCTGTTAGACCACTGATGGCATATTTCACATTAACTCTTGACAAGACAGGGTAAGGGAAGCTTTACTCTGTATCTAACTCATGCTGCTAGTGCCCTGGGTGTGTTTGAAGGGGCAGTGTAGGAGAAGTTCTGGGGGAAAGGAGTGCTGCTGCAACTTGCCTCCAAGTGTTGATTGCCCATAGTCTTGAGACTTTAAATACGGAAAACAAAATTCCCATTACCTTGCAGCTTTCCTTGAACATGAGTTCCACAGTTTGGTCAGTTCTGTCGCATAAGGTAATGGCTCTAAAAGCGATAATGTTGAAGATGCATTAAGCTCTACCCAATCCGGTTACATCACATGATATTTGGGTGTAGAAGAGACCAGTCTAGCTGTAGATCCTGATGGGGTTAGATATTCCTCCCTGGCTCCTGTTAGTCTCCACAATTCTGCCTGGTTAATTAATATAACTTGTACAAAAGCAAAATATTGTGGATGCTGGAAATCTGAAACAAACACTGAAAGTGCTGGAGAAACTCAACAGGTTTGGCAACATCTGTGGAGAGAGAGACTGAGTTAGTGCTTTCAGTCATTATGACACTTCCTCAGAACTGCAGTTTTCGAAACTGAAACGTTAACTCTGTTTTCCTGTCTCCACAGATGATGCAGACCTTCTGAGCTTCTCCACCACTCTCCATGTTTGTTTTTATAACTTGTACCTGTAGCAACCATGTAGTTTTCTTGCTAAAGCAAGGGACTTTTTATATTAGGACTCTCGAGTGGTTTAACCTCCACCATTATTAACTGAGCGGGCTCTTAGAAGCTGCATAGCAAGGAGGATTATTGACAGCACCATACCCCAATCATAAACCTCTGGGGAGGTGTGGGAGGGGATGAGGAATACGTCAGGACCCAATACGGCCCAGGGCTGTAGGAGTCTATGCTGAGATTGGGGTGGGATGAGAAGCAGCACTGAGATGCTGTGATTTCTGTTCCTGCTGCAAGCCACCAGCATTTGGTACCACAACATACAACAGACAGCTCCAAACTTGCTGAAGCTTGATCATTGCATGAGCACTCAGTTTGGTTTTTATGAATGACTTATTGTCTCTGTCTGTATTGCAACAACACAAACTGATTTTTATTTTTCGTGTGGACTGTGGACAATGTTGCGATTGACAAGAAGGCAGTGACTTCGGACAAAAATGAGTTGTTTCCTATTTGACCAGATAAAAAAACAAAGATTTTCTTTTTATGTCCCGTGAGCTTCTCAAATACTGGCTTTTGAATGGACGCCTGATTGAATTCTGAGTGTCTGAAGAAGATAGACGCTGAAAACTTTGTGAATAGCAGTGAATCCTGGCTTATCCTATAAGGGTATAATTAGTAACAGGGGCAGGAGACTGGGCGATTGACCCTGTACCAGCATTCAGTAACAACATGACTAGTATAATCTTGGTCTCAACTCCACTTTCCAACCCTTTCACTATAACCCTCAACACCCTTATTGTTTTACGACAGCAACTTATATTTATCTGGCACCTTTAACTTGATACCGAAGGTGAAAATTTTATGAAAACAAAGCATGACATCAAGCCACATAAAGAAATATTAAGCCAGTTGCCCAAAATCTTGGCCAAGGAGTTAGTATTAAGGAGTGTCTTAAAGAAAGAAAATGTGATAGAGAGGTAAAGGTCTAAAGGTAGGGTGTTTCAGAGCTTGGGACCCAGGCAGCTGAAGGTACAGCCACTGATGATGGAGCGATTATAATAAGAGGACAGAGCTCGGGGAGCGCAGCTTTCTCGGAGTGTGGTGGGCCTGGAGAAGGTCACAGAGATGCATGACTGGAGGGATTTGCAAACAAAGGTGAGAATGTTATACTCAAGATGTTGCTTTACAGTTAGCATGTACAGGGATAACAGGGGAATGGGCCTATCAATGCCTTGAATACATCAATGACTCACCCTCCAGTAGTGCTTTCTCTATGAGAGACAAGGATATTGAGGATACAGATTAAATTTATAAGGATATTACAAAACAAGAAAGACTGTAATTATCTGAAAACATTGAGCAGTTTGGGAGTGTTTTCCTGGGAAAGAGAAGATTAAAAGGGGACCTGATTGTGTTGTTTGAAATAGTGAAGGAATTTGGTAGGGTGAATGTAGAGAAACTGTTTCCAATTCTTGCCTTTATTCATTCATAGGATAAGGGCATCACGGCTAAGCAATAGTTTATTGGCCTATGGCAGTTAGGGACAGGCAATAAACTATTGGAAGTGGTGATGAGCCGCCTCTTGAATTTCTGCAATCTTTGGGGTGTAGGGACATCCACAGTGTTGTTGGGGAGGGAGTTCCAGAATTTTAAAGGGCAGTAAAGGAACAGCAATTATTTTTTGTTGGATGTAGGCATCAGTGAAGAGGCCAGCAATTACTGCTCATCCCTAATTTCGCAGAGGGCAGTTAAGAGTTGACCACATTGCTGTGGGTCTGGAGTCATGTGTAGGCCAAAGCAGGGAAGAATGGCAGATTTCCTTCTATATAGGACATTTTGTTCCAGTGAATCAGATGTGCTTTCACAGCAATCAACAATGGCTACGTGGTTGCCATCCTACTAGATTTTATTCCAGGTTTTATTGAATTCAAACTCTACCTCTGTCATGTTGAGATTCATTCCAATTACTTCAAAACATTAGCCTAGGCTTCTGTATTGGTAGCCCATTGCTACTATGCCACCACCTCCCCGTGTTTCCAAGTCAGAATGATATGTGCCTCAGAGGAGAACGTGCTCCTCTGATCGTCATGGTATTCCCATGCTTCCGCTACCCTTGTTCTTTGAGCAGGTAGAGGTCACAGGTTTGGAAGGATCCTGGGTGAATTGCTACAGGGTATCTTGTAGATGGTACTTATTGCTTCCACTCTCTGTGTGTTGCTGTGAAGGGAGTGAATGTAGAAGATGGTGGGTTTGATTCCAGTGGGCTGCTTCACCCTGTCTGGTATCAAGCTTCTTGAATGTTGTTAGAGTTGCACTAACCCAGGTAAGTGGGGAGTATTTCATTGTCCTCTTGACCTGTGCCTTGTAGATGGTGGACAGGATCTGGGGATTCAGGAGGTGAGCTCATGCTGCATGATTTCTAACCTCTGACCTACTCTTGTAGTGTTTACATGGCTGGTCCATTGTGGTTTCCAGTCAATGGTAACCCCTTAGATGTTGAAGTGGGAGAATCCAGAACAAGAGTGCATTAGTATGAAAGAGCCAATAACAGGTCAAATAGGAGGCAATACTTTCCAGAACAGTTAGAATGTGTACTTTTTTTCCCTTTAGGGATGGTTGAAGTAGCATTGATATATTTAACGGGATGTTTGCTGTTTGTATCAGGGAATAGGCAATCTAGCCATATGGGTTCATCATCTTGAGAGGTAAATTGTGTAGCAAGAAGCTTAAGAGCATAGAACATATAACAATACAGCGCAGTACAGGCCCTACGGCCCACAATGTTGTGCTGACCAATTATCCTACTAAGATCAGACAACCCTGAAGACCCTACATTTTACTATCCTCCATGTGCCTATCCAAGAGTTGCTTAAAAGTCTTTAAAGTATTTGACTCCACTACCACTGCCGGCAGCGCATTCCACACACCCACCACTCTCTGTGCAAAGAAACTACCTCTGACATCTCCCATATACCTTCCTCCAATCACCTTAAAATTATGCCACCTCGTAAGAGTCATTTCCACCCTGGAGGAAAGAGTCTCTGACTATCCAGTCTATCTATGCCTCTCATCATCTTGTACACCTGAATCAAGTCAAACATCATGATACAAACATCAAGCTTGTGTAGAGGATAAACACTGACATAGAAGTTTTCGGCAGTATGACCTGCTCCTACAGCTTAGTTTGTATGTAAAGCTACACATTCTTCATTTAGAACTTAGAATCCCTATAGTGGGGACACAGGCCATTCAGCCCCTCAAGTGCACACCAACCCCTCCAAACGTTCAGACCCACCACCATACCCTATCCATGTAACCCTGCATTCACCATGGCTAATCCAACTAGCCTGCATATCCCTGAACACTACGTGCAATTTTGCATGGCCAATCCACCTAACCTGGGAATCTTTGGGCTGTGGAAGGAAGCCCACGCGGATGCGGGGAGAATGTGCGAACAGACAGTTGCCGAAGCCGGAACTGAACCCGAATCCCTGGCGCTGTGAGGCAGCAGTGTGAACCACTGAGGCACCCTGCTGCCTCATAACTTTATAGGTTTTACAGGGAAGCGGTTGGAATATTTGAAAGTGAGCTCTGATTGTCTAAAAACTCAGCAAGTTCGTTGAGGTCTGAAACAGAACTATGTTTCTCTTTCCAGGCAACTGATGGCACTGGGTTATGCCGAGACTCACTACAGCCCTACTGGAGAGCAAAGAACTAGCTATCCTGACCCCAAGGTGAGTGTGTGGGATGTCAGTGTGTGGCTGAGAGGAGCAGGACAAAGCACACACGTTGGTTAGAGGATGACCATGTAATAGCAAGTGCTGGAGCTGACTTAGTTGTTCCTCTTGAGGCAAGCCACAACTGAGCAGTGCCATGTGAATAGTTTGCATGGTTCCACTCAAATTTCCAACGTATTGTAAGGTCTTACAATAAATCAGCAAACTTAATGAGACAGGATTCATTTTCAATGTCCATCTTGGTAAATAAAACGAAAGAACTTGTATGGTTGGCCTGGATTTTAAGATCAGTGATGAGGGAATAATACTATGTGTCCATTACATTTCCACTTTGCACAGACATTCCATGGAGTTTTGATCTGTGACTTCGAGAGATACATTTCAGTATGTCCCTGTATGTAGTGAATTGGGTCCTGTCTGAATGGGGCAACAAAGCACTGTATTATCTCAGTCTTGAAGAATCATTTGAGGCACACAGAATTTAAGTCAGTAAGTTAAAATATATCATTCAGAGTCAATTCGTGTACAGAAAGTAAATTAAAGGGTAGGAAGGAGAAATGAGATTAATGGAGAAAAAAAAGATAAAAGAGGCAAAGCAACTATCGAAATGTATTAATTTTAATTGTTTTTAAAATCCCCATGAAATAACTGCACAGAGGTGGATATCCAGTCACCAAGTCAGTCTTTATTTACCTGCGGACAGTACACAGGCTGTGACCATCCAGCTCGGAATCAGTGCCTGAAGTGAGGACATTCTATGTCCCCTGTTTGTATTGGTCAGCCAGGGCTCCCTGATTGGCCCAGGTTACCAATCCCATTCAAGGATCTCATAGTCAATGAGATCCACCTGGTTCCAATCACCACACACCAATAGTAATTAAAATCTGATGGAATGAATTTCCATGCTCCTATAACAACATTTTCAGTACCGGTGTGGTTCCCATGCTCTTAAAAATTCACTTAATCCCCTATTTCCTTGTTCAACCGCATATGTGTTGGATAACTGCTGTCCAATGTACAATTTAGTAATAGTGTGATCTGATAATCTCGCTGATAATCACAACTGGGAAAATCAGGGTGTTATTACAATTCTCAGTGCCTAAAAAATGCCCCTAAACATTTCACAGTCAATGAAATACTTCTGATGTGCAGTCGCTGATGTTGGCAGAATTTTGCGGAACCCCATCAGTGGGTTTGCAGGTTGTGAGGGATGGAGAATCAAATGACTAGTGTGTTCTCCTTCACCTTTCCTTGTTCAATTTTATCCCAAACTAAGGGACTCATTTGGACTTTCCACCCCAGCCTAAATCTTGAGGCCAAGAGGGGAATTGTGGAGATAGAGCATTAGAGCATCCAACTCGAACCATAGACAGGGAAGTATCAGGGTTGGGGGGGTGAAGCAGGAAGCATCTGTTAATGGTCCCTTTTCCAGTTCAGGTACAATACCCCCATGGTATCTGCCCTCCTCATCTCAATTCTCCCCACTGTTACTCCCTCCTTTGTGCCCTTGCTGTCAAGTTCACTGACCCACCACTCCTGCACCCCATCCACACTCAATATATTTTGCCTATGATGATGGCCTCATAAACTGCTTCCTTCTACCGAGGTTGAGGAATGGTCACAAGACTAGAGGGTTCTCCTGGCTCCTCGCAGGATGTCTTTGCTTGTGTCCTGAGCGCGTCTTGGCTTAGCGTAATGTCTAATCCAAAGATTGGCGCCTCTGGCAGTGCAGCACTCACTTCCTCCTGTGCTGAAGTGTCAGCTTAGATTATGCGTCCCGGTTTCTGGAATGGGGTTAGAACCAATGACGTGATGACTCAGAGGTAAAGATATTACGACGCACCCAAAACGAGATCTGGATGATGCCTCAATTCAGGACATTATATGGACAAGATGTCAGGGTTGGAGATGGAGTGGGGACATTAAATAACTTGCATTCAAAGAATTTTCTACATGTTGCCTAAAAGACAGTTCACCAGCATCTGCACAACATCTGGTGATGTCCTATTAGTTTGTAGCTGGGGCTCCCACCTCAGAGACTGTGACTTCGTTAAAACGCAGCTTATGCACAGAGTTGTCCAGTTGTAAGGTTTTCACTCATGGAGTATAGACCTCAGTGACCCAGCGCATTACTGCTGTCATTTAGATGGTCAGATAACTCTACGAGCCACCACCTCAGCGTTCCTGAGACTGACAGTGCAGAGCGCTGCTTAACGGGACTGAATGGAAGCAGCACCTCACACAAGCTTCTGTTCAGATTGACTGGACAGAAATTCATGCAAACTTGGTGTTTGAATGACCATTATTTTATTGTGATAGGTGCCTGAAGGGAAAACATTCCCATTTGTATTTCTTGTGATCTAGTATTGAACATAGACTAACCTATTTGCTGTTCCACATGAAATCCACAGCTTGCTTTGCTGTTCTTGCCAACACAGGGGTATGGTGTCATTGTGTCTCTGTGGTTAGCACTGCTGCCTCAGAGAGCCAGGGACCAGGGTTCGGTTCCAGCCTTAGACGACTCTTAGTATGGAGTTTGCACGTTCTTCCCTGTGTGTGCATGGGTTTCCTCTGGGTGCTCTTATTTCCTCCCACAGTCCACAGATGTGCAGGTTAGGTGGATTGGCCATGCTAAATTGTCTGGAGTGTGAACTAATGCAGGGATAGGGTAGGGGTTTGGGTCTGGTAGGAAGTTGTTTGGAGGGTCAGTGTGGACTTGATGGCTGAATGGCTGGCTTCAACATGGTAGGGCTTCTAATTCCTGCTCCTAATTGTTGTGATCCTGTGCACTATGCTGTTTGTTTTTTGTTTCAGTCGCACTGTTTGTACCATGGCAATGTGAAAGGCTTCAAACACTCCAGTGTCGTACTGAGCACATGCAGAGGACTCCGGTAAGATTGCTGAAGTGTACATTTGTTAACCTTTAATAAGGAACTGCCTTGCACTTCAAAAATCAATCATTCCATTTGCAAAGTGTCAAGAAGACTTTCCTCCCAATCAGAAGACGTGGGGGACAATGGGGCCTTGGACAAGGTAAGGGAGACACGGACTACATTTTCTTTTCCTTAAAATGTGCCAACAGTGGCAAGTTTGGCACTGCTTGGCAAATCTCTGAAGTGGTGATTGTGAATCGTCTCCAAGAACCACTGCAATCTTGGTGATAATGTGGCTCTAATGATAGTGTCAGGAGAAACAAAAACACATTTACGTTTCTGTAGATAACACAGTGTGGGGCTGGAGGAACACAGCAGGTCAGGCAGCATCAGAGGAGCAGGAAGTTGACTTTCCTCCTCTTCTGATGCAGCCTGGCCAGCTGTGTTCCTCCAGCTCCACACTGTGTTATCTCTGACTCCAGTATTTGCAGTTCTTACTATTTCTGTAGCACCTTTTACAAGCCCATAGACAAGTATGTTTTTGATATTGGGCACTACAAAGGAAATTTCAGGAAATGTAACAGCGAGTTGGCACACATCAAGTCTCAGAAGCAGCCATAATTAACCAACTAATCTATCATTGATTGTTCTTAAAAAAAAACCCACGTAGTTCACTAATGTCATTCAGAGAAGGAAATCTACCATCCTTGCCTGGACTGCCCAAGATGTAATTCCAGATGCTCAGCAATGTGGTCAACTCTGAAATGGCTTAACAACCACTTGGTTTAAAGATTTTTAGAGATTGACAGCAAGTGCTGACCTTTGCATTGATTGCCATATTCCATGAAAGGGTAAGGAGAAAGAAAAGTCTGTTTTGATTGCTATTGCATGAGGGATAAGTTTTGCCAGGGCACCAGGGGAATTCTGTTCAGTTTTGAATAGAGTCACGAGCTTTCACATCAACATGAGAAGGGAGATGAAAGATCAGCGTGTCACTGAGACGAGAACTCTGACACAGCAGCACTCCCTCCATGTTGCATTGAAGTGCTGTGTTGTATGATTTTTTTGTGAGATATGAGAACTGCTAGCAAGGCAGGCATTTGTTGTCCATCCCTCAGTGCTTCAGAGAAAGTAGTAGTGAACTGCCTTCATGGGCTGTTAGGAAGAGTTCTAGGACTTTTAACCGTGTGAATGAATGGTGATTCTGTTCTAAGTCAGGATGGTGACTGGTTGAAGAGGAATTACAGGTTGTAGTGTTTTCATGCCTTTGTCTTTCTAGACGGTAGAGCTCATGGGTTTGGAAGGTGTTTTCTTGGTGGATATATGCAATCCATATTGTAGGTGGTACACACTACAGCCACTGTGCATCACTGGTGGAGGAAGCAATGTGGTACCAATGAAATGAGCAGCTCTTTTCTGGATAGCGTTGAGCTTCTAGCCTTTTGCTGGAGCTGTACTGACCAAGGCATGTGGGGAGTATCCTAACACGCACCTCACTTACTCATTGCAGATGGAGGGCAAGTTTTGACTTTGGGGAGTGAGGGAGTAAGTTACCACACACTTCTAAGCCTCTGACCTGCTCTTATATTATTTATCTTGCTGGCCCAGCTCAGTTTCTGGTCAGCAACAAGTCTCAAGGATGATGATGATGAGGGATTCAGAGAAATGTACTGCCTATTGGAAACTTCACTGTTTATTTTTCCCATTTTTGGTTTGGAACTGTGAGCTGTGAGTCGAAGGTGATCTTTGGACTGTGAGCAGCATCTTGTTTTGTTTTTAAAAAAATGACAGAACAAGCAAATTGATGTCTGTTTAGAGGACCTGGCTTGCAAGTTAATTGTTGTTGAAAGAACACTGTAGATGTTTCAGATTCAGAGATGGATTATGCTCAAGGCTGACAGATGTTAAAATGGGCCATTGCAGGGAGGCCGGTGCTGACTTGTTCAACAAAGAGAATATTGGAAAAACAGAGAAACCAATGTTTGAACTGGCTTAAACTGTGGTTTAGTCAGAAGATATGTGGCTGTGAAAACTACAGGATGGACCTTTGGTTGCTCTTTGGTTATCACCGCGTTACCAACTTATTGAAAGTTCAGAGAATAGAATCCCATTTATAAGAAATAAGTGAATATTCCGGAGCCGATTAGAAACTGTTTACATTGACGAGTGTCTTCAGAAATCAAACAAGATACAATCTATGAGCCCGTGATAGCACACATTGATGAAACTGCTGAAGTGAACTCGCCAGTCGCATCTCTTTTATGTTTTCTTTTCATTTATACCTTAGCCGTGTCTGTTTCTGTGTGAGCTGGGGCTATGATCAAAGAAGATTCAGTTCAAATCATAGCCATGAATTTGATTCCTTTGTTCTTTAATATTGCTGTGCTAAAGCACCTGTATTAATAACAAATTCTTTTTTCTATAAGTACAAACTTGATTTCTGGTATTGGTTAGACTCTGGTTAGGAAAATTGGGGCAATTTTGAGGGTCATTAAAAGTTTTAATTTTACTGTATCGTGAATACAGGAATATGGGGGCTGATTCAGTCTGGCTTGCTGTCCTTGTGTTTTATTTTATTCACTCATAAGATGTGAGTGTCACTGGATGGTCAACATTTATTGCATTTATTGCCTGTCCCTCGTTAACCTTGAAATGGTGGTGGTCAGCTGCCTTCTTGAACCGCTGCCCACAAGCTGTAGTTGGCCCACAATGCCCTTAGGAGGGAATTCTAAGATTTTAATCCAATGACAGCGAAGGAATGGCAGTATGTTTCCAAGTCAGGATGGTGAGTGGCTTGGAGGGGAACTTGCAGGTGATGGCATTCCCTTGTATCTGCTACCCTTGTCCTTCTAGATGGAAGTACCTGTGGGTTTGGAAGGTGCTGTCTAAGGATCTTTGATGAATTTCTGCCATGCGGCTTACAGATAGCGTGCACTGCTGCTACTGAATGTTAGTGGTGGAGAGAGTGGATGCTTATAGATGTGTCAATCAAATGGGCTGCTTTGTTCTGGATGGTGTCAAGTTTCTTGACTGTTCTTGGAGCTGCACTCATTCAGGCAAGTGGGGAGTATTCCATCACACTCCTGACTTGTACCTTACAGATGGTGGACAGGCTTTGAGGAGTCCGTTACTCACTGCGGTATTCCTAGCTTCTACTCTGCTCTTGTAGCCGCTGTGTTTATGTGGCAAGTCCAGTTGAGTTTCTGATCAAAGGTAACCAGCAGGATGTTGACAGTGGGAGACTCATTGATTGTCAGGGGACAGTGGTTAGAAATTTTTACGGGAGATGATCATTCCTTGGAATTTATGTGGCACAAACATTAGTTCCTACTTGTCAGCCCAAGCCTGGATATTGTTCAGATCTCACTGCATTTGGATATGGACTGCTCCAATATCTGAGGAGTTGCAAATGGTATTGAACATTGTGCAAACATTAATGAATATTCCCACTTCTGACATTCACTGGAAGGGAGGTCATTGATGAAGCAGCTGAAGATGGTTGCGCCTAAAACACTACCATGAGGAACTCCTGCAGAGATGTCCTGGAGCTGAGATGACTGACCTGCAGCAATCACAACCATCTTCCTATGTGCCAGGTATGACTCCAAGAGATGGAGAATTGTCCCCCAGTATCCATAGATTCCAGTTTTGCTAGGACCTCTTGATGCCACACTCACTTGCATGTGATCTTGTTGTCAAGGAACAGTTACTCTCACTTCACCTCTGGAATTCAGCTCTTTTGTCCATGTTTGAACCAAGGCTAGCTATAATGAGCCCAGGAATTGAATGGCCCTAATGGAACCCAAGCTGGGCATCCCTGCCAAGTTATTGCTGAGCAAGTACTACTTGATAACATGATTGAAGACACCCTCCATCAGTTTACTGATGTTTGAGAGTAGACTGATGGGGCGGAATTTGGCCGGGCTGGATTTGTCCTGCTTTTTGCCAATTTTCTGCATCATTGGGTAGATGCTAATGTTGTAACTGGACTGGAATGGCTTGGCCAGGGGAACGGCAAATTCTGGAGCCCAATCTTCAGTTCTGTTGCCAGAATGTTGTCAGGGCCCACAGCCTTTGCAGTATCCATTGTCTCCGACCATTTCCTGATAACACGTGGAGTGAATCAAATTGACTGAAAACTGACATCTGTAATGCTGGGGACCACTGGAGGAGGCCGAGCTGGATCATCCATGTGGCAGTTCTCACTGACGATTGTTGAGAGTGCTTCAACCTTATCTACTGATAATTTTTCGGCCATCGCCTCCCTTTTTGAACATTGAGGAAAAATAGTCAGACTCTCTCGTTTGAGCTGGTCACTGCCCCCGCCATGTATGGCATGAATATTAATTGCCTTTTAACAGTCCATTCCTGAATGTCGTCCAGGTTTTGCAGCATTTCATAGCAGACTGCTTCAGTATCTGAGGAGGTGTGAATATTACTAAGCACTGAAACATCCCACATTGACATTATAATGGAGGGGATTGTCATTAATAAAGTAGCTGAAGACAATTTGGCCCATATGCTCATGTCTTTGAAGTAAGCTTTAAAACCATGTTCTGACTCAGTGTGAAAATATTACTACAGAAGCAAGGCTGGTTCCACACTTGGGTAAGGAATTCCAGGTTACTAATCTAGCAATGATGAAGGAACGGGGATAGATCTTTCTGTAAGGTTCATTTAGGACTTGGAGAATAATTTAGTGAAGTCAATAATACTATACATTGTTAATTTCATCCTTCTCAATAATAGCACTTCCAGAAGAAGCAGATGTTGTTAAAGTCTGTCTGTGTTGGAAGAGAGAAGTACCTGTGCTAGGCACCATCAGACATTGTTGAGGTTAATCTTCAACTGGCCTATTCAACCGTACACACACTGTACTTTCTCAAAGTGACCATTCTTTGCTTGTTCTTCTTGCGCAGTACAGCCAGTACAGTCCTGTAATGTCTCGTTGAAGACCACAGTTCTAAGAAATAAACTGCTTATGGCTCAATCTCAGAATGAATTACAGAACGTGAGCTCCTCAACTCCATTACATCTTGTGATGGCAAGTACTAAATGGAAACTAGAGATCTTCCAGGGAAAAATGTGTCCGGAGAAATTTATCGTCCGTTTTGTCCTGAAATAGAATCCTTTTATTTGGTATGTAGATTCTCCAAACAGCAATCACTTCCTTTGTGAAATAAGTCAACCCTCTAATCATTCCCAATATCAATGTTGGTAAACAGGCTAACCTCAGGTTGCTGTCTTGGAACGAATCTGTTTCCTATTTAAATAGCTAGAAACTTGAGTCATGTTACTTGGCAACTAGTACAATTAATTCCTCTTGCGGCAAATCGAAGCCCTGTTCAAAGTGAAGATTGCTGTGTTGTTAGGGCAATTATAAGCTCTTAGGAACATGAAGGCAGCTGTGGATTGCTTGAGCAGATGTTCAGTTTAAAAAGCCATTTTCCTATTTATATCACTGAAGGAAGCCGCAATACAGGTCCCAAGATGAAAACAATGAACTTCCTGCGATGGATTTTCTGACAAGGTCAAACAAAGCAGCCTGCTAATGTTTACATGAAAATGGGGAGCAAATTGTGTGTAGATGGAGATTTTCACTCTTCAAGAATTTACACTAGAAATTTCTTCTATACCTTTGCTACCTGAGGCAGAATGACTTTTCTTAACATCATATATAGTTCAAATCACAATCTCTGTTTGCTGAGAGGACTTTAGGCCAATTATTATAAAATACAATGTATTTAGTCCTTTGGCGGAAGTCTGTGTTCAGTAGTGTCACTCTCGTCTCTTGAATTATAAGGTTGTGGGTTCATGCCCTTCTTGAGATTTGACCACATAATCCAGGTTGATGCCTCAGCATGCACTGAGGCAGAGTTGAAACACCAGAGATGTTATCTTTTGAGTGTAATGTTCAACTGAGATCCTCTTGGATGAGCCTAAAAGACCTTAGGATGCTAATTGAAGAAGAATGAAGGTGGGATTTCACTTGGAGCTCTCGTCAATTTTAATCTGTCAGCCAGCAGCACAAACAAAGATTGGGATGAACCATTGAGTTATAGATGTCAAAAACACTGAAAACGGCCCCTTGAACCATCGAATCTGTGCCAATGCAACTCAAGTACTTAAACATTCTAATCCCATTTTTCAGCAATTGGCTATAGCCTTGTTTGCCTTAATGCTGGATTTCTAACTTGCTTCCACTCAGGAGGCCTGTCTTTCCTGGCATTTAACAAATGTAGCCCTGGATCTCACTGACCATTGAGGAAGGATCACTGCTGTCTTTGGACCTCGAGGTGGGACCGTCCACTATCACTAAATCCAGGTCGACATTTTCCTGATGAAGGAAAGGTGAAAAATGGGTTCCTCTAGAGGTCAGTATTAGGACTGTTACTTTTCCTGCTATACGGAGGCAACACAGACTCGGGCATGAAGAGTGTGTACCAAAGAGCAGTTTGCAGATGATAGAAAACTGGACAACCTAGTAACTACTGAGGAAGATAAATATTGACTTAGTAACATAGGAAAACAAGGAAATTATGCTGATATATTTAAAAGCTCTGATTAAACATAGAAATGTAGAAAATAGGAACAGGAGTAGGCCATTTTTCACTTTGCCACTCAACATGATCATGGCTGATTATCCCACTCAATACCATGTTCCTGCTTTGACCCTATACCCTTTGATCCCTTTAACCCTGAGAACTATATCTAGGTCCTTCTTGAAACATTTTCAGTGTTTTGGCCTCAACCTCTTTCTACAGTAGAGATTGCTACTGGCTCACCACTCTCTGGGTGAAGACATTTCTCCTTACCTCAGTCCTAAGTGGTCTACCTTGCATCCTTAGAGTATCAGCTGGAAACCTTTTGTACAGTTCTGAATGTCACACTTTTGGAAAGCTATCAAAGCACAATGAAATGGAGAGATTGGAAGGTCGGGAATATTCTCCACACAACAGGATAAGATAAGACGAAATTTAGTGGAGGTATTCAAAATTAATGAAAGGTTTTGATGAAGACATAAGAGGAATTTGTTTTCTGTGGGTCAGTAATCAAGGACATAGATTTAACATAATTAGGAAAGAGTTTGACGAAAATGAAGGAATGTTTTTTGTACATGATGTTGTTAGGTTCTAGGTTGCATTGTGTGAAACATGTTCCATCAAAATCTACAGATGGCAGATGGGCACACACTTAAATAGGACTAATTTTCCTGGCAGGAAGGACGTACGGGGGGCACCCGATTTACACACATCTGACTCATGAATGTGATCCCATATAGGGGTGTAGTTTTAAAGATCTAACATATGAACGTTTCCTGTACTTATGAATGGCTGCTTTATACCTCCCTACACGGTGCTCCAGCTTGAATACAAATTGACTTCTGAATGGATTCAGAAACAGAACCCATTCACAACCCAGGGTCTGCCTTTAGCTGGTGACAGCTGGGGAAATATATTGGCTGGCACTTGCAAAAAGCTAGCGCGATTATGATGGGTCTACTAGCTGAGTTCTATGTTAAAAGGTGACAAATGTTGGTTTTTGGGAAAGGGTTAATTTATACTTTGCTTATTAATTGTCAACTTTGTGCGTTGCTTGGTAACCCTTCTGCCCTGACGGCTTGTGTCAGTCTCAAGCTTAGAACCTACTGCACCTGTCACTCATTGGGGATAAAACTGTCCTTGGGCTAGTGGCACAAAACAGCTGATTATTTTCCCATTGTCCATTCTCCGCCTTGCCTCGTGCTCTTTATTTCCATTGACTTCAGAGGAAAAGAATACTGGGCCAAGTTTAAAACTACTGACCAATCTCTGTGAGCTATTTTGTACTCATGCTCCAGGACTAGTTCACCCCAACTTACCTTTTGTCTGTTTCAAGCATTGACTCTCCCCACTGAATGATGTGGCAACTGAATGTAAAATCTTTCTGTGATGGATTGCTGGACTGAGGTTGCCCAAATTCATGACACCTTGGTTCCTAATGCTAGCAAACATTGGGCGGTTAGATATGAGCTCAGGTCTCTGACATTGAAATGTTGACACCTAGCTCATTCTGCCCCCTTGTTCTCTGTCCTTTAAACTGTAAGAACGTGAGGCAGTGATGATCTGATAATTAAACTCTGACAACATTATCTCTCTAATATCTCTTATACTAGGGGTTTGATCATTCTAAATGCGAACCTCAGTTACTTGGTGCAACCCCATGAAGATAGCCTTGACCATCACCTTATCTATAGGACTGAACATGTAAAACTTAAAAGAGGGACATGTGGACATCAAGGGAGCAAACATGAGGAAAATTGGGTCAAAGATTTCACGAGCCAATTTCATCCAGTGCATCACCGGGTAAGGATTACAGAAAACTAAGTCTCGCCAAGAGTCACTCAAAACCTTCAGCTACTCACTCTTATTGATGGATATTCTGCACTTGGGATCTTTCCATTGTCTATGTTTAGCGTTTATTGTTTATCGTCTTACCTCATTGACTATTGAATTGGACACCAGCATTCACAGTGACACATTCATAAAGACAATTGACAGAAACTTTTTTAAGGTACAAATGTGGAACTCCAAAAAAAAACTTCAATTTCAGTAACTGACATTATCAATTTCAAATAAATTGACTAGGAAATCCTCATTTGAGCAAGATTTTTTAAAAAAAAGAAATCTTAAGCAAACAACTTGATAGCTAATGGTGTACAAAGTGATGTTAGTAACTTGAGAACAGTAGTGGCCCATTCAACCCAATAAGACTGTTGCACCCCTCATTTAGACCCTGGTGTTTCATCTACTTCAATGCCATTTTCCTAAACTATTTCCATATCCCTTGATGTCATTATTTACCAGAAATCTAGCGGTGACTGAGCTTCCACAACACTCTCGGGCAGAGAATTCCAAACACTCACCACTCTGTGAGCGAAGAAACTCCTCCTTATCTCTGCATTAAGTGGCCCCCATCCTACCCTGAGAATATGCCCCCTGGTTTTGGGGTCATCAGACAAGAGAAACGTCCCCTCTGTCACTCCTTGTAAGAATTTACATGCTACTGCTCATTCTTTGAAACTCTAGGGAAAACCGCCCAAGTCTCCTCAATCACTTATAGAACAGTCTCGCCTTTCCAAAGATTAATCTGGTGAACATTACATTTCCTCTTGTGATAGATATGCCCCTCCTTGTGAAAGAAACTAGAAGTGTATTCATTAGCTCAGGTGCTATCTCACCAACGCTATATAGAACTGCAGCAAGACGTCGTTACTCCTGTACTCAAGCCCCTTTGTGATAAAGGCGAACATGCCAATTGCCTTCGTAACTGCTAGCTGCACCTCTATGCTGACTTGAATTGACTTGTTGACAACGACACTCAGGTTCCTTTATATACCTGCACTTTCCACCATTATGAAATATTCTGACTTTTTAATTTTGCTTTTCCAAATGAGTAACCTTGCACGGATTCGCGTTATACTCATCTACCATGTTCTAACCTGTTCACTTTGCTTTCTAAGTCCTCGTGAAACCACTTTGCATCCTCCTCACAACTTCCTTTCCCACTCATTTTGGAGAATACACTGGGGATGATGGCACACCAAGAGATGATGGCAAATGAACAGGCACTGAGTCCATTACATTTTCTCTCCTTTATTTAAACAAATTGGTTAACACAGATGTGTTGACAGGGTAAAATCATTTTTTCAAACTGAAGTGAAATAAATCTGTTACATTTTGACACTTCAGCTCCCTAGAACAATGATGGTTAAATTGAAATTAGGCTAGTTTAATGTTAAAAGACCTCTTTTTGAATCTCTTGTGTTGCAAGAGATTACATAGATCTGCATCTGAACACTATATTGTCAATTATAATGTGTGGCTCTACGTGTTATGTCTGCTGTGTACAGGAAAAGAGAGATGTGGTGAAGGATATGAAGTATGTGGAGCTGTATGTAGTGGCCGATTATGCTGAGGTAAGGCTCTTTATGGTCCTTGCATTCTTCAATCATCTGATTTATTCACTGACAGGTCGAACTGAATGGTCAAGGCTCCTAGTCCATTAGCCCAATCGAATTGAGCAAGATGGAAAGGAGGATAATTAAGGATGGAGGCTGGTTGGATAGAAAGACTGAGTGCTGACAGAAGTCCCAGCCTTGCAGTCGTAAGTGGGGTTGGACGTTATGATATGATAGTGGGAGTAGGCCATTTGGCACATTGAGCCTGCCCCACCATTCAGTAAGATCATGGGTGATCTGATAAGCCTCAACTCCACTTTCTTGCCTGTTGAAATGGGAAAACATTCAATTGTGTCAGATCCAGACTTTGTGCAATAGCGTAATGCAGATGACATGTGAAATGGAAGGCTGATGTTATGTTTTTGTTCCCAGTGACCAATAATAATTTTAAATTATGCTGCTGTTTCATTGTCATTCAGTACTAGAATAGACACACAATTAAGAACAACCATAGTACGTCTTAGGAGTTTCGTGAATTTTCATCTGGGCTTTCCAAACTATCTGTCGTTAATTTTGTTTAATTGATTTGTGGGATGCAAAGACAGCATTTACTGCCCACCCCTAATTACCCTGGAGATGGTGGTGGTTAGCTGTTTATTTGAACTGCTGTAGTCCTTGGGGTGTAGGGATGCCCAAAGTCAAGTTAGGGAAGGAGTTCCAGAATTTTGTCCCCGCAAAGGTGAAACAATAGTGATATATTTCCAAGTCAAGATATTGAATGACTTAGAGGGGATTTCGCACGTAAGTGGTAGGTGGTTGCTTTTCGGACTCAGAGCAATCACCAGCAGTGTGCACAGGAAACAGAGCTGAGTCCACTGCTTTTCGTCATTTATATAAATGATTTGGTTGTGAATATAGGAGGTAGTTTAGTGAACAGTGAAGTGGATTATCTCTGAGTGCAGCCGGAGCTTGATAAAATGGACCAATGGGCTGAGGAGTGGTAAATGAAGTTTAATTTAGATAAATGTGAAGTGTTGCACTTTGGTAAGGCAAAGCAGGGCAGGACTTATGCAGTTAATGTTAAGGCCCTGGGGGGTGTTGCAGAACTGAGACCTAGGGGTGCAGGTGCACAGTTCCTTGTAAGTGGAGTCACAGGTAGATAGGGTGGTGAAGAAGACATTTGGCACGCTTACCTTCATTGGTCATAACATTGAGTATAAAAGTTGGGACATCATGACGTGGCTGTACAGGACATTGGTGAGGCCACTTTTCGAATACTTTGTACAATTCTGGTCATCTTCCTAGAGGAAGGATGTTGTTAAACTTGAGGGGATGCAGAAAAGATTTACATATATGTTCCTGGGACTGGACGGTTTGAGTTATAAAGAGAGGCTGAATAGGCTGGGGCATTTTTCCCTGGAGCATTGGAGGTTTTGAGGGGCGACCTTCTCAAGGTTTATAAAATAATGAGGGGCACGGATAGGGTGAATAGCCAAGGTCTTTTTCCTAGAGTGGTGGAGTCCAAAACTAGTGGGCGTAGGTTTGAGATGAAAGGGGAAACATTTAAAAGAGGCTGGTACACATATGGAATGAGCTGCCAGAGGAAGCCAGAAATCATGTGTTCCTGATGCACACATTGCCCCAACATGTTCTCGTAGCTGGCTTATTAGCTACCATTCACCAACTGAAAGAGGAAGGTTGGTATTGTTCCTCCCTGAAGATGGAGGAAGCAGATTGAGCCAAGCTTACTAGTTGCAAAATGCATAGTAACTTTATATTCAGAGAGAATGACATTGTGTCTCAGTAGGTAGAAGCATCAAGTACCAAGTTTACCTCATGCCATATTCTCCTTCTACAGTTTGTTCCAAACCCGTGATCACTAACATCTAGGCGGACAGGGACAGCAGATACATGGGGACACCACCATCTGCCAGGTCTCCTGCAAACCACTCACCATCCTGACTTGGAAATAGCTTACTGTTCCTTCGGTATCGTTGGGTCAAAATCCTGGCACTTCTTTGTCATTGTGGGTCTACCTACAGCATGTAGACTGCAGCGCTTCAAGAAAACAGGTCACCAACACCTTCTCAAGGGCAGCTTGGGAGGGGCAATAAATGCTGGCCCTGCCAGCAATGCTCAGATCCGGTGAATGAATTTTGAAAAAAGAAGCAAAATATAAAATAGTGCAGAAGTTCAAATTCTGAAATATAAATGAAAGTGCCAAAAATAGTCTGGCAGCATCTGTGGAGTGCGAGGCAGCCATATAAAAAGCTTTTGGGGTCCATTCTGTATTGTGTGATATGTTTTCCTACTGATCATTTTATTTCGAGTAAGACAGAGAGACATTTTCCCCCAATTCCAACTCTTGCCCCCTGCCCAGAGCTCTTGTTGGGCACGGGTCTGTATTCACTGGCATGTCTTTGGTACTCTGCTTTGGTGGCCATTGTGTGCCACCTGGTCAATTAGGTTCACCCACAATGGGAACCATCACCATATCTGGGTCTCTCCTTGCCCAATATCCATCTATTTTGAAGCAGGTCACTGAACAATGGACGGAGAACCATTCCAACTCAATGCACTTTGCACACTCATCTCTAATTTATTTTTAATCCCCTCCTAGCCTGGGGACATTGATGTCAATTCTTGTGCCACATCACTGCCCTGGCATAAAATGGCTGTTGCTTTCATCTCCTGTGGACCAGGAAGGATAATGTTGAACCCCATTTTGGCTGAGAAAAAGAACAAATCATTCAGGTTTTCCCTATCAGGCACTCCCAGCCCAACCACTGTACAATCAAATGAAGATTATTGCTCCAAGTGAGATTAACTCCTATTGCAACCTTCTGATGTGATCCCTGTGCTGTTTTGTAGCCTGCCTGGGGACAATGCCTATTTATTGAGGTTGGGTTGGCTCGCCAAGCTGGTTTCTTGTATCGCGGACGTTTTGTTACCATGCTGGGTAACATTCTCAGTGCAGCGTCTGTTGAAGCATCGGTGTGTTTTCCCGCCTGGTTTTTAAACTCTGGGGTCCATTGAGCTGGATTGCCTCACTTTCAGTTTTCTTCGTAGTGGAATGTATATGGGGTCGAGTTCAATGTGTTTATTAATAGCATGCTTCATGGAGTGCCAGGCTTCTAGGATTTCCTGTGCCTGTCTCTGCTTAGCTTGTCCCAGGATTTTGCTGTTGTTCCAGTCGAATTGGTGGTTCTCCTTGTCCATGTGGATTGGGATGAGTGAGTATTGGTCATGTCTTTTTGTAGCCAGTTGGTGTTCATGTACCCTTGAGCTACAAATCTACTCCAAAACCTTAGAAATGTCTATTTATTGTACTCTGGGGACAACTTACCCCTCCCCAGGGGTGATGGGAGTAGAAGTAATTCTGCAAGTTAGCCCTAGAGAGATACTCACCCTTTTCATGCCACCTCAAGACTTAAAGGTTGAGTGGGAAGATCCATTAGTGAATTTCATGATTCACCAGCAATTAAAGCTCTTAAGTGACCAAATGATAGCTACTAAAGGGTCTCAACCTTCCCAATTACCTGCCTTCCCAGCAAGCATGAAGAGTGGCTGGCTTCCTGGTGAGGCCACATTATAGGATAGAGAAGATAAATTAAGACTATACCTGTAGCAGCAACAGCTAATACTTAATAAAACATTGCAAAGATTACCAAGCTAGGTAAGAAAATATTAGGTTAGATAAGAAAGAGCTTGGTCAAACAAGTAATTTTTGTGAAGCACCTCAAATCAGGAAATCAAGGGAGAGTAGTGGAGAGATGCAGGGGAAATATCTCAGAGCTTAGGGCTGAGGCAGTGGAAGTTAAGACCACCAATGGTAACATGATTGAAATTGGGTCGAAAAAAAAACAGGAGCACGGATATCTCTCGAGGGGTGTGGTGCTGGGGAGATCACGGAGATAGCTGAGGATCAAGAACTTAGAATTCAAATTGGCAGAATTTGAAAACAAGGATGAAAATTTTAAAGTCAAATCAACATAGATCAATGAGCACGGGGGTTGATGGATAAGTTGGTGCGAATGAAGACATAAGCAACAGAAATTTTGGATGACTTCAGGTTTATAGAGGGTAGAACTTGGGAGATCAGAGAGGAATGCATTGGAATAGTCAAATCTAGAGCTAAGACAACATAGGAATGGTTTAGAGGGTTACTGGGCCAAATGCAGGCAAATGGGACTAGTTTGGGAAGCCTGGTCAGCATGGACAAATTCGACTGAAGGGTCTGTTTCTATACTGGAAGACTCTATGAAGGTACCAGATTAAATGAAACCTGGATTGATAGATCATATGTTTAAATTTTGCAGTTAGTGTGATTTTTAACTCCTGAACTACGTTCACACAAGGCTGTAAGTGCTCTTTAACAACAGAATATAAGTTTACTACACAAATGAAATGAAACAAGTAAACCAGGCAGTTCAGAATACCTTAACACAAACAGAACGAATTTTCAACAAATTGCCTAACACCATCTATTATAGGAATTTGACCCCACAGAAATATCATCCTGTCTTAGCTGTTTTTAACTGGTCAGTTTCTTTTCCTTGGACTACGAAGAGAATTTTTATTATTCTTTTCTGGCTACATTAGCATGTACTCTTCATCACTCTTGATGGCCTAAACCTTTCAACTTGAAGTTTTCAATCCAGACTCTGAGCCTGGAAGCCTACATGAAAACACTCCAGCTAAGTTGATTGCTTTCCCATAGCTGACTTGGTTCCCATGCTAGGAGAAATTGTTCTACCTTTTTAACTGAACTCCCAGGTGCAGGAGTGTAACCCCCTGACAGGGGACAAAGACTCAGGAGGCAGGTAGGATTCATGCAAGTGGCAAACTTTATTCTTATTCAAGCAACAACGGGTTAATGCAGAGAGAGGACCAAAGACTTCCCTGAATCTGACCTCGACGTGAGAACCCAGTCATTCTCTTAATCTTTGGCTCAGATCAGAAGACAGATCAATGATACAGCCTGATTTTTACAGTGAAACACAGGATTTTTATACATTTGATGTTACGATAATCGCATTCAACTTGGTCACTGTATCCTTCCTCTTATTCTATACATCCAGTCCTCTGAAACACCTAATCAATGATGGGCGATCCTATGGACAGTCCCAGATTCCCATGATCTCATGGTGTTTAACAGATATTGTAGTATCCAGGCGTTGGGATCTTTCTATGCATCCTATTAGTTTGCATTCCAAAGTTACTGATTATACTCCTTCGGACTTGTCCCAAACTTGCTTATTTCTAAGGACTGCTTGAATGTTGTTATTCATTGTATTCCATGTGCTATCTCTAACAAATTCTGTTATTCGTCTTATATTTTCCACTATCACAATTATATATATATATATATAAAATACAAAAATCAGTTGTTTCTAACTAACTGCTTTAAGATTCACAATATTAATTTCTATTATAAAGTTAGTTATATGTAAAGCTATACAGCTACTTCTACTTTAGCACTTTTTAATGAGTTGCAAACAATCTATTTCATGCCAGGCATCTTTTTAAGAGATGTGGAAAGCATTTCCCGAGACTAATTAACATTTCACAATTATGTTTGAATGTTTTCCCCTATTGCTCCTATTATATTTCCGTTATATATGTGTGTCTATTTCTGTGATTATCTGAAGAGTCTTTAACTAGAACTTATTTCTTAATATTGTGAATAACTTCAAAGAAACAACTCATTACTACATTATTAGTTGTTGTTTTCACAGCTGCATGATGAGTTAGGCTGACTGAGATCTACACCCCTTGTTCTAACTGGCACTGTTCACCTAATGGGACAACATCCCTTCATTAATGAGGCTGGAATCAATCACTTGTTGTATTTTAATAGACTAATCCTTATCAAACTGCCTCAGATGGCTGTTTGCATAGGGCTTCCTGTTCACCTTGGAGCAGCCCTGTTCAAAGAACCATTGTGTTTCACTTAAATGCTAGAGCAGGCATTTAATTCTGTTTAAATTACTTGTCCACCATTTTGTGTCTAAATGCTGGGGCAGGCATTTAATTCTGTTTATCCCTTGTTGCCCACTTTGTGTCTTTTACACATGGGCAGCCCTTTCACCAGTTCTCCTGAATAGAACTTTAAACTTTTGCTTCTGAACTCGTTGCAAAACTAAAGTATTTACTCTGCCTGTCATAAAGCCAACAGTATAAATGTTTTATCTATTAACACTACAAGGGTTCTCCCAGGCACTCAGCTGCAATCACATGCTTTCTTGGAACTGACGTACTTAGGACTTTCTAAAAACATTTTTAAAAACTTTACAGAACTGATGCACATCCATCTATAGCTATTTTGAAATCCAATTCCCAAATTCATCACAGGAGGCATGAATTGCAGGTTTATCAGGCAGCAGACTAACCTGGCAGGTTGAAGACAGATTCCATGAAATACTCTTTGACATATAGAGTTGTGAGGAGCAGGTTGCTGGGACACATAGCTGAGGCCAAGATTAACTGGTAGAAATTGATTGCCGTCATTTGTCAGCACCTCCATTATTGTGTATCGTTTAACTACCAGGATGGAAGAAGGGGCAATTCAATGGACCTTGATCTTTCTTCATCTTCCAACTCCCATGCTTTCATGATCCTGGATTAATTGAGGCAATAGCCATGGAGTGGTTTGACCGAAGGGTCTGTTTCTGTTTTTTATGACTCTATGTCATATTGGGAAGATTCTAATAGAGACTGTATCCTGATTAGATAAGTTCAAATGAGTCAAAAACCCTTCTTCACTGAGTCCATTTTGCAATGACCTCAGGATGTTGGGAAGCTGATGTTAGTTCCAGTCAGGCTTGGTTAAAATATTTAGGGATGCTTGGCGTCTTTCCTCCATCTCATTCCATCACCTGTTAGTTTCAGAAGCATAACTGGGACCTGGAGAAGACCAAACTGAAATTGAAGGAAACTGTGAACTACGTTGATAAGGTGAGACCAAAGCTGTATTAGCATGAATTTATATGTATGTCAAATTGTACTGCATATCACCCGGTGTCATGGTCAATATCCAGCCCTTAATCATAACATTAAAATACATATCTGGCCCTTATATTATTGTTTGTGGGAGCTTCCTGTGTACAATTGGGCTGCTGTATTTCCTACAGAGATAACAAGGTGTAGAGCTGGATGAACACAGCAGGCCATGCAGCATCAGTGGAGCAGGAAGGCTGACGTTTTGGGCCTAAAACCTTCTTTAGGAATGTGTGGGAGGGGAAGGGGATTCTGAAATAAATATGGAGAGGGGGGAGGCGGATAGAAGATGGATAAAGGAGAAGATAGGTGGAGAGGAGACAGACAGGTCAAAGAGGTGGGGATGGAGCCAGTAAAGGTCAGTGTAGGTGGGGAGTTAGGGAGGAGATAGGTCAGCCCAGGAAGGACGGACAGGTCAAGGGGGCAGGATGAGGTTAGTAGGGAGGAGATGGGGGTGGGGCTTGAGGTGGGAAGAGGGGATAGGTGGGAGGAAGAACAGGTTGGGGAGGCAGGGACAAGCTGGTCTGGTTTTGGGATGCGGTAGGGGGAGGGGAGATTTTGAAGCTTATGAAGTCCACATTGATACCATTGGGCTGCAGGGTTCCCAAGCGGAATAGGAGGTGCTGTTCCTGCAACCTTCGGGTGGCATCGTTGTGGCACTGCAGGAGGCCCAGGATGGACAACTCGTCTGAGGAGTGGGAGGGGGAGTTGAAATGGTTCGTGACTGGGAGGTGCAGTTGTTTAGTGCGAACCGAGTGTAGGTGTTCCACAAAGTGGTCCCCAAGCCTCCGTTTGGTTTCCCCGATGTAGAGGAGGCCACAACGGGAATAGGGGATAGAGTATACCACATTAGCAGATGTGCTTGATGTGGAAAGTTTTCTTGGGGCCTGGGATGGGGGTGAGGTGGGAGGTGTAGGGACAGATGTAGCACTTCCTGCGGTTGCGGGGGAAGGTGCCGGGTGTGGTGGGGCTGGTGGGGAGTGTGGAGCGGACAAGGGAGTCATGGAGAGAGTGGTCCCTCCGGAAAGCAGATAAGGATGGGGTCGGATTGCAGATGGCAGAAGTGTCGGAGGATGATGCGTTGGATCCTGAGTTCGGTGGAGTGGTACGTGAGGACGAGGGGGATTCTGTTTTGGTTGTTATCGTGGGGAGGGGGGTGTGAGGGATGAGTTGCGGGAAATACGGGAGACCCGTTCAAGGGCGTTCTCGACCACTGAGTCGGGGGAAGATACGGTCCTTGAAAAACAAGGACATCTGAGATGTACGGGAGTGGAATGCCTCATCCTGAGAGCAGATGCGGTGGAGGCAAAGGAATTGGGAATAGGGGATAACAAGCATGGGGCTGGATGAACACAGCAGGTCAAGGAGCATCATAGGAGCAGGAAAACTTGACATTTCGGTGAAGGGTTTAGGCCCGAAACGTCAAGTTTTCCTGCTCCTATGATGCTGCTTGACCTGCTGTGTTCATCCAGCCCCATGCTTGTTATCTCGGATTCTCCAGCATCTGCAGTACCTTTTATCTCTGGGAATAGGGGATGGCATTTTTGCAGGAAGGTGGGTGGGAGGAGGTGTATTCTAGGTAGCTGTGGGAGTCGGTGGGCTTGAAATGGATATCGGTTTCCAGGTGGTTGCCAGAGATCGGAACAGAGAGGTCCAGGAAGGAGAGAGAGGTTTCAGAGATGGTATCAGAGATGTATTCCCTACATTACAATTGATAAATTGGCTGATGTATTTCCTACACTACAACAGTGTTTCCACTTCAAAAGTATTTCCTTGGCTCTAAAGCACTTTGGAATATCCTGAGGCACCATATAAACGTGAGTCTTCCTCTCATTATTTGCTGGCGTGCATATTCACTTCAAATGCAAAATACATGTAAACATATGGGTCTTTTTCCCTAACAGTGATACAAGTTGCAAGTCATTGACTTGACTTTGGTTTAACTAGGCAGTTGTGGTCTTGTATACTGATCAGACCATTACTGACTGCCCATGGAGTTTGTCTCTCTACCTGAGTGTTTCCCCTCAGTATTATAGGTCTCTGAATATCAGGATTGCCTTGGTTCACCTGGAGGTGTGGACTCATGAGAACAAGTGTGATGTGAGAGAGGATCCCTACATCACGCTGTGGTCTTTTTTAAAGTGGAGACGGCAGACACTGATCCGAAAGAAGCATGATAATGCACAACTGATCACGTAAGTTTCAAAAATTATCCTTGCATTTCTTCAGGGCATATATAGATGCTTGTTTCAGTTCCTGAAAGAACAGCTTCTCTCATGCCCTTGGCAGTCACTTAAAATCTGATGAACTTTATTTTTCAGTTTTAAAAAAAACCCGGCCTTGATTTCTGATCACTTTTATTTGACACGAATAACTATTTTAGAGGTTTATAAAATCATGACAGGCATAGATTAGGTGAAGCAAAGGTCTTTTCCCTAGGTGGGGGGGGGGGGGGGTGGAGTTTAAAACCAGAGGGCATAGGTTTAAGGTGACAGCAGAGGATTTAAAAGGAACCTGAGGGGCAACTTTTTCATACAACAGGTGGTGCATTTATGGAACAAATTGTAAGAGGAACAGAGGTACAGTTACAACTTTTAAAAAGCATTTTGACTGGTATATGGATGGGAAAGCTTTAGAGGGATATGAGCCAAATACAGGCAAATGGGATTAATTTAGTTTAGGAAACCTGGTCAGCATGGATGAATTGGACGGAAGGGTCTGTTTCCATGCTGTATGACTCTATGACTGTATCATTATAAAGGAAAGCCAATCATTTTTTTGGCATTATACTTAAAAAAAAAAAAAAAAAAATATTCAGCACAGAATGTTAAAATGTGAGGGAGGAGTGAGGCAGTAACAACAGTGGATCCCAGAGGAGGGGGTTTGGGAAGAGTGTGTGTATCTGGCAGTTGGGAGGTTTATTTGTAATAAATTAACAAAAGCACCTTGTTTGTTCATTCCGAGTTAAAAGACATAGCAGGCGGTCTTTGATATATATACTTTATTTTTAATCTATCCAAAGAAAAAGGCCTTAAAAATAAACGCAACACAGACACCATGGATGATAGCACTTTGTGTCTACATTATTTAAGAAGTGAATTAGTGAAAAGGATGAAAACAAGCCCCTGAAAAACCAAAGAAAAATAGTCTTTGGAAAAGAATATCTCACCAAGAGCCCTCGAATAAAAATATTTTGTCTCCTGCTTCACCACACACACTACAACAACCTTTTCTGTATTCCAGGTTTTCAGTGTTGTCTCCCATACATCTACAGTTTGGGCTTTAATCAAATTAAGCAAGAATTTGACATTTATTGAACAGGCAGAAAGAGGTCAATGCTTCATCGCTGTGGTGTTGACTTATATCCTCCAGATGATCAGGGCGGGGTGGTGGGGGTGGGGGTGGGGGGATGGTGGGGAAGTATCTTGCTTGGCAGAAACGTCTTGTTGTTCTTTGTGAGTGTCCGTTAGCTGAGTTGGCTCAGTGCTGGCATATGATGCTGAATAATGCCAACTGCACAGCTTCAGTCCCTCTATGAGCTGTGGTAGTTCCTGGAAACCCACCTTCTCACCTGTGTTCCTTTATGGGTATGTCTAATTATCTGATCCTGTACTTCCTGCCATGCAGTAACTTCTCAGGTCAGTTTCGTCTTAACCTTGAGAGTTGTAGCTTGGAATGACAATAAGGCAAGTTTTGGATCAGCCTTCGTCTCTTGGCACTTGGCGAGGGTCTACTTGTGTTGATTTTAGAGGGGTTCGTGATCACAGTTACCTAATATACACAGGATAAAATTTCTAGCAATTTTCTGATAGTTTGTTAACAAACTACCAGTTTAAGATATGGTACGTTAGTTAATTAGATAAAGAAAGCATGTGACAACTGGAGATATTTCCGTTACCAGAGGACAAATAGGCTGTTGGCGTGAAATGAGTCTGCTACCTTGTTTAATGTTGTGAAGACAGCATCCTGCTCCCTAACTGGAGGTGTTAGAGAATTCTTCCCTGGGGTTTTCCTCCTTCTGGCCCATCTTCTGTGTGGAGAGGGCAGCTCTTTAGAGTGCCAGCTGATGAACTGTCTTTCGAACTCTAGACCTGCTGGTGAGTTATTCTGGGCCAGTGGTGAGGTGATGCTCAAAAAAAAAAAATCATCAAATCATTCAACCCCGTCCTCAAAGCACTCAGGTTTTCAAGCTTCTGATTACAGGGTGCTTTTCAATGATGGTGCTGCCCTCAACCTTCAGTGATGCCACCTTCATTTCATGGTTTGCTCAGGCCAGTCACACCTCTTTGCAGCTACGCAAGCCCAGGATAGCAGGACCATCCACTTCAGTGATGCCTGACATAATAGTCCATATGCTTTCCCTGGTGTGTCCCTTCAATTTGGGGCTCTTCCAGGTACCAAATCTGAGTTCCACTGCACACCATCAGCACTGATGTTATCTGGTTCCAGAGCATCTTTCCTTTGGTTACTGTCTCCTTTCAAATTTTCAGGCGCAGGCTCCTAGTTCACCCTGAGTCGGGTGATATCATTCTGTGCTGAACGATCGAAATGAAATACAGTCTGAAATGTACGTCGGTGGACCTCACAGTTTGATTTTTGTTGGAGATGTTTATTGAAGTTCTCAAAAGTCTTGTCCATGTTTTTAATGCCATCGTCATTCATGTTCCAGTTATAATGGAAAGGTCTAAACTTTCTCTCCCGTCCTCAAAAAAGATCTTTAGTTCATCATTAGTGCCTTTTGGAAAACTGTTGAATGTCAGTTTGCACTTTTGCTTGAACTTCCTGAGTACTGCCACGACACCAGTCTTCATTTTACTTTTGTGTGATTGTTTATTGGGTCACTAGTTCATAGAGTGCAGAAAGGCCCCAAACAAATTTGTTAGGCATGATCTCCCTCTGACAAAGCTAACCCTAATTAATCCATAGCTTTCTGAGTGGGTATTAATTTGCTCCTCCAGGATTCGTTGTCCCAGTCACCACATCCCTCCACCCCAAGTCCAGGGATGTAGGCCTGGTCTTTCTCTTGCAAAAATTTTGCCCCAGCTCCAGCTTCTCTCACTCAGACTGTGACACAGGCAGCATGCACAGGACCGTAGCCCGTCTCTTGCGCCTGGAGCATCTCAGGAAATTTTCTTCCTCTCCTTTCGGTAGTGACCGCATGGTGGCTGTATCCACCTTGGACTCAGGTTTCCTTGACACTAGACAGAGGGGGAAGAACCTGCAATTTCTGCTGCCCCTTCTGGCTGTTCTAAGGGGCCCCCTATGTTTTGCCCATGCCCCATTTTCCAGGTAACAGCTTTCAGATGATCCATGTGTTGGTTCAGGACTGCATCACCTACCCAAACTTTGTAAGTCATGGGACCTGACCTCACATCAACCTCACCTCGCACAGGGCCATTTCCGAGGTTCCAGCACCATACTTTGTCTCTCTCCCTTAGAGAAGGCATTTGGCTGACATTGGTGCTCCTGCTGCCATTTCACCCTTTCCCCGCTTCTCCTCCACCTTACCAGGTCTGGAAATATCAGGTTTAACCTGGTGCAGAGTCTTCTCCCCATCAGCAGCTCTGCTGGAGGAGCTATCCCTGTTTGTTGTGAGCACAGGCGTCCTATGATTGAACAGGAATCCTGACAGGTTGGTATCAATTGACGCTGTTGGCTGCTTCTTTAAATCTACCTTCAGCTTTTGGATTGCTCTTTCCGCTAGACCAGTTGTGTGTCAACTATGCCGGTCCTATCATGGACCCAATGTCCCTGGTCATTGTGGACACCCATTCAAAGTGGTTGGACATGCGTAAAGTTTGTTTGGCAAACTCAGGGTTGACAATTGAGGAGCTCCAAGCATGGTTCGCATTACAGAGTCTCTGGGAAGTACTGGTCGCAGACAATGGGACGTCATTTGCCAGCAGACAATTTGAATATTTCCTGAAGTCAAGTGTGGCATTTGTCACATAAGGAACAGCTCCATACCATCCACTGTCCAACGGTGTAGCGGAAAGAACCATTCCTACGAATGTGGGGGCTCCACTGGTGGCAATTTTTGTTGCTGTTGGTACTCTGGGCAGTGCCCCACCAACGTAGCTATGTCAATATCCAACACTGGTCACCAGACATAGCTTCTTGCTAGCATCTTCATCTTGGAAACCCCAGGATGACCCTGGTGGAATTCAGTTGGTGCCTGGCGGTGACCTTTACACAGGACAGTCACCCCTGCTGCCCACAACGGTGATCTGGCTTCCCCGGGTCCAGAAAGGTTTTAATCCTGGTTGTGATGGCCCTTCTGTCTCCCCCATTACCACCAGTTGTTTTAGTTTCGCTAGATCAGGATCTGTTTGTGTCCACAGTCAGATATTGTCAGCGGTGTCTAGAAGGGTGTCCAGGGAGGTTAAAAACAAACAGACCCTTCCAGGGGAGGGCACCACCGGCAGAGTATCTGCCAGTGGTAGGCAGCTCAGGGCATCCGCATTCGCCGCTTAGCTTCCTGGACGGTGTTCTAACTTGTTCGTGTACGCGCTGGAGAATGAGGGCCCAACGCTGAATTCCAGTTGAAGCTACAGACGGTACTGCCTTGTCTTCCTTCAGTAGCCCTAGCAGGAGTTTGTGATCTGCTGTTATGACAAATTCCTGTCCATAAAAAAAAGGTACTGGTGGCACTTCCTCACACCAAAAGATGTCAGGGCTACCTCGCACTTTGGATCATTGTGGGCCAACATTTGGGTGATGATAGCTGCTTTTTCCACTTCCCTGAAGGCTACTTCTAGACTACGTGACTAATTTCCAAGGCTGACCCTTTTGCAGTAGCAGGTGTAAGGGTGCCAAGATGGAGGCCAGGTTAGGTATGAATTTTCTGTGATAATTCACAAACCCAAGGAGAAGCCTAAGCTCTGGTACAGACGTGGGAGCCAGGGCGCTTTTGATCGGTCTCACTTTCTCTTCCAACAGGTGTAACCTGGTTTTGTCAACTCTGTAACTCAAGGAGGTCACTTCAAGTGCCTGGAACACACATTTTTCCCTTCTCAGGCGTACGCCTGTCTGGGAGAAACATTTAAGCACTATGTCCAAGTTCTCAGAGTGCTCTTTATTGGTCTTCCCTGTTATTAGTAGGTCTTCCAGATAAATGGCAACCTGGGGTAGTCCTAGTAAAATGCTCTCCAGCATCTGCTGGTAAAGGGCACAGGCTGATGATACCCTTATGGGTATTGATTGTAGCGTACTTCTGGGACTCCTCATCCAGTCGCAACTCCAGGTGGGTGTGGCTCATGTCCAGCTTTATAAAGGACAGAACCCCCCCGCCAACTTTGTGTACAAGTCTTCTCTGAGGGATTGGGTAACTATCCAGCTGTGAGAAGCTGTTTACAGTTTGCCTACCATCCCCATAAAGGCAAACCGAGCCATCAAGGTTCACCATTGGTATGACCGGTGCTGCCCCATTTTGTGAACTGCACAAGTTGGATGATTCCTTCACTCTCCAGCTCCTGATTTCAGCCTGTAAAGCAAATAGGACTGGACAGGCCTTGCAAAATCTCAGAATTGCTTCCTGGTCAACATGTAAAGTGCCTGTGATAGTCTCAAGCCCATCCTAAAATACTCCTAAGTATTTCACTAGGCTATCACTGAGGCAGCCACTTTCTAATCGAAAAATTTTGTACCAATCCAGGCGAGCCTGTTGCAACTAATTCCACCCCAATAGGCTTGGGCCCAAGCCTTTTACTACCATCACTGATAACTGCACCAACTGCTTCTCATAGGAGATTCAAACCAAAGTCATACCCTTAATCTGCAACAGTTCCCCAGTGTATGTCCTCAGTCTGGAGGAGGTGTTGCGCAAACTTAAGGGTTGGAGCCCCAGGCAAATCTTGTTAAAGACAGGCTCTGCAACCACAGATACAGCTGCACCAGTATCAACCTCCATGGAAACTGGGTGACCATTTAATCAAACATTAAATTATAAAAATCAATTCCAATTTGGATGGTGCTAAGCATTTTAATTGTTCCAACCCACATGTAGGGGGACTTTCCAGGGTGTGCACTCTCTTGGGTACTGGCTACAAGTTTCTTACTCAAGCACAGCCATGTAGGACTCCTTTGCTCGAGTCCACATACTGGCAACTGCAATGGCTTGCCAGCCCAGACCCTGAAGAACTTTTTAGCCACTTTGCTGAGGTTTAGTTTTATTGTGGGGTTTTGCTGTGGGCTGGCCTAGGGTTCCTCTGCTCGGGAAATGCCCTGATTATCTACACTCAAGTGGAGCTCCCCAAGCTCAGTCGGGCAGGTGAGGGAGTCCACTTCCATTGGGATGTCCTGTATCTCCCATACTACTCCACTATCCTCTTTTTCTAAGAGGAAAGCCCAACTATAGTGCCTGTTTGAAGCCCAGGTAGGTGTCAGTTAGTAGGCACTTCTGCACAGTTCCACCATCATTAATCCTACATACATTAATCCTACATCCTCAGCATCTCATTCAGGGTTAACCCAAAAATCACATGCCTTTGCCAGTCATCTCAACCTTGTCAAAAATCCTGAAACACATTCCCCGGTTCTTTAATAGCCAAATAAAACTGGTAGCGCCTCAGAATTGGAAGACATTTGGGGTTATAATATTCCTTAACCAACTCCATCAACTCTTGGAAGGTTTAAGTGTCTGGTGCCTCTAGGAAAGAGGAGCCTCTTATAACCAAGAATGCTGCAGGTCCGCAGGCAGTCAGAAGGATCACCTCATTGCTTTTCATCTGCCCCCAATGTCATTTGCCAAAAAAAAAAACCCACTTTCTTTCCATGTACTGGGCTTGGTCTTTGACAGCAGGATCAAATGAGTCAAGCTGTCAAAATAAAGGCATGATGCCAGAAATGCTTACCCCAACTCCACAATAACTGCTGCAAGTGAATGTTCTTCAGGCACATCCTGCTTTCTCCCATCACCACTGAAATATCTGCAGAGGCCTGTATCCCATCACTAAGTCACCCTTTATTTACCGGTGTGCAGTACACTGGCTGTAACCAGCCAGCTCAGACAGTTCTCCTGAACTGAGCAGATTCTAAATCTCCAGGCTTTTTTTTTTCTTTTTAAAAAAACCTTGCATAAATAGTTTACAACACATTAAATACAATTCAAGTTACACAGAAAATCAAACTTTGTACATTTGACAATCCAAATTATTGCAATCTTTTTAAAAAAAAAAGATGTTTCAATTTGTTTTTCCCCAAAAGTAAAACGCATTGCAATTCATTCAAGTGAAGCCTGAGGTTTGAAGCTCAATTCACATTACAGTACACATAAAACTTTCAGCCTACACACTGAGCTGTCAGTCCAGACATGAAGGCCCAGTCTGGAGCCTACACACAAAAGCAATGGCACAGAGTCCAGGTCCCATCACCAACTCACCCTTTATTTGCTCATGCTGTGGCTGGCGAGCTAGCTCAGTCAGCTACCTGAACTGAGGAGATTCTAAATCCTCTGCTTACATTGGTCCTCTGCTTACATTGGTCAGCCAGGGCTTTCCTGATTGGCCCATGTTAATAACCCCAATCAAGGATCCTGTAGTCAACAACATCCAGCTGGTTCCAATCACTACAGTTTCCCTATCAGTGATATGAGACTCACCAGTCTGTAATCTCCTGGTTCATTTCCACCGCCCCTCTTAAAAAGTGGAATCACACTTGCTGTCCCCAGTCCTCTGGCACTTACTCCATGGTCAGACAGGAATTAAGTTAATTTGGGTCAAATTCAAATGAAGTTAGCACGAAAATTATTCATAAAGCTTGACTCCTACTTGCAACGAAACCACTGCCACCATGTTATATCTTATGGTTCCCACAACTCAATGAATTAGACTTTTGATTCAAGCTCCAGAATTTTGTTCATGCATTATTTATTGTATGGCTTTGTGTGATTGAATGATACAATGGGTGTTTGGTACACAGACTGTATTCTGGTAGTAAGTGGGTTGGCATTACTGGTATTGATATGCTGAAAACACATGGATCCCATGTCTTGCAACAATTTATCTTTCTAAAATTGTGAATTTGGATTTAGGGGGATCTCCTTTAATGGCACGACGATTGGGTTTGCACCTCTGATGGGCATGTGCTCAGATTACCAGTCAGGAGGGGTCAATATGGTAAGTGAATAGATATGTTAGCAGTTCTCACATTGTGAAGATTCATGTATTCATGATCTATCAGCCAATGTGGTTGGCATGGTGTTCGAACAACTAGTACCACAGAACAGAATTGTTTCAATGCTATTACTTCCTCCATAGTGAGTTATCTTATGTTAAGGATTAAAGGCATGACTGATCAGTAACTTGTAATAATGTTACTAGCATTTCAACTTTATTAATGCATTAAAGACATTCAAACCAATATTGCATCCAGAACCTTTTCTATGTTGTTCCAAAATTGACTGCCACTATCAGTTAGGATGAATCAGCATGGCATGTAGCAGCGTGTTCGTCCTCAGTTGTACTTAGTGTGGGGAAGGGTTTAACAGTCAATCAATGGAGCAGTGCTCCAGCTTTAGATTTCCAGTGAAGAGGTGAGGTCACTGGGTAATAGGTGTGTACGTAATGAGTGTGGATAGGAGCAGCGCCCTCTTGTTGGCCTATTGCGTGGAAAATGACCAGTGTCCATGGAGCCATGTTTTAACGCAAGCAAAGAAGGGGCGCAGAGGGAACACGTGCATTTGTGGGTGTTATTTCAATGGTGCCAGCCTTTGCTTATGTGCCCACTGTGTATCAGTAAGCTGCACCCTTGCCTCTGAGCCACATGAGTTCAAGTTCCATTCCAAGACTCTTCTTCATAAAATCTAGTCTGACACTCCACAGTGCTGCAATTTCAGAGCTAGCATCATTTGGGTCAGATGTTTAATTGTGACTCCATCTGCCCAATCAGGGGCATAAAAGATGCTATACCACTATTTTGAAAAATAGTGGAAGATGCTCCCTGATGCACTGGTCATTTAAACAACCCAAACAACATCATGTGAAAAAAAACATTACCCCATTGCTGTGTGCGTGAGCCTGCTATGAAAATTAGCTGCTGAATTTCTATTACAACAGTGATGACATTTTAAAAGCTTTTCACTGGCAGTAAAGATCTCTGGGTATTCTGAAACCTTATCAAGCCAAGTAAATTCTTTCTTTTCTTCTTGCCTTCTTTCTGTTTTTCCTTTCTTTCCTGGGTTCCCATTGATCCTAATTATCATTTTATCAAAATCGCAGTTAATACAGAGAAAAACAAATTATTCGAACTTTAACAAACGCATGCCTGGAATGAATGTTAGACAGAAGCCACTTCAGTCACAAAGCTAGGAATCGTCCTTATGCCACTGATGCGTTCTCTCTCAGGATCACTCAGACAGTGCAATCGGAGTTGCAGCTACCATGGCGCACGAAATGGGACACAACTTCGGGATGAGCCATGATGCTGATGGCTGCTGTACAGCTCGTCCAGAGGATGGAGGATGCATCATGGCTGCAGCCACTGGGTGAGATTGCACAGTCATTGGTATAATACCCCAGTGGTTCCTGTTAGAACAACGTCAGTCCTCGGCTCGCCCCCTACACTGTAGCAATCAGCTCTTCTACAACTTGCAAAAGTCATGAGTAGATTTTGAAGGTAGAATCAAAGAGTCGTGCAGCATGGAAACAGACTCTTCAGCCCAACTCATCCATGTGGACCAATTTTCCTAAACCAAACTAGTCCCATTTCCCTGCATCCGGCCCATATCCCTCTAAATGTTTCCTGTCCGTGTACTGTCCAAATTTATTTTATGTGTTATAATTGTACCCACCTTCACCACTTCCTCTGGCAAGTCATTCCAGATACGCTCTACCCTCTGTGTGAAAAGGTTGCCCGTCAGGTCCCTGTTAAATCTTTCCCCTCTCACATTAAACCTATGCCTTCTCGTTTTGGACTCCTCTACCCTGGGGAAAAGACCTTGGCTATTCACCCTATCAATGCCCCTCGTGATTTTATAAACCTCTATAAGGTCACTCCTCAGCCTCCTATGCTCTGGGGGAAAATGTCCCAGCCTATCCAGCCTCTCTTTATAACTCAAATTGAGTTATTAAAAGTCTTCCCCAGTATCCAATAACCCTTACGGGCAACAGCATGTACAAAACAGGGTTTGGAAATCTGCAATTTAGTAATTAGGAATGAATAATAAAGAAATTCTGGCTGTATTTTACCTTTTCTGTAGGTGTTTCCCTGAAAGCTGTGTAAAAGACATTGTATGATGAAAGGATGCTGATCAAGAATGTTATGTCTGTTGTGTCTAAAGTCTCAAAACAATAGGGAGGATTGAACTGCTAACTAAACACCCTTAAAGACAAGCACTTCTCATCCACTACCTTTGTCCAGTATGTTAGGAGTGAAATAATATTTTGCTAGTTTCAACCAGCATTTAGTTACTTCAGATTTTGTTTACAATTCCATCACACAATTCCAAACGATTCTTCTCTGTGTGTTGTGATCAACACTTATCCTTCAGTCAACCTCAATAAAACAAGTGACCTGGTCATTTATGTCACTGCTGTGTGTGCCCCCTGTTGTGTTTGTCTGCAAAACAGCAACAACTAAACTTCAAAGGCTTCTCCAAAGTGTCTTTGAGCATCCTAACACCTCACTGGAAAGCTGGCACTTTCGCCAATGCAGCACGCATTCAGTACTGCACAGGGAATGGTGCCCTGATCTATAGAACATAGAACAGTACACCACAGTACAGGCCCTTCAGCCCACGATGTTGTGCCAACCTATTATCCTATTCTTGTCCTTATGCTGAACTCACATGGAATGGGATTCAAGTCTTAGGTCTAAATGTCTATACTTGAAGACTGTCTTTTTCAATAGACATACCAAACTTCGCTCTCGTCCAAGAATTCAACTTGATCCAGGAATGATTGCCAAATTAATGCTTTCCCCATAACACCAAGCATTTACTGCTCTTTGGCTCATACCACAAACTTATTTGGAATCTTTGGAAAATAATTAGAGTATTAACTTATTATGATTCTTCTTCCCTCACCCCACCAGTGCTCAAACTATTCTGACCCAGTTCAGACCTGTCTGTCCCAGATGTGGTGATGTTGTTGCTGGGCAGGGCATTTAGTTAGGCAGGATGGTGGTGTACCAAAATCCTGATGCTATCTGGCCTCTGCCGGAATTAGGTTCAGGTCAGGAAAGCTATGGGCCTTCCTGTTGCACCATTAAATGAAGCCTTTAAGTGGCCAATTAAGACGGACATCTCAAAACTGCTGGGATTGACCCAGCTACAAATGGGCATGTCACCATGCAATATATACGGCGACTGATATCCTGCAGGGTAGCGCTGATCTGGGCTTGCTCAAAGAGCTGGGCAGAAGGGTTTTACTTGCTGGGAGCTCTTCTGACCCACTGTTCTCAGGACCCCATGACTGAATGACTGTCAACTCTTGTCCAGGTGGGACTTTACCACAATTCCAAGGGAAGGCCCACCCCATGGCCCCGCCACTGCCTGATGGGCATTCCCCTGGAAGAGTCATCATTTGTCCCTTAGCAGCTCTTCAACTGGCTGTGAAGACCTCCAATACCTCAAGAAGATGCCACCTTGAGACTTAGCCTCTGTTCCTGGTCTAATCAATGCACAACTAAAACACGTCTGTGTGGAATGTGTTTTCAAAGAATCTGAATATCGCTAAAAACAGAGACCTGTTTCCACCTATCAGGACAATCTGAATACCAAACTGTAAGCAGTCACAAATAAAACTATAGGAGCAAAGAGTGTTGATTGATTGGCAAGTCAACACTATTTAGCTGACATATTGCCAAGCATTGGAAAATATAGGCTCCCCTGGTTCCCTCTTAATTCCATAAAGATGCAAGATTTGAATATATCACATTGTTTGCAGAAAATAAGTCCCTGTCTGTAAATGTGTGCCACTTCTAGCAAGCATAAATGAGCCACGTAAAGACCTCAAATGATTATCTTAAATTGCTTGTTAATATCATCACGCAGAATTATTCAGTAAGTGTTTCCCAATCACAGAATCACATCTAATCACAGACATTTTGTTTGGGGTTTGGTAAACCCGGACTCGTTCCACATGATTGTGACCATGCAAAATACTCAGTGTCCTCTTCTCGTGTCGGATACATTGTTGAGATTCTTTGGAATTTGATATTCTTGCGTTTGCTCTGATGAGTACACACTGAAAACCTTCAACAGCCTGTCTCTATTTTCAGAAATATTCAAGTTCTGCGGTACTAATCAACTGTTTTCTTAACATCTACAGCCACTTTACAAATATCTTCATTTGTGTTTTTCTGTGAGCGAGACCATGTGCAGAAAGTTTATGTTATTCTGTTACTCTGAACTGATGTCCATCGATGTGACATTCCTTCTGATGCTCAGACATGAATGCTGACACCAGTGAGAGATATGCCGTTGAGACATCAATTGCCTCAACCTCTCCACCCCTCTCACCCACTCCAACCTCCCCCCACAGAACGTGCAGCCTTCCGCTCCCTCCGCTCCAACCCCAACCTCACCATAAATCCCGCGGACAAAGGAGGTGCAGTTGTAGTAAGGCGGACTGACCTCTACATCGCCGAGGCCAGACGCCAGCTCTCTGACACCTCCTCCTACCGCCCCCTTGATCATGACCCCACCACCGACCACCAAAACACCATCTCCCAAACCATCCACAACCTCATCACTTTAGGTGACCTCCCACCCACGGCCTCCAACCTCATCGTTCCCCAACCCCACACCGCCCGTTTCTACCTCCTTCCCAAAATCCACAAACCTGACTACCCTAGTCAACCCATTGTCTCCGGCTGCTCCTGCCCCACCGAATGTATCTCTACTTATCTCGACTCCATTTTCTCCCACTTCGTCCAGGAACTCTCCACCTACGTTCGTGACACCACCCACGCCTTCCACCTCCTCCAAAACTTCCAATTCCCTGGTCCCCAATGCCTCATCTTTACCATGGACGTCCAGTCCCTAAACACTTGCATTCCCCATGTAGATGGCTTGAAGGCCCTCCACTTCTTCCTGTCCCGCAGGCCCGACCAGTCCCCATCCACTAACACCCTTATCCGCTTAGCCGAGCTTGTCCTCACCCTTAACAACTTCTCCTTCAATTCCTCCCACTTCCTACAGACAAAGGGGGTGGCCATGTGTACCCGCATGGGCCCAAGCTATGCCTGCTTCTTTGTAGGATATGTGGAAAAATCCCTCTTCCGAAGTTACACTGGCCTTATCCCCCACCTCATCCTCTATTATATCGATGACTGTGTCGGCGCCGCCTCATGCTCGCATGAGGAGCTGAAACAGTTCATCCACTTCACCAACACCTTCCACCCCAACCTTAAGTTCACCTGGACCATCTTCGATACCTCTCTCTCCTTTCTGGACCTCTCTGTTTCCATCTCTGGAAACCACCTGAAACCGATATCCATTTCAAGCCTACCGGCTCCCACAGCTACCTAGAATACACCTTCTCCCACTCACCTTCCTGCAAAACTGCTATCCCCTACTCCCAATTCCTTTGCCTCCACCGTATCTGCTCCCGAGAGAGGCATTCCACTCCCGGACATCCCAGATGCCCTCGTTTTTCAAGGAGCGCAACATCCCCCCCACGGTGGTGGAAAACACCTTCGACGGTGTCTCCTACATTTCCTGCAACTCAACCCTCACAGCCCCTCCCCGCAATAACAACCAAAACAGGATCCCCCTCATCCTCACGTACCACCCCACCAACTTCCGAATCCAACGCATCATCCTCCACACTTCTGCCATCTGCAATCCAACCCCACCACCAAAGACATTTTTCCCTCCCCACCTTTATCTGCTTTCTGGAGGGACCACTCTCTCCATGACTCCCTTGTCCGCTCCACACTCCCCACCAACCCCACCACGCCTGGCACTTTCCCCTGCAACCTGCAGGAAGTGCTACACCTGCCCCTACACGTCCCCCCTCACCCCCATCCCAGGCCCTAAGAAGATCTTCCACATCAAACAGATGTTCACCTGCACATTTGCTAATGTGGTATACCGTATCCACTGTTCCCGTTGTGGCCTCGTCTACATCGAGGAAACCAAGCAGAGGCTTGGGGACCGCTTTGCAGAACACCTACGCTCGGTTCGCAACAAACAACTGCACCTCCCAGTTGCGAACCATTTCAACTCCCCCTCCCATTCCTCAGATGACATGTCCATCCTCGGCCTCCTGCAGTGCCACAACGATGCCACCCAAAGGTTGCAGGAACAGCATCTCATATTTTGCTTGGGAACCCTGCAGCCCAATGGTATCAATGTGGACTTCATAAGCTTCAAAATCTCCCCTCCCCTAACCACATCCCAAAATCAGCCTAGCTTGCCCCTGCCTCCCTAACCTGTTCTTGCTCTCACCTATCCCCTCCTCCCATCTCAAGCCACACCCCCATCTCCTACCTACCAGCCTCATCCCGTCCCCTTGACCTGTTCGTCCTCCCTGAACTGACTTATCCTCCCCTAACTCCCCACCTACAGTCACCTTTACTGGCTCCACCCCTGCCTCTTTGACCTGCCTGTCTCCTCTCCACCTATCTTCTCCTTTATGCGTCTTCTATCCGCCTCCCCCTCTCTCCCTATTTATTTCAGAATCCCCTTCCCCTCCCCCATTTCTGAAGAAGGGTCTAGGCCCAAAACGTCAGCTTTCCTGCTCCTCTGATGCTGCTTGTGTTTAACCAGCTCCACACCTTGCAGATTCTCCAGCATCTGCAGTTCCTGCTATCTATGAGAAATATTAGTCCTGTTTTCAACTCAAGAAGGTTTTTGAGCAAGTGGATGATGAGGTGGTTTGGAAATGTTGGTGTAGAAATCTATTGCAAACTATTTTAACTTATAAGCCTTACGGGTATACTGTTTTCTGGTAAGTAGTGGAATTCATCAGACGGCCTTTTGGAAATCCTACACCCATGAAACCATCAACCTTTAATGAAACATCTCAGTTTGACTGCCTTAATGAGAGTCCCTAATCATGTCTTCTCTGAGTGGGTGTTGGCTAAACAGTTGTTCTTTTTATGTCTAATTTATAAACTTTTTATAATTAATAAATGTGGGCTGAGAAGAAGAAGAGAAAATTACATGCTTGTTTTAAAAATTCATTTGTGGGACATGGGCATTGTTGGCTGACCAGCATTTATTGCGCGTCCCTAGCTGCCCTTGAGAAGGTGGTGATGAGCTTCTTTCATGAGTCATTGCAGTCTACCTTCAAGAGGGAATTCCAGGATTTTGACCCAGTGACGGTGAAGGAACGGTGACATATTTCCAAGTCAGGATGCTGAATGGCTTGGAGGTGAACTTGAAGGTGGTGGTGTTCCCATGTATCTGTTGCACTTGTCCTTCGCGATTGAAGTGGTCACGGGGTTGGAAGGTGCTGTCTGAGGATCTTTGCCGAATTTCTACATTTGTCTTCATGCCCTGTAATATTTCACCTAGTTGCTCGCAACAAGATCCTCGAGATGAATCTGTTATTCATGGAGTCTTCAGGTCAGTTCTGGAGGGTTATCAACCTTGATGTCAGAGACAGAAATTCAGTAAACTTGAATCAGTATTTACTACGATATAATGTGAACAGACAGAGGCCAGAGTTCTCATAGCAGAGAATTATGATTTTGAGGTGAGCCAGCTTCAGTCTGTGGGACCAGCATTTCAATGTATGCGTAGGATGCAAGATGACATGAAGGAAAAGCTGTCTTTTCACTGTGGTTTGTTCTGACCTGGACTTAGAATTGTACAAGCACCTTGGTGGTCCGCAAACATTCCTCGCCAACAGTGGTCAACTTGTATATTTTCATGTACAACAATTGGACTAACCAAATCAGGCCATAGCTGTTCCCTAAGGTCTGAATCATTCATTGTATGTTCTGTCTATTCGTGCAATGTCATCAATGTCCGAATGTTGTTAATCGTGCTTTGTGTCATGATATCATTCTGTGAACATAAGAACTAGGAGCAGGAGCAGGCCATTCAGCCCCTTTTGCCTGCTCCACTGTTCAGCAGATCATGACTGACTTAATTGTGGGCCAAGTCTACACCCTGGCTGCCCCTGGATAATCCCTTGTTAATCAAGAATCTCACTATGTCTGTTGTAGAAATATTCAATGACCCTGCCTCCATCGCTCTTTGGGGAAGATACTTGCAAAGAATCATGATCCTCTGAGCGAAAAATCTTTCTCATCTCATTTTAAAAGAAGAGCCTTCTTACCTTGAACTATGTCCTCTAGTTCCTGTCTTCCCGACAAGGGGAACTTCTAGCACCTATCTGTCAAGTCCCTTCCAGATCTTCCATGCTTCTATAAGATCACCACTCATTCTTCTAAACGCAAATAGATACAGGCCCAATCTGTTCAACCTATGGTCGCCAATGTCATGCAGTGCGACGAGGCTGTGCACCAAGGACTATCTCAGCCAGCGCAGAGATAAGAACCCATATTATTAAACTCATTCGGCTACAGAATCTACCACCTAGCCGACTGAGCTGACCCACTCTGTCATTGTGCCTCTCAGTGTGGTCGTCCTTTTTGATATGAAATGATGTATCACCCACCTGATCCTGGACAATGTATCAAATACCTCAATACTGGCTGTTCAATGCATTTATCTTCATTCTTTATTCTTCAGTGACCCATTTCCCAAAGTCTTCAACAAATGCAATGAGAAGGAGCTTCAGAAATATCTGAACAACGGTGGAGGGATGTGTCTCTTCAACATGCCTGACACAAGCACGCTGTACGGGGGGCGAAGGTGCGGGAATGGCTATGTGGAGGAAGGCGAGCAGTGTGACTGTGGAGAAGTTGAGGTATGTTGGCTCCTTAAATCAACCAAATAGGGCAGCTTCACCCTTCCTTGCTTCCTGATCTCTGCATTACTCTGGACCTGTAACAGAATGATAATTCATCCTAGGGTCAGTTCCCGAACTCACACACCTGAATCGAAAGGTTGCGAGGACATAGCACCTAGTCCAGAGCCTTGGGTGGAAAATCCAGGCCAATACTTCAATGCCACCCTGACAGAATGCTGCACTGTTGAAGGTGCTGATTCAGAATGAGACATTATTTCCTCATTTTCAGTAACACAGAGATGAGAGGAACGGGTACAAGATTTCACGTTCTTGGCATTCACCTGACAAGTGCTACAAAACAATTGATAATAAATCAAGTCAAATTTGAAAGGACGGAAGTTGTTGTTGGGGAAAGGAGGAAGTTCCCAAAGATCGCAGAGGTTTTGAGGGTGATTTTCACGTCCACACCTTGGGTGTTGAATTTGCAGAGTAGAGCTGTTGTTTCCTAGAACATGCCAGTTCTTGCAGGGTAGGGAATCAGGTGGTTGCCCAAAATGTAGCATTAAATGTTCAGATGCAATACTTTGTATGTGAACCCTCTCTGAGTGTCTATTCATCAGTCTGAGGAGAAAATTGTTGACATTTCTGTAAATCTGAAATGTGCACAGACGTGTCTGGAAGATTGTGATGGTTTGCTTTTTGATTTGTCTCTGTGACGTGTGGTTACCACTGGCATCTGTTGCCCATCCCCATCAACTTTGAGCAGCCTTTCTTGAGGGTCCCACTCCTGTGAACTTGTTCCATGTGACGGCAAAGAGAGAGGAAACTTGCAATGTTATCAAGCACGTTTCAGAACCACAGCACTTCCTGAAGCGTTTCAAATCCAATAAAGCAGTTTTGAAGTGGAAACCCTGTTGCAGTGTAGAGGAAGTGAGTCGAATTTGTGCACAGCAAGCTCCCACAATAAGCAAGGAAGCTGATGAGATTGCTGACAATTTTCATCAGCCAGAGAAAAGCAAGCTTAACCTTTGAAGTGAGGACTTTTTTAAAAAAAACTTCTTATTGTGTTTTTGTTTCAGAAGTCCTGGCACAGTTCCCAAAGCACTTATGTTTCTTATTATGTGAATCAATTTAAATAGCTGTATAATATAGAGCAGCTGTCTGCCTGTTCCTGAGGCTGTAGCTGCAGATGGTAGAGGAAGGCAAGGTCAGTGTTTAGAAACTGAATGATTTTAATTTATCAGAGCAGGGAAGTGAAGCTGAATTTTCTATAAGACACAGGTTAGATCTCAGCTCGAATACCATGTATAGTTCTGGGTGCCATACGTCAGGAAAGATGTGGATGCATTGGAGAGAGCTTAGAGGAGATTGAATACGATGATTCCAGGGATGTGGAACTTCAGGCACAGAATCCCTTCAGTGCAGAAAGAGGCCGTTTGGCCCAGTGAGTCTGCACTGACACTCCAAAGAGCATCCCACTCTATCCCCGTAAACCCACGGTAGCAATCCACCTAACCTGCACATTTTTGGACTGTGGGAGGAAACCCACTCAGACACCAGGAGAACATGCAAACTGCACACAGGCAGTCGTCCGAAGCTGGAATCAAACCCAGGTTGCTGGCGCTGGGAGGCAGCTGTGATAACCAGTGTGCTACTGATAGAAGACATGGTGACTGCTTTCCTTGGGGAGGAAAAGGCAGAGGGGAGATTTCATTGAAGTGTTCAAACTCATGACAGTGAGGACAGGGAGAAACTGTTGCTGCTTGTGAACTGATCAAAAATGATAGGACACAATCTTAAAGCAATTTGCGAAAGAAAATGTAATGTGAGAAGAAAGTTTTTCAGACAGCAAGTAGTTAGAGTATGGAATATCCTGCATGGATGTGCCGTGGAGGCAGGGTTCAATCGAGGCATTCAAATGGGTAATGATGATTACTTAAATTGAAATAACGTGCTGGATTCTGGAGAAAGAGTGAAAGAATGACATTATGGTCATTGAGGAGCCAGTACAGACTTAATGGGTGAAATTGCATTTTCTACAGTAACAATTCTGTAATTCTGTAGTATAGTCCAGATTTTTGAGTAACCCACTTTTAAAACTGCCACTGCTTATACTGAAACCTCACATGATCTAATGCTTTGTCACACGTTAATTCTTTAATGGGGGATTTCAGCTGTACATCTTGTGGATACCTGATGTAACTTGGGTGACAGAGACATAATGAATGTAAAGAAATGACAGGTCTCTGTGACCTATCTGCTGTAGTTACAACAGGTAAATTTCAACAAAGACCCATCTCTCTTTTTTTCTGTGCATTGTACCTGGGAATAGGGATAGACCATTCCATTTGTTTTGATTTGATTAATTGTCGTCATGTGTACCGAGTTACAGTGAAAAGTGTTGTCTTACGCGTTTTTCAGACAGATTGTGCTATACAAGTGCATCAGGGTAACAGAACAGAGTGAAGGATACAATGTTACAGCTGTACAATGTTACATTCAATGCTACTCAAACTACCTAGAGAAAGGTGGACCACTTAATTTTGGCCAGGTACCGAACATGGACCTCACTGATCTACATGGCTTCCTACCACAGGAAGGCCATGTTTTAAAGTCTGTTCCTTTATTGCTCTTTAGCATTTCTTGTGTTTATTTTTCAGGAATGCAACAACCCCTGTTGCCATGCTAATAACTGCACCTTGAAAAAGAATGCTGAATGCGCTCATGGAATCTGTTGTGAGAAGTGCAAGGTCAGAAGCATTTACATCATCATGCTTTCAATGCAATAACATTTGGTGAATTGAAAATGCCCGTTAATACATTATTCCACAGATTCACAGACAGTTATAGTTTTTCAGAGGCCATTCGGCCAGTTGGGTCTGCTCGAGATATACAATGTGCTGGGTGTCATGGGTCCGCCTTCTCCCTGTAACCCTGTGAGCTTTTCCTTTACAGATAATAATCCAATTCCCTCTTCAATGTCTCAATTGCATGTGCCTCCTCCATACTGTCAGGCAGTGCATTCTAGATTCTACAGTCGTGACCGTGATGTGAGGAGTGCACTGGTAGCCAAACCTCGCTATTCCATCAGCCGTCACAAACATAGAAATGACAAATTTGATTACCAAAATGCTTAATTTGCCTGCGTTTGACTGCTATCTGGGACCAAAGAAGCTCAAACCAGGTTTCATCAATTAGCGAGAGAAACTTATTTATTACAAACAAAGCTCTCCTTCAACAAATGGCAAAACGTATTAACTACTACGACAATGTAAATTTAAACTAACCCACTTTAAACTCAAAAATGCACACATCACAAAGAAGACAAACAAGTCTGCAGATATGGATGGGAAAACATAGTCCAAAAGGTACAAGTTCTGTGGATCAAAACATAAGAGTGGGAAGGGGTGACATTCTCACAGTTCTTTTGGATTTTGGCAATGGTATCACACTGCTGTCAAGCGCAGAGCTATACAAGAACTTCACTTTGGATTATTTGATCATTTGGATTTTGATCTTTGCTTGATTAGAAACTCTTCTTTTCAGAATCTTTGATTGTGGTATTTTTCCCACTCTCAGAGGGTGAGAAAGACAGAACCCTATGTTTGTTTGCAGACTTTTGAGGGATCTGAGTTCAACTTCCCTTTCTCAGGTTTCTGACAAACTGCAGCTTCAAAATCCAAAGGCTGTTGCTGGGAACCTTTCAACCGAAAGGGTGTATCGAATCCAGCTTTTCCCAAGCTACGTGATCATGTTTAACAGCTGAGTGAACACCACACCTTTCAACTTTTGACTTTCAAGTTGTGAACAAAAGATACACAGCTGGCACATCCTCCGCAACACAGCAGTGTTCAAGCTCCCATTTTTGCCAGGTTCTATTCTACAAGATATATTTTGTCTTTACAATAGCCACTTGATATTTAACGGGCATTTCCAAATTATTTGTTAGATTGCCATAATGACCTAGCTGATTCAAAGTATTTCTGTGGTGCTTCCATTGGGGAGTGTGGTTGGTGCAAAAAAGTTGGTGCATTTTGCAAATTCCTGTCTACATTAATTGAACCAGAATACAAACGGTAGCGATTGGAACCAGATGGATCTTATTGACTATGAGATCCTTGATTAGAGTTGTTAACCTGGGCCAATCCGGGAACACTGGCTGGCAAATATAAACTGGAGATTCAGAGAGTCTCCTGAATTCAGGGACTGACTCTGAGCTGGTCAGTCACTGCCAGTATATTGTGCATATGTAAATAAGTTGACTTGGCGATGGGATACCGGCTTCTGTGCAGTTATTTCACCAAAATAAATCCACTAATTAATGCACGAAAAATAACACAAAGAGGAAACAAAACTTTTTGATAAACTATTTACATTTTAGCAGTTGTTATAGCTGTTTCAGCTACTGAATTGTTGGTTACTAAAATCCAATTGGTGACTGCCCTCCAGTTGTGAGGCTTCAGCAGTAGTATTCTCTTGTTCCTGTGACTGTTCATTAAGGCAAATATCACAGGAATCATCTTCTCCATGCCAGAGCTACATCTCAAATTCATAGTAACAATGAAACGACCTGAGATTGACCGACCAATAGCCTCACCTGCTGCAGATTTGACATATGACCTCTGAATGGTCCAGCAATGTGTTACATAGAGCGTTCCTGTCAGCAGCTCCACTCTCATGCACTGGTGGATTTCTCTTTTCTCCCCCACAGTTAAAAGCCCCTGGCACTGTCTGTAGGGCATCATCGGGACCATGTGACCTACCTGAGTATTGCTCTGGCAGCTCCGAGTTCTGCCCAGCCAACTTCTACAAAATGGATGGTGCCAGCTGTGATGGAGGACAGGCCTATTGCTACAATGGGATGTGTCTAACTTACGATAGCCAGTGTGTGCTACTATGGGGCCCTGGTAGGTAGAAATTGCAGCAATCCTGGATTCAATTATGGCTCTTTCTAAAAAAAAATAAAGATTGCTCATGAGTAATTGGCCTATTGTAGATAGGTATTGATTCTGTTCTCTCTCTCCATGGATGTCAATACATGTTTTCTGTTTTAATTCATGAGTAGCTGTCATTGTTTTAATGGTCTTTTCCTGTTCTTGTAAAATGTCATGTTTATTTAAGGTATAGTGCCCCACTGAGTTTTCTTTTCCGCATTTTCAGGGGCTCAGGCTGCTCCAGCGGAATGCTTCAAGATGGTGAACAATGCAGGGGACACATACGGGAACTGTGGCAGAGGTCCTGGAGGAAGTTACCGCAAATGTGAGACCAGGTAAAAAGGGCGATTGGTAACTTCACCTCTATTAGGTCAAATTTGTGCTGTGTAACTGGGGATGGTGGGTAGGGGCAGAGGGAGGGCTGTTCAATTGGCTCTCAGTGCAGCAAATGGTCAATAGCAATTTGGCAGCTCTGCCATTTTGACCTGCCCGCAGGGATCAAGAAGAGCACTGAGGTGGAAAATTAATTCACGATTTGCAATCTCCTCATTTGTCCAATTGCTTATGAGCAACTGGAGTCATGCACACTGTCTAAAAGAAATAACCTGCACTTTTATGGTATCTTTCAAGAAATCAAGGTATGCTAAGTGCATTATAGTCATTAGGTGTCCTTGGGTGCAGTCATGGAATGTGTTGTAGGAAATAGATAGCAAAGCGGCCACAAACATCATTCGCTGGGCAATCTATTTTCCTTAGCAGGAAGCTAAGTTGCTCAGTGGCTAGCAGTTGCCACCTCACAGCGCCAGGGACCCAGGCTCAATTCCACCCTCATGCGACTGTCTGTGTGGAGTTTGCATGTTCTTCCCATGTCTATGTGGGTTTCCTCCAGCTGCTCCAGTTTTCTCCCACAGTCCAAAAATGTGCAGGTTAGGTGGATTGGCCATGGTCCTGGGATGTGCAGACTGGCTGGATTAGCCATGGGAAATGCAGGGTTACAGAGATAGGTATGCGGTGGATCTGGGTGTGATGCTCTTCAGAGGGTCGGTATGGACTTGACGGGCAAATGGCCTGCTTCCATACTGTTGGGATTCTATGGTAAGTTACTGCGATTCACCCGGAGAATGGTTGGGATGTGGAATTCACCGTCTGAAAGTGTAAGCAGAACCCCTCAACTCATTTAATAGATGTATACCTAAAATCATATAACTTCCAGGGAAACAGATTGTCTGTTGGGAAATGGAATTAGGTCATGCAGTTTGTTGCTTGGCTGGTGTAGACATGATGGGCAGAGTGGCCTCTTTCGGTGCCATATGGCTTTTTTACATTTCTTAAACATTCTAAAGAGCAGGATTGTGCATGGATCTGAGGAGAGGGTGAGGCAGAAGCCATATGAAGGATAAGCATGGGCACAACATGGTCGAATAGCCTATTTCTATGCTGTTGTGATTCTGTGTTGTTCGAGCGATAAACATTCTTGCAGATCCCAGGGAGGACTTTGTTGCACCTTTTTGAAATACTGCTCCTGTATCTTGACTGTCTATGTGAGAAAGCAGACAGGAGCTCAGTTAAATATCTTATCTGGAAAGCATCTCAGATAGTGCAGTATTTCCCCAGTCCTGCACTGGGTGTTAGCTTTGACTTTTGTGTTCAACCAAATGTCTGGAGTGGAACTTAAAGCTGGGATTTTCAGATTTAGATGCGGAAATGCCATCAAATCATAGACAGCTAAAATCTGACTGAGGTAATATACTTCATCGAACATCATCATTGATAGGCTGGGACTTTTTTCCCTGGAGCGTAGGAGATTGAGAGGTGACCTGATAGAGGTTATACAATCATGAGGGATAAAGATAAAGTAAATTTCAGGTGTCTTTTCTCTGGGGTAGGGGAATTCAAGACTAGGGGGCATATTTTTAAGATGAGAGGAGAAAGATTTTAAAAAAAGACACGAGGGGCAACATTTTTACACAGAGAGTGGTTCATGTGTGGAATGAACTGCCTGAGGATGTAGTGGATGTAGATACGGTTTAAATGTCTAAAAAAATTTAGACCTGAAATATTTGCAGGAATATGGACCAAGCGCAGGTAGGTGGGGCTAGTTGAGTTTGGGATTATGGTTGACATGGACTGGTTGGACCAAAGGGACTGTTTCCAAGCTGTATGACTCTATGACCACAAGTAATATAACTTGCTGCAACTAACAGTTTTTGAACAAGTGATTAATAATGATTATTCCCACACTTTCATTTCCTTATTCTGGTCAAGCTGCTAAGAATAGCTATCAGTTGGAAACTACTCACTTTGTGTCCATTTCTGGAATCCACACTCGAGAGGATGCAAAGGAGATTTACCAGGATGTTGACTGTTATTAGTTTTAGTTTTCGAGAGAGCTTGGACAGACTGGGGCTGTTTTCCTTAGAGCAAAGAAGACTGAGTGGCGACATGATTGAGATGTATAACATTATGAGTGGCATAGATAAGGTAGGCAGGAAGGAACCTTTCCCCTTGATGGATGGTTATGACCTGGGGGCATAGATTTAAAATAAGGTCCAGGAGATTTAGAGAGGATGCGAGGAAAATCTTTTTCACCCAGAGGGTGATGGGAATCTGGAACTCACTGCCTGTAAGAGTGGTAGAGGAGAAACCTACATAACATTTAAGAAGTTTTTAGATGAACACTTGCAAGACAATGGTATACAAAACAATGGGCCAAATGCTGGAAAATGGGATTAGAATAGTTAGATGCTTAATTTTGACCAGCACGGACTCAATGGGCCGATGGGCCTTTTTCCATGCTGTACATCTGTATGAATATGACTTTATGACATGCTCGAGGGAGAGTGATGTGAGTGAACAAGTGGGAGCGAAAAGGGTAAGAAATAGACTGTGGCAGTAAGGGAAGAGAACAGGGACACATGTCAATGAAAAGGTAGGAGAAATCATCGATCGACAGCAAGTCATGAAGGGAGAGAAATCGATTAGGGGGCATCTAAGAAAGATTAAAGGAGAGGAGGTGAAAGAGTGCAGCATTGAATGAAAGTGTGGGGCATAGAGACAGTGGGGTTAGAATCTAGTCTAGTTCTGCCCCTGCATCTGCAGAATACACCTTAACATTCTTAATGAAGCAACTTTATTGTAAATGTTTTGTTCTCCTGTAGAATTCACGTCCTTAAAGGTTGAAGTTGAATTATTGGCAGCGTTTGGAAAGTAATCGATGCCACTCCTGTCAATCCTGTTAACTTTTAAATATGTGCCCTTTTTGTCATGGAAGGAATGCCAAGTGCGGGAAAATACAGTGTCAAAGTGCCGCCCAGAAGCCCCTGGACACAAATGCAGTTGCCATAGACACCACGATAATCTTGGAGGGGAGGAAGGTGCAGTGCAGAGGAACCCACGTGTACATGACTCCAGAGCTGGAAGGGGACATGCTGGATCCAGGGTTGGTCATGACTGGAACAAAATGTACCGAGAAGCATGTGAGTTATTTCTGCTCTGCCGAAGGTTTGAGGCTGACAAGTGGGTAGTTACTGGTCCGTGAGCTAAAGCAGGTTTAGATTTTGCGCATTTTGCTGGCAATTCCAGGCAGCGGGTTGCATGTTTCATACCCCATTAAGATCAACGGACACAAATAAAGTGGGGACGACAAAGTTATAGAGTCACACAGCACAGAAACAGACCCTTTGGTCCAACCAGTCCATGCTGAACATAATCCCAGACTAAACCAGTCCCACCTGCCTGCTCCTGGCTCACATCCCTCCAAACCTTTCCTATTCATGGACTTATCCAAATGTCTTTTAAATTTTGTAATTGTGGCCACATCCACCACTTCCTCGGGAAGTTCATTCCACATGCAATCCACCCTCTGTATAAAATATTTGCCCCTGACATCTTTATTAAATCTCTCTCCTCTCACCTTAAAAATGTGCCCTCAAGACTTGAAATCCCCTCCATCAAGTTACCAGCCTAGTGGTGGGTATGTGTAGGGCACAGCAAATAGCACTAGCTACCTTGCATTGTTTCAATAAGGTGTGCCCCACTTACCTTTGGTCCCACTGGGAATTCCAGGTACCCCTCAGCACACTCAACCTGTGTACTTACACACCCTCCATAATCTCCCCTTCCATTTCTCCCAAGTTCTAGCATTCCCTTCTCTTGCATTCAGCTCTCCAGTTTCCTGTTCTCTCCAGCTGCCCTTTCCAGTTTTCCTGTCTTTCATTCCCCGCCCTATTTGTGACCCTTTCTTCACTTCATGTTCTGACACTGACCACTCACTGCGCTTTCTCCGGGATCCCTCTGGAAATTGGGACCCAATAGGAGTAAAGTACTGCGGTCACTGGAGATCTAAAATAGAAAGTGCTTGAGAAACTCAGCAGATTTGGCAGCATCCGTGGAGAGAGAAACAAAGTTAACCTTTCTGAGGAGGAGTCATACTGGACAATTGTTTCTCTCTGCACTTTCTGATTTTACCCCTGCGACCTGTCTTGATGCCATCCGGGTCCTGATCATATTTAAAGGCCCCGCCAGAGTTACAGTTGAGTGAGGTGGAATTGCTACGTATGTTTGCCCCTAATGGGATTGCACTATGCATGAGGTTGGCTAATAATCATGGCCATCTGAAACCCATTCCCTTCCTCGATCACCATGCACCAGAAGAGATGCATTTGGAGTACGGTACAGAATCAAGAAGCAAAACCCAGTCTGAATGCATCCTGTGGCCAATGGCTCTCTTGTTAGCTGGCTAGTAGTGTTAACGTAGCACAAATGGAAAATAGAGACATCTTTTCTGGGAGACAGAAAAAATTAACGGCAATGGTGAGCTTTTTTTTTTAAAGAAAAATCTATATTCTGGGGCCCTAGGCACAACAGATAGGCTGGCAACCATTGCCCATCACTTGAGAAGCTGGTAGTGAGCTACCTCTTCACCTGTTTGTCATGGACCAGACCAGAACCACTCAAAATATTTTAAGAAGGTAGCCTAGACCCGAACATTTTCTTATTTTAAAGGTAGGTGTGAAGTCCCGTGTGCCAGATGCAATGCAACTGGTCAAACTACACGATGTTAAGCAGAACACAATTTATTTGAACACTGCAGTTAAAATGCAAACAAAAGAAAGAGGAATTTACAACGACTTAACTATTGGAAAACTTTACCAAATAATAGATACAGTACCTATTACTAAATAACTGTTCAAAATAGTAACATTTCATAAACACACCCCTTGGCAAAAAGGTAAATTCAGACACAGATTCTCACAGACATAGAAGGAACTGCAAATGCTGGAGAATCTGAGATAACAAGGTGTAGAGCTGGACGAACACAACAGGCCAAGCAGCATCAGAGGAGCAGGAAAGGTGACGTTTCGGGTCTAGACCCTTCTTCAGAAAATTCATTTCAGAAATGAATTCAGAAATTCAGAAATGAATTTTCTGAAGAAGGGTCTAGACCCGGAATGTCACCTTTCCTGCTTCTCTGATGCTGCTTGGCCTGTTGTGTTCATCCTGTGCTACACCTTGTTATCTTAGATTCTCCAGCATCGGCAGTTCCTACTCTCTCGTAAACTTGTGTTTACTCCCTGCAGAATCGGCTATCTCAGTTGGCCTGACCTGTCAGATAAATTAGCATAGGAATCAGCTAATTTTGCAAGATAGCAGTCAAAACCACCCCCCCC
>JAHRHZ010000093.1:1875752-1891476 GCA_024137785.1 Ginglymostoma cirratum | reverse complement strand
CCCTTTAGGCCCGAAACGTCAAGTTTTCCTGCTCCTATGATGCTGCTTGACCTGAGGTGTATCAGAAGCAAGGTTTGTTTGTTCACCACCATGTAATGCATACTCCTCTCCACCCCCACATTTAATACGACAAAAAAGATAATTTCCACTCCAAGACTCAATTTGTGAGCTTCAGTTTACGGTGTTTGGAAATGGATAATATTTTCATTCTGGGTGCTCTCAGTCAATGTCAATATTGCCAGCCTAGTACAACATGGAATGGCTGCAGACTTCTAAAGTAAGAACTTGCATCTACAGGGAGGCAAGGGCCTAGAGGTATTATCACTAGACTATTAATCCAGAGACCCAGCTAATGTTCTGTGGATCTGGGTTCAAATCCCACCATGGTAGATGGTGGAATTTGAATTCAATAAAAATCTGGAATTAAAAGTCTACTGATGACCATGAAACTGTTATCAATTGTCAGGAAAAGCCCATGTGGTTCACTAATATTCTTTAGGGAAAGGAGCTATTGTCCTCACCTGGTCTGGCCTATATGTGACTCTAGGCCCACAAAATGTGGGTGACAGGTGTCTGTGTGGGTTTCCTCCGGGTGCTTCAGTTTCCTCCCACAGTCCAAAGATGAGCAGGCTAGGTGGATTGGCCATGCTAAATTGCCCATAGTGTTCAGGGATGTGTAGATTAGGTGAGTTATAGGGGGATGGGTCTGGGTGGGATGCTGTGAGCGTCTGTGTGGACTTGTTGGGCCGAAGGGCCTTTATCCACACTGTAGGGATTCTGTGATATTTAACTGCCCTCTGGGCAAAACTGGCCTAGCCATCAACACCCACACGCTGTGAATGAATGACTCCAGGATATCCCCAACGTATTTTATGACCAATCGGTTACCTATGGTGTGCAAGCATCATTGTACCATTATGGACAGTTAATTTGTATACAGCAAGATCCAACAAACTACAAAGTGATACTGGCCAATGAATCTGCCTTAAGCTGCTGCTGGTTGAGTTGAAAATATTGGACGAGACCTTAAGGAGAATTTTCCAGATCTTCTTTTCCATCCACCCGAGAGGACAGTGTACTCTCCCAACTGGAAGCTGAGACCTCCAACAATATAGCGCTCCCTCAGTACTAGACTGGAACACCACCCTGGATAATGAGTTGAAGTCACTGGAGTGGACATCATTCTGACCCAGTAGTGAGAGGGCTGCAATGCAGCTGACGCTCCTCAAGCCCTTGTGTACAGGAGAAACTGTCTGCTTTGGACTTGAACCAGCTCCCAGAGGCATGCAGTCAGAGTGACACACAGTTAGGCACCTACCTCTCCAAGTTCAGATTAATTTACTTTGGTTAATGGTTGAAGAAAACATGGCAGTGTGGATGCAGAATCTTTAAATACTTTTAAGGCAGAGGTAGGTAGATTTTTGATTACCAAAGGGATGAAAGATTATCGGGGAATGTGCACAAACATGGAATTAGAGTTAAAATCAGATCGGCCATGATTTTATTGAATGGTGGAGCCAGTTTGAAGCATTGAATGATCTACTCCTGTTCCTTATTCATATGTTCAAGGCATCAACAGATTAAGTTTATTTCACCATGATATTGATTCTCGAGAGATATGATTGAGAGTAAATTAAAAGTGAATCTCATATGAACCTAAAACAGAGTGGTAGAAAAAGACGGAGTCGAGCGATAAACAGAGTTACCATTTTCAAATTCAGCCAGGACAGTTCTGGAACATTAACTCTGTTTTTCACTTAACAGATGCTGCCAGACTTCCTGTGTTTCTCCAGCATACTCTGGTTTTGGTTCAGATTTCCAGAATCCAGAATCTTTGTGTTTACTCATATGAACTAATATTTTTGGCAGACAATAGCCTGATTGTGGCGGGAATCGTGGCGCCAACTATATTGTTGCTGTGTGGCATTGCAGTAACTCTGCATTACTGCTATCGACGGAGACACAACATCTCTCCGAAGGACATCAGGAACCTAGGGCCTAATGACAAACAATTCTGGTAATTTGACCTTTATGTTTAACTTATCTCACATTTTCAGAGCGAATCTTTGTAACCCCCACTATTCTTTTAAGTCATTCTAATTCTAATCTAATCATGAGCTGATTCTGGCTGATCTACAAACAAGTAGGTCCAGGCTACAATTTTCGTTAAGAAAGCTGCGGCTCCTCAGGAAGCCAGCCTGTGTCTTCCTATCACTAGATTGTTCTGCAGGGTCAGAGATCCTGAATGGTATCTGTCCTTTTGCAAGTAACTTGCTTACCATAGATAGGCATCATAAACATAGATACTGAAGGAATATTTAGTCTTTGTTCCGCCTTTATCTTAGAGCAACTGGATTTTGTTTCGATGTTGACATTAGCATCCCAGGTCACGAACTCCATAAGAAATCTTTGGGTGGCTAATATACTGGGAGGTTAAACCATGCTGTTACCATGAAGTGCCAAGAGGGGAGTCCAAGTACCTGTCCACTAGGTTGGGAAAGATTGAACTGGGCACCTCCTAGTGGCTACTGTGGGAGCAGCAGCTGAAGCATGGGTCAACCTGAATTCCTGACCCTTGGAGCACATAAAGGAGGGTGGGCCGAGTAAAGCAAAAGACAATGGGGCTGTGTAACCCTCCTCCATAGGAAAAGGAAAGATTTTGTTCCAAACCTTCTTGAGGTTTCATTTATTTTTTTCACAATTGTTGCACACACAGGATTAGGGATTGGAAACAAAATATGGTGTCGCTGAAGGTTAAGGTAGTTTTTCTCGATGACATGAAGAGATGTCCGATGTTGTAAGCTGCTGAATTGAGTTGTGATACGTAAAGACTATAGCATTGTGTCTCAGATGCTCCTGCCATCCACTCAGATAAAGAGTTATTTCACAGTTACCCCAAGCTTTGATATCACTCCATCAGTCTGCAATGTTTTTACAATCCTCCATCTTCTACATTGTGTATAAGCCTAATACAGAGATTGATCCCAGATTGTGAGAGACGTTGCACCATTTTAACCTGAGTGACGAGTTTATAATGTGTTGTTAATTTCATTGTATCGTATATGTTCTGTCAAAAACTCATTGATACTCTTGTAAAAGCAAAATACTTCAAATTCTGAGAACATGAAATTTGTGTAGAAATTGCTGGAGAAGCTCAGCAGGTCTGGCAGCAACTGTGGAGAGAGAAACAGTTAACATTTCAAGTCTGACACGGCTTGTTCTGAGCAACAGTCATGTTCAACTCAAGCTGTTTCTGTCTCCACAGGTGCTGCCAGATTTGCTGATTGTTTTCAACACTTTCGCCTTTTATTCTTTAACGCTGTGATGTTGTTGTTGCGTCTCAAATAGAAGATTGATGCCCAATGTGATGACTGCACATCCACACACACAAATGCATATGCACACTGACAGAAAACCCAGCTAAAAGACTGGCCAATGTACACATACATGTGCACACACACAACACAACACACACACACACAACACAAATGTAGAGGCAGAAACTCTGAGGCTGAGGCGATGTTCTTAAGTTCTAGTGCATGCATTCAGACCCTCATACTGCCACAAAACCTTCACACAGGCATTAATACTTTGGCTTTCGAGCATGTGCATACACATACACACACACACACACACACACACACACACACACACAAGCATAAACACACAGACACATTGAATCACAGAACTGTGACTGTGCAAAAGGATAGCATTCAGCCTACGATGTTTGCACTAGAATCACGACTTAGTGCCATTCTCCCATTCTTTCTCCATAACTTTGCCCATTATTTCAGTGTAGCTAATCATCTAATACCTCTGGCTGATCCCTAGACATTGCCCTACAGCCATTCTGTGATATCCCTGACCCTAACACCAGGAAGGAAGCACATTGTCCAGGACTCATGCCACGGCTGCAGAAACACCTGTCTGTTTTTCACTCTTGTGTTGCTATGGGCCTGGAGTTTGCTATCCTCCTCTGAGAAGCCATCACCCACATCATAATCCAGAATAGAGAAACAAATCTTGAGCAGGACCTCAGTGGACGACTTGCCTGATTCTCTTGTACTGCCTGCTGGTCCCCATGACCAATCTTCCTGCATACCCCTAACTTGTGGTGTGACCATCTATATCCATGTAACTCTCAGCCTTGCTGTTGCACCACAATGGTCCCAGCAGCCAGTTAAGTTATGAAACCCAGAGCTCAGGTTTCTGCAGCCCCTAACACTTATAGCACATGTTCTTCTAGGCTATCTGAAGTGTTCACAATTCCCACGTGCCATATTCCCCATGGCCGAGCTGCCCTGACTTAACTTAAGCTTACTTTTCCAGTATTAACTAGAAACTGAAGATTCAAGGCGAGACTGCAGAGACAGGCACTGAATCTTCTAACAAGGATTAATGTTCGTAGACTGAAAAGCGTGTGTGCGCACACATAAACATACATACATGCACATAAACACATGCAGACATATGGGCACAAACTATTACATCACTTTTATACAAGGAAGAAGAAAGATCGGGACTGACATAAATGCACACTGACCCACTCCCAAGCAAACATCTATGTGCTCAAATTCCTGCAGATACTCAACGACACTCCTGAATATGTCCATCAAGTCCATGGCGTAAAGAAATCTGTTTGTTTTCACTGTAATGGACTCAACGTTTGAAGATTTACAAACAATGTGTTATTTAACCAGATTATGATCTATCCTGTGTCTTTTGCCAGTGATAATAATGTGGACCAGAAAATTAAAAACGGCCACTCAAACCCAACCTTCCAAATCCGAAACAAAGATACAAAGGTAAGCTTAAGAGAAAATGGTAATAATTTGGCGGGAAAAGAATATCCAGTGGGAAAATTAATTCCACAAATGGGTCACTGGTTATCTGATAGAGTTGTACTATGAATACCTGCAGTCAGACAACTGACCCTGTGCTTAGACACGCAGCATTTAATATCAGAGTGTTCAGTGACGAAGCAGATCAATCGTCATTATTTTTCAGAGTCAATTATTGTTGAAAATTAGTCAGTCTAGGAAGAGGATCGGCATCAACAGGAATACCTTAGAATGCAGTCTTAGAGTGCTGCAGTACAGAGACTGATCAAGTGAACCAATGTATTCTCCATCTAATCTAATTAATGCCCATACCCTTTTCAAAGAAATTGTTCTCAATGTCTTGTTCAAGATAACTATCTTCCTCATTTTTAAAATAAGTTTGAGTCAACAGTAATACCTCATTCTCACAAGCCACTGTGCAAATAATTTTGTTTTCCAAACTTCTCTTTCTTTTTCTGATTACCTTGAACTTGTGACACCCTGTTACCATTTCACCAACCACTGATACACTCTATTGCTACTCACCTTGCCACAATCCTCTGAAAAACTTCTCAATTTAACCCTCTCAGATCCAGTGCAGTTTTAAAATCTCAATTTTAATTCAAAAACTTCTCCCACGTGACTTTCTAATAAATCTAGGTTTCTGTTATGTCTCTCCTATAAACCCAAATTGATGTAAAAAAGTCCAAATGTAGCTGAACTACGAACCTAAGAAACTTTGGGTACTGCTTTAAAAAAAACTGTCAAAGTTTTTTTTACCACGTACTCATCGGGACAGATGCAAGAGTGTCATATGTCAAAGGGAACAACAATTCATACTGTATGAGAAAAGTGTGCAGAATGGTACCAATTTCCTCAGAGTACAATGGGACCTTGATCAGACGGATTGGTGAGCTGAGGAATGGTGGATGGAATTTAATTTAGATACACGTGAGGTGCTGCATTTTGGAAAGGAAAATCAGCAGGACGTGTACACTTAATGGCAAGGTCCTGGGGAGTGTTGCTGAACAAAGACACCTTGGAGTACTGGTTCATAGTCCCTTGAAAGTGGAGTGACAGGTAGATAGGTTAGTGAAGAAGGCGTTTGGTAAACTTGCCTTTATTGGCCAGTGCATTGAGTATCGGAGTTGGGATGACATTGTTGCAGCTGTACTGGACATTGCTAAGGCCATTTTTATGATACTGCATTCAATTTTCTTGTCCCTGCTACAGGAAGGAAACTAGAAAGGGTTCAGAAAAGAATTATGAGGATTTTGCCAGGGTTGGAGGGTTTGTGCTTTCGGAAGAGGTCAAATAAACTGGGACTGTTTTCCCTAGAGCATCGGAGGCTGAGGGCTGACCTTACAGAACTTTATAAAATCATGAGGGGCATGGATAGGGTGAATAGCCAAGGTATTTACCCCAGGGTAGTGGAGTCCAAAACTAGAGGACATAGGTTTAAGCTTAGGGGGGAAAGATTTAAAAGAAACCCAAGGGGCAACTTTTTCACGCAGAGGGTGGTGCGTGTATAGAATGAGCTGTCAGAGGAAGTGGTGGAGGCTGGTACAATTACAACATTTGAGAGGCATCTGGATGCATATATGAATAAGAAGGGTTTAGAGGGATATGGGCCAAATGCTGCCAAATAGGAGTAGATTAATTTCAGATATCTGGTCAGCATGGATAAGTTGGACCGAAGGGTCTGTTTCTGTGCTGTATATCTCTTTGACTGTATGACTGCACAACTCTTTCTAGTCAAGGTGTTGCCAGAAATCTGAAACAAAGATAAAAAAATTGCTGGAGAGCCTCAACAGGTCTGGCAGCATCTGTGGGAAAAAGCAAAGTTAATGTTTCGGGTCCAGTGACTGTTCTTCGGAACAGTTTCATTTTGTTCCATTTTTCATGGCCTTTCCTGCTTATACATCAAAGCCTCCTACTTTTCTATTCCTTTTGCAATGTTACCCTTCAAGATGCAATCCCTTTTCTCTATCCATATGAAAAGTATAAATAGATATATGAAACATTAAACTGTAGTTGCCATCTATTGTGCCATTTTGTCTCTATGCTCCTTTAAGTGTTTTCAACATCACAACTAGATGTCAATTGTGAGATAGTGAGAACTGCTAATGCTGGAGTCAGAGATACCAGTGTGGAGCTGGAGGCACACAGCAGGCCAGGCAGCATCGGAGGAGCGGGAAAGTTGACGTCTTGGGTTGGGACCCCTTTTTCAGAAATGTCAATTGTAATTTTTGACACCAGTCATTTTATCCGCAAGATTGTACATGTTTACTGAAGCACCAAAAACATAAACTCTGATGAACATCCTATCATCACTACGTTTTGTTTTCTGAGCAGTCTAAGTAACCATAGTCCTCTTTGTCTCTGTCCCCCAGTCCATCTGATCAATGTCCCGTTTTACTCTGAGGTAACCTGGTACCATTCTGCACACTTTTCTCACACAGTATAAATTGTTGTTCCCTTTGACATATGACACTCTTGCATCTGTCCTATCAAACTCTCTTTTGAAAGTCTACTTAAACCATGCTGCCATATTTGGCACACTTGCCTTCATTGCTCAGACCATTGAATATAGGAGTTGGGATGTTATGTTATGGTTGCAGAAGACATTGTTGAGGCTACTTTTGGAGTACTATGTACAGTTCTGATCGCCCTGTTATAGGAACGATACTATTAAATTGGGGAGGGTGCAGCAAAGATTTACAAGGATGTTACCAGGACTGGAGTGCTTGAGTTACAAGGAGAGGCTGGGTAGGCTGGGACTTCTTTCACTGTAGGAGGTTGAGGGGTGACCTTACAGAGGTTTGTAAAATCGTGAGGGGCATAGTCAAGGTGAATAGCAAAAGTCTTTTCCCGAGGGTGGGTAAGTTCAAAACTAGGGGAAATAATTTTAAGGTAAGAGGCTAAAGTTGTAAAGAGGGTGGTTCATATGTGGAACGAACTGCCAGAGGAAGTGATAGATGCAGGTACAGCTACAACATTTAAAAGACATTTTGATGTGTACATGAACCAGAAAAATTCAGAGGGATATGGGCCAAATGCAGGCAAATGGGACTAGTTTAGTTTGGGAAACTTGGTCCACAGGGACAAGTTGGACCAAAGGGTCTTTTTCTGTGTTGCATGACTCTATGACTCTGTTCCTATAATTCTATAATAGTTGTATATGACTGACCAATTGCAACCTGCCTTTGGAAATCCACATTGACTGCCGCAATTACCTCCTGTTTTCTCTAGGAGTGACATGCTTTTATCCTAAATTATCGACTCAAGTAATTATACATAAGTAAACCTAATTGGTCTATAAATTCCTGGCATTTCCCTTGTTTTGTTAAGAGGGTCATAAAATTAATCACTTTTCAGTCCACTGCCAAAACTCATTTCCACATTAAGTTCGGAAAATAGCCAGAGAATCTGCAAATTTCTTCCTCCAACTTCCTTCTAAATCTTTAAACCTGAGGCCTTTGGCTCCCTGTCTTCTTAATTTACGTCACCTTTTTAGGGCCACTACTTTTTAAATAATAACAATTGTTTTACGCCCACCTCCGAGCACTCTAGAATCTCTTAACATGCCTTGTTTGTGATAACTAAAGTCATTTTCTCTGGTTTGGGCATTTTGCTGCTACCAATTCTTCCTTCTGGATATTTTCAGATCATCCAGTACCTACATGTTACTACACATGTGTGGAGCAGATAGGAATTGTATCCTCCTTTCACACTCCTTAAACACTGAGTTTAAAGCCCTGTCTAATTAGTGGTGGTTGTGGATAGTGTAGCAATTGTAATGAGGTCAGCCAGATGGGCCTCATAGAATATGAGTTCCGTGATTGGGACTATTAATCTGGTCCACTCAGGGAGCCCTGGCTGACATAAAAAGTATGATTATCAGGGATACTGACACTCTGGTGCCTGACTCTGTATGAGGCAGGACTGTGGTCAAGGACTGATCATGTATAAATGAAATGTGACTTGGTGACAGGATACCAGCCTCTTTCAGATAAACCATTGATGAGCCTTAACAGAAGAGGCATTTGTCTTACATGACAATGTAGCTTATTGTATGAAAGCAATAGGAACAGGTTACTGAAACGATAACAACCAAAGCGTATTAAGAGCAGTGAGAAACACATCTGCTCCTTTAAGGAACTTGTGTAAATCCCCCAACTTTCTGTATTCAAAGACAGTGATGTCATCAGGATCGATAGAGCTTAGTAAAAATCAGCATGAACTCCTTCAGAACGATAACACCTATAACAACTCTCCTGCCCCCAAATATTATAATACATGTAGTTAACCATTATACATTCAGTATATATATTATATTTGCCATTACCCAACCTACCCCCAAGTCTCTGACTTCCCAGATTTTAGCAGCTTGGACGTTTAACAATTTTCTCAGAGCGTTCTCCCTTTGGACTGGGAAGATTAAAGTTGGTCTTTTTCTCGGGGTTTTTGGTTCGGATCATTTTCCTCCAGAGTATCTTCGATCTTATGGATGACCTTTGCAGAGAATGTCATTCCTGGTTAACTGATCCATTAATCCGTTACCTTAGCTGGAGGACCTTTGATCTCCTGAATTCTCTTTGCAGAGGAATCCTTCTCTCCTAACTCAGGTAGTTTCCCCTTAGAATCATCTGGAGGACCTATAATCTCATAAATGCCCATCGTGGAAGACAATTGCTCAGTTGAAACAAGTCCTTTCTTCCTTGGAGCATCCTGGATTTCTGGATCAGAGAATATCTGCTTGACTGGAACAGTAGTCCCTTTTTCTTCTTAACCACATCCTGAATCTGTGGACATTTGTCTGGTTTCCATGGAGTCATACGCATCTTATCCCCATTTTGCTCAAGGAAATCTTTACTCTCAACTTGCAATATAGTTCTGTTGAAGCATGCAATGTCTCTATTTGGGGGGTGTGGGGGTGGGACGGGCGTGGGGGGAGGGGGGAGTGGGTGCGACATGGTGGCTCAGTGGTTAGCTCCTGCTGCCCCACAGCAGCAAGGACCTGAGTTTGATTTCACCTTCAGGTGACTGTCTGTGTGGAGTGTGCACATTCTCCCTGAGTCTGTATGAGTTTCCTCTGGATGGTCCAGTTTCCTCCCAAGACCCAAAGAGGATCAGGTTGGGTCGATTGGCCATGCTAAATTGCCCATTGTGTCCAGGAATATGCAGCCTAAGTGGATTTAGACATAGGAAATGCAGGGTTACAGGGATGGAGTAGTGGGGTAGGTCTAGGTGGGATGCTCTTTGCAGGATCAGTGTGGACTCGATGGTCCAAATGGCCTGCTTCCATACTGTAGGGATTCTTTTCTTCAATTTGTTAGTCAGGTTGGATGTCATCAACCACCCTGTGTGGTTCTTTTGGTGGTAAAGTAGACTCTCGCATCCTCAGTCTGGAAAATTGCTGCTCATCTTTGTCCCTGGAATTGATTGTTCTGCCTCAGAGGCACAGGAATGAACATGACTTGTCCTTAGCTGGAGGACCTTTAATTTCCTGAATTCTCTTTGCAGAGGAATTCTTCTCTCCTAACTCAGGTAGTTTCCCCTTAGAATCATCTGGAGGACCTATAATCTCATAAATGCCCATCATGGAAGACAATTGCTCAGTTGAAACAAGTCCTTTCTTCCTTGGAGCATCCTGGATTTCTGGATCAGAGAATATCTGCCTGACTGGAACAGTAGTCCCTTTTTCTTCTTAACCACGTCCTGAATCTGTGGATATTTGTCTGGTTTCCATGGAGTCATTCGCAGCTTTTCCCCATTTTGCTCAAGCAAATCTTTACTCTCAACTTGCAATACAGTTCTGTTGAAGCTGCCTTCCTTCTTGTTAACAGAAACACAGAATGTCATGACACAAAAGGAGGCCATGTAGGACATTGTGTTTGCATTGACTGTCCACATGCCTTAGTCCCATTCCCCAGTCTTTTCCACAGATCCTTGTACATTCTTTCTAATTGTAGCAAAAGATATATAACTCAAATACCAGAATTTTACCGTATTATCGCGATCTCTGTGATGTCCGAGTAGACAGTTTAGGGTGCAAGTAAGAAGGCTGTCTGCCTGTTGGTTTTATTTAAGGCAAAGTAGCATTAATATTTAAGTGATTCACGCTGTAAGTGAAGTATAACAGTGATGTATATACCCCTGTATTAGGTTTCTATTACTTAGTGTGTGTTTTCACATTGATTATGTGAACCGCTTGATCAGCTGGCACAATCCTGGCCCCATAGGTGCTGAATGATAAAAGGTTAGTTGTATATGATCATCTAATGTCCTTTTGAATGCCTGCTTTCACTTCCATGCTGTGAACTCCATACTCTTACTATGCACTTTATAAAAAAAACTCACATCAAATTTGCTTCTTTAAATCTGTGCCCCTCTCATTCTTGATCCATTTCTGAGCAGAAATAGTTTCTCTCTATCCATTCGATCCAACCCACACAGTATGGAACAGTTCACAACTATCAACATTGGTGAACTCAACAGATTCTTTCTTCTTTCTGGATTCCATGATGAGTCTAGGAAGCCCAATGAAATCGTCTACCAATTGTCCCTTGACTTGTTGGGTGAAAACTATTTACTTCTGGCCCAGTTATTGTCTGGGAAGTAGTTGACCTCCTGCAGCTACCTTCAGGATGTTGAGGTCAAGATATCCACGGAAGTTCAAAGTGAAACGTGTTGATCGTGAATTATGTAAACACTTTCAACTTGCTTAAACTCTTTGAGTTGCAGTGTAGAATATCCGTGGCCTTGACAGTTATTCCACTTGGGCCGTATATTCTCATTCTCTTTCGGCTGTGACTTCTGATTTCTCAGGCATTGTTAACTGGTCTGATAGCAGTTCACAACTGTACAGAGCTTAAAAGTAATTTGACCATCGACATAAACAGATTCTGTCAAATTTGAGTTACCTGGATCAACAAGGTCTCTCAGGAATGCCTCAGCTACCTTTTCCAATGGAGGTATATCACCTAATACAGGTATCTTCTAAAGGAGGTGGTGCAACCACATTGACCTTGTTGTTTGTAAACATTTGGCTTTTTGCTGCTATGAAACTGTGTCTTACTTCTGCACATCTTCTGGAAGCAGCCTGCGGTTTAACAAATTTAGTACTTATTGTCTTGGCAGGGCAATGCCTCTGCTTGTGAGGCCTTGTTGTACCAAAATGCTTAACATCTGCTATTTGGCTTTTCTTGGGGTTGGCTTTTTCATGTGAAAAGATCATATCGAGCATAGAGATCTACAGCACAGAAAAAGGCATTTTGGCCCATGACTGCCTTTGCATATCTTGTAAAGTAGATAGTGTCTGCAGCTGTCTTTGTAGAGCTGCTTGTCTCCTCACGGGATTTGTCTATGAGTCTTTCTGGTTTTGCTTCTAGTACAATTTGAATAGCTTTCCCTGATTCTTCTTTCATTTAAAAAAGAATTAGAGACATCTTGCAACAATTTATCAGTAATTCCAGCAATAATTCTGTTTCTTCTGAATTCCGATTTCAACATACCATAGCCATAGTTTTTTACTAATCTGTAGAGATATTAGTTGAAATTGTCCCCCGTAAGCTGAACTCTTCTGTTAAAACTTGCCTGTTCAAGAATTCTGTTTGTTCTCAAATTGAAGTCGCTACTAAAAACTTTTAGAATGTTGCAAAAGTATGTATGCTTTTTATTATGGTGGGGATTAATAACAACATCCTCAATAGGACCTAATGAATATGATAGTGCATTACCTGTTCTGCTTCATACTTATTGTTTAATTTTAAGGCAATTCTATTTCTTAAGAATTGTCTTCTCCAAGATGTCCAATCTTGAGCTTTTTTTTTTTTGTTTTTGGTCCACTCTACTGGGCAATATAAATTATCCTTCATGGTATTGAAAGTGATGAGTTTAGAGGGCTACAAAGATAGTGCTGGAGGATAGAACTAGCTGGGTAGCTCTTTCAAAAGCCTGTACAGACGTGATGGGTCAAATAGCCTCCTTCTGTACCCTAAAATGCTATGATTCTATACTTAATATAGTTATTGTGCTTATCATTGTACAGCTGTTTTAAATCTACAAGCTTCCCTCCATCAAGTTTAGGCAATACCACTCCTACATGAACGAACATTGTTCACACAGTGAGAATAGTCTCTTAGGTAAAGTAATGGAAGGCAGTGGACATAACAGAACTGAACTGATCTCCACCATCGTTCATAATAGAACTTTCATTGCTGTATCACTGGGTGCTAGAACAGGAGTACAAAGAGGTGAATAAATTTGGACAGGGGAAGGAAGGGTGTAGGTAGAGAAATATAAAGATATAAAGAAATAAAGATATAAAAAAAGACATAGCACTTAATTTTCCTTCTTTTTTCTTCCAGAATGGACCACAACAGAGTCCTGCATTGCCTCAAAAACCACTATTACCTCACTCTCTTCATTCTCAGCGTCCTGTTTTAATACTACCAAGTCTTCGGCCTACCTCTCCAACCAATGATGGTCAGCAGGACAGCAGAGTGCCCACCCCTATTGCAGCACGGGTTTTTCCTCCAGCATCTTTAGAATTTGCCAATATTAAACCCTTAAAACAAACACCTCCTAATAGACCCTTGCCAGCAGATCCACTTCCAAAGACTTCAAAGGTACTTATTTAAAGCTTACCCCTTTTATTATTCATTTGTGCATAGGATGTGGACATCACTGGCCAGGCAGCATTTATTGCCCATCCCTAATTGCCCAGAGGGCAGTTAAGAGTCAACCACATTGTTGTGGGTCTGGAGTCAAGTGTAGGCCAGACCAGGTAAGGATGGCAGTTTCCTTCCCTAAAGGACATTAGTGAACCTAATGGGTTTTTCCGACCATCTACAATGGATTCACGGTCATCATTAGACTCTTAATTCTAAATTTTTATTGAATTCAAATTCCACCATCTGCCATGTTGCGATTCGAACCTCGGTTCCTGGAATATTATCTGGGTATCTGGATTAATCATCCAGTGATAATACCACTAGGTCATTGCTTCCCCCTCATAAAATATGAAACAAGATGTGTGTAAATGGAAACTTTCAGTATCTGCTTATATCTTAGAAAAGACTATGGTGACCTTCTGGAAAAAGAGGACTAACTGGTTTGAAACCAGATGAGTCACAACTCTAACCTGGGCAAATGGGATCAGGTCATGGGACAGGGAGGCACATGACCTTCTCTGTGAGGTTATAAAGAACACAGAAAACTCAGCCAATGAAATGTATATTCTGAGCACATCAGCACTGTTCCTGTCCTTACGCAGATCAGGAACACAGGGCCTAAAGAAAATGCAACAATGTGCAATTGGGGATAACAAGCATGTGGCTGGATGAACACAGCGAGTCAAGCAGCATCATAGGAGCAGGAAAATTTGACGTTTCGGGCCTAAACACTTCATCAGAAATGAGGGAGGGGAAGAGGGTTCTGAAATAAATAGGGAGAGAGGGGGAGGCGGATAGAGGATGGATAGAGGAGAGGATAGGTGGAGAGGAGGCAGACAAGTCGAAGAGGTGGGGATGGAGCCAGTAAAGGTGAGTGTAGGTAGCGGGGTAGGGAGGAGATAGGTCAGTCCAGGGAGGACGGACAGGTCAAGGGGGCGGGATGATGTTAGTAGATAGGAGATGGGGGTGTGGCTTGAGGTGAGAGGAAAAACAGGTTAGGGAGGTGGAGATGAGCTGGGCTGGTTTTGGGATGCGGTTGGGGGAGGGGAGATTTTGAAGCTTGTGAAATCCACATTGATGCCATTGGGCTGCAGGGTTCCCAGGCTGAATATGATTTGCTGTTCCTGCAGCCTTCGGGTGGCATCACTGTGGCATTGCAGGAGGCCCAGGATGGACATGTCATCTGAGGAATGGGAGGGGGAGTTGAAATGGTTCGCGACTGGGAGGTGCAGTTGTTTGTTGCGAACTGAGCGCAGGTGTTCTGCAAAGCGGTCCCCAAGCCTCCGCTTGGTTTCCCCGATGTAGAGGAGGCCACAACGGGTACAGCGGATGCAGTATACCACATTGGCAGATGTGCAGGTGAACATCTGCTTGATGTGGAAAGTCTTCTTCGGGCCTGGGATTGGTGTGAGGGAGGAGGTGTGGGGGCAGGTGTAGCACTTCGTGGGGTTGCAGGGAAAAGTGCCGGGTGTGGTGGGGCTGGAGGGGAGTGTGGAGTGGACAAGGGAGTCACGGAGGGAGTGGTCCCTCCGGAAAGCAGACAAGTTTGGGGAGGGAAAAATGTCTTTGGTGGTGGGGTCGGATTGCAGATGGCAGAAGTGTCGGAGGATGATGCGTTGGATCCGGAGGTTGGTGGGGTGGTATGTGAGGATGAGGGGGATTCTTTTTTTGTTATTATGGCAGGGACGGGGTGTGAGGGATGAGGTGCGGGAGACACGGTTGACGGCGTTCTCAACCACTGCGGGGGCGGGGGGGAAGTTGCGGTCCTTGAAGAATGAGGACATCTGAGATGTGCGGGAGTGGAATGCCTCATCCTGGCAGCAGATGCGGCGGAGGCGAAGGAATTGGGAATAGGGGATGGCTTTTTTACAGGAAGGTGGGTGGCAGGATGTGTATTCCAGGTATCTGTGGGAGTCAGTGGGCTTGAAACGGACATCGGTTTCTAGGTGGTTGCCCGAGATGGAGACAGAGAGGTCCAGGAAGGAGAGAGAAGTGTTGGAGATGGTCCAGGTGAACTTCAGGTTGGGGTGGAAGGTGTTGGTGAAGTGGATGAACTGTTCGAGCTCCTCGTGGGAGCACGAGGCGGCGCTAATACAGTCATCAATGTAACGGAGGAAGATGTGGGGTTTAGGGCCAGTGTAGGTACGGAAGAGGGATTGTTCCACGTAACCTACAAAGAGGCAGGCATAGCTTGGGCCCATGCGGGTACCCATGGCCACCCCCCTT
>JAHRHZ010000093.1:1770650-1875352 GCA_024137785.1 Ginglymostoma cirratum | reverse complement strand
GTTCTGCGGGACAGGAAGAAGCGGAGGGCCTTTAGGCCATCAGCATGGGGAATACAGGTGTATAGGGACTGGACGTCCATAGTAAAAATGAGGTGGGTTTGCTTTTAATGAGTCCATCATATCCTTACTACATTCCACAAATATAAATGAAGGGAGTTTTAGTCTGGAATGTCCTTAAATTGCTTGGTTCTTCCCTGCTTACATATGTTAAAAAATGTAGTTACCATCTTGAAATAAAAGGAGAAGTATTTGTCAAATAAAAACTGAAAGAATTGAGGATGCTGGAAATCAGACATAAAAATAGAAATTGCTGGAAAAGCTCAGCAGGTCTGGCAGGATCTTTGCAGAGAAATCAGAGTTAACATTTTGGATTCAGTGACCCTTCCTCAAAACTCAAGTGGAGAAACGTCTGCCACTGGAAATTTCAAAATGAAGGAGATGGTCACCACATGACAGAATAACATTTTACTTAAAGAAACAACAAAATTGTAGCCTCTGTTGAAAAAGAGGAAGCACCCATCACAAAAAAAAAGACATGTTAAAACATTAAGCCTTGCATCTATGTGCTGGCCATTCTTAGCAGTTTCCGAATTGATACCTGGCTCAAGTTGTCCATCCCAAATTGTATAGGAACAGAAGTGGGAGAGCAAGAAAGAAAGATTGCTGAGTGGCACAGCCAAAAATTCCACTTTTGTTTTCACCCTGCTTTTCCTGAGGGCAGAGAAAGGAGTAGGATCCAAACACTCCCACTCCTATTAAGAAGCTAATTTACGGAGTGACAATTTCAACCAGACCGTGTTTCTGGACAATTTTTGAATGTTTGCAAGTTTATCAGTTGTCAGGTTTTACCAAGCTCCAGAGAGGCAGGACAAGTTTTACGAGGTAAGTAATTCTTAGTGTTAGGGTGATTACTTTTCTGTTTTCAGATTACCCACCTGCAGAGATTAACAGTCCAGGTCACATTGTTTATTTGGGAGCTTAATGGGCCATTGGATGCAATCCAGCTTTTTAATATGTTTAGCAATGCTTGATGGTAAGTATATAAGGATTAATTACTTATAGACATGTTAAAAAACTGGATTGCATCCAAGACCCCACAAATCCTTGAAATAAACAATTGGACTCTTGACAATGTTTATGTAGCTGCTCTTGCAGATTCACACACGTTATATGCAGGATTTATGGGCTCTTGCATTTAAGTTTGAATATATTTTGGAGATATTATTGAAATTCTTTATGGCCATTGATTTTGTGAATGGACAGGAATGAAGATCAGCGTTTTAATTTGCTTGCTCTGGCATCATTCTGTCTCCCACTCCTATCTTCATTCCCAGTGTAGATGGCATACCTGCCTGTGGATCAGCCCAAGCCCCTGCCAATCTCCTATTCATGTTCTCTGGCAACCTCGAGATAGAAGCAGGAATGCAATGTGGGTTCAGTCCCAACTCATGGTTCCTGCTTTTCGTGGAAACTTGGGTCCCTTGTTTTACTTATATGCACAAACGTCAGGAAAATGTCCCAAATGCAAAAAAAGTTACTTTCTTTAATTAACAGGTGGGAAGAAATAAGTTAAACACATTGCTGTGTTTGCTTTATCTGATTTGGACAGCACAGTGGCTCAGTGGTTAGCACTGCTGCCTCACAGCGCTAATGACCAGGGTTCAGTTCCACCCTCAGGCAACTATCTGTGTGGAGTTTGCACGTTCTCCCCATGTCTGTGTGGATTTCCTCTGGGAGCTCTGGTTTCCTCCTGCAGTCCAAAAGATGTGCAGGTTAGGTAAATTGGCCATGCTAAATTGCCTGTAGTGTCCAGGGATGTGCAGGTTAGGTGAGTGAAATTGTTCAGGTTAGGTTAGCCACGTGAAATGAGGGGTTACAGGATACTGTGGGGGTGGGTGTGTCCAGGTGGGATGCTCTTCAGAGGATTGGTGCAGACTTAATGGGCCGAATGGCTTCTATCTTCTCTGTAGGGATTCCCTAAAAAAAACTTCTTTCCAACTAAACATGTGTTCAGACATCGGTTTGACTAAAAGGTGGCTCATGCTAAAGCTGATGATTATTACTATTATTGTTCCTTGTTCGTTTTTCATTGCTATGTTCTTTCCCTCTTCTTAGCTGACCCAGCTTAAAACTAAATGGCCTGAATGTGTTATCGGATATACAATATGTAAAGTGATAAAGTGTGTTTTTTTTGGTGAAAGGTTTTACAGAGAGTAGCAGTGTACAACAGTAACTCGAGCCTCCAGATGAATAACAAAACTGCTCGAGAGAAGCTACAGGAGAACATAGCTCATTTTGAAACCAACCCATACAAGTAAGTAAGGCCAAACAGCTTCTCACTTTATCTGAAAGGAACTCTGAGTTGGAGAGCCCAGGAACAGGAAAGGAATTTAATAAGGAGGGAAGGTGGTGGACCAGAATCCTGACACTTTCCTGCCTCTACCTGAATTATACTCGAGGCAGGAGACTTAAATTCCACCTTTCTACACTGCTGCCAGTTATAGAGCCATGGAGTCATACACCACAGAAACAGAGTCTTCAGTCCAACCAGTCCATGCCAACCATAATCTCAAATTCAACTAGTCCCACCTGCTTGTGCTTGGCCCATATTCCTCCAAACATTTCCTATTTATGTACTTACTTAAATGTATTTTAAATGTTGTAACTATACCCACATCCACCACTTCCTCTGGAAGTTCATTCCACGTATGAATCACTTTCTGTGCAAAACAATTAACTGCCCCTTTTGTCTTTTTTAAATCTTTCTCCTCTCACCTTAAAAATATGCCCTCTAGTCTTGAAATCCCCCACTGTGGTGAAAAGACATCTGCCATTCATCCTATCTATGCCCCTCATGATTTTGTAAACCTCTGTGCAGTCACTTCTCCAACTCTTAACTCCAGTGTAAAAAATCCCAGCATATTCAGCCTCTCCCCTTTACTCAAACACTCTATTCTTAGCAACATCCTGGTAAATCTCTTCTGAACCCCTCTTCAGTGTAATAACATCCTTCCTACAACAGGACAACCAGAACTTCATTCAGAACTCCATAAGAGGCCCTACCAATGTTCTGTACAATCTCAACATAATGTCCCAATTCGTAAACTCAAAAGTCTGAGCAATGAATTTAAGAGTACTAAGCACCTTAATTAATTAAGGCCTTTAAGTGATTAATGAATGAACACTTAAACTCCTATTCCAGTCTGGATTGTAATTGTTCCAGCTCCAGAGGAACAGGGAATAGCTGGCCTACCCAACTGGTTAACCAGAGTGGGCAGGCTGCTAGTTGCGAGTTGCCAGTGGTTTCTCAACCTGGTCTGATCAAGAAGCTGGACATAGAGTTGAGATTGGCCAATGAGAGCTACACCTGCTCTTCCGATCCTCCCACCGGCACCCTCTCCTCACAATGTCCACCCTGCAAGATGCCCCCTCCCCCAAAACCAACACTTGCTTTTCTGCGAATGCTCCGTCATCCCTGAAGATCCTAATCTCAAATCCTAATTCCAGTGAAAAGTCTGCTGACACCAGCTGCTTGTTTGCTGGAAGATCTGCTGAGCACTCCCATCTTGACAACCTCTGGGCTTCTGTCCTCCAATCTCTCCATGGGAAGGTACTGTCCATTGTGTTTTACCATGAAATTTTGAATCAGATACAACGTTAAGGTGAATTAGGCTATAATTGCTATAACTGCTGTATCTTAGCATGAATTAAAATTGAGTCTCAGGATGAGTCAATCTAGATTCTTAAGACTGAGTAACAACAAATTATCACACCATTAATGCAATTTTCTACATAATGAATTACTCCTGAGTTGTAATCATGTTGACAGTTATTCTGGTGCAGCAGATCCCAGCAAAAAAAGAGCTGGAAGGACCAATGTGTCTGTTATTGTGCACGCTAGTTACAGGAAGAATGTTGTTCAAGACATCATAACAGCTCCCTTTACGTTTTCCAATAAAACTGTGTGTACTTTGAGAGCTGCCTAATCTGGAAGGTAGGGTTTCAGTTTGACATTTCATTTGAAGGGTAATACTCTGGCAACACCATAGCATCTCAGATTAATATGTGCCATATGAACACCCTCAACATCTTCTTTGGAAGAGTTAACCACTTTCCATATCAATCACTAAAATATCTGTGAGAGATGGCTGGAACTGCCGATGCTGGAGTCTGAGATAACATGGTGTGGAGCTGGATGAACACGGCAGACCAGGCAATATCAGAGGAGCAGGAAAGCTGATGTTTTGGGTCTGGACCCTTCTTCAGAAAACTGAAGAAGGGTCCAGACCCGAAACGTCAGCTTTCCTGCTCCTCTGATGCTGCCTGGCCTGCTGTGTTCCTCCAGTTCCACATTAAAATGTCTGTGTCATTCTGTGGAGCTGATTCAGTCCTGACAAAGATCGCCCCATGATATTCTGGTTCTTACATTTACTCTGGGTGTGTGTGCTTGTCTTTGTCTGTGAACAAGAGGCAAAGAAATGAGGAGAGAAGACGTGAGAAATGGTGAAGGGGAGTAGGAGAAAGACAAATTAGTGGAGTGGAGAGATGAAAAAATACAGGGATTAAAAAACGTAATATTGATGAGGACAAAAACCAATTAGGAGAAAGCAAGAGGAGGAGAAAGAATATTTGGAGGGTTGGATGTGAATTTTTTTTTGTTATGGTATTCCAATAATGGCCAATAAATAATTGTTTACATTTATCCTTCAAACCATTTCAGCACTGTACCTCAGATAGGACATATTAATCTTGGAATGGTTAATTTAAATTTTGTCAGGAATTAGAAAAGGCTAGATGATGAAGGCAGGCTGCATACACTAAGCTTGTATTCAACTGAGTTGAGAAAGTTGAGGTATGTATGATGTTAAAAGCATTTGACAGAGAAACTGTATCTTTTGGTGAGGGAATCAAAACCAAGGGACCTTAATGTTCTCATTGGCTTGACAGTAATTTTAGGTTAAGGCTGAGAAATGGAGTCATGGCACAGATCATCAATGATCTAATTGTTCAATGGACTGAATGGTCCTATCATGAGCCCGTTATTGCAATCCTACAAATCTCCATACTCCACCTGTCTTAAAATGCAACTCCTTTGGTAAATACTCTTCAGTGTTCAGGTCAGTCTTGACAGTTTCAGTAGCAATGTATAGAGTGCAGAATTGACTTCTTTAGTCTAAGTGGGCTTTGGGTATGTTGGACGGTGAGGACGGGAGGGTGCCAGTTGCGTTGACACAATAGTCCTCAGCCTCAAGGTTGTAGAGTGGGGAGAAACAGGGTGAATGTTGTTGAGGAGTCCCTGCAGAAATCCCCACAGTTCAACTGGTTCCATCACCAAGATCTGTGCTTGGGGGCACAGCTCAGATGGGGAGGTTGGGGTGTAGGGTCACTCCCACTGCACTTACCAAATGAACCAGGGACACTTGAGAAATTTCAGGGATAGTACTTCTAATTTAAGGTTGACTGTTTTGAGCGAAATGAAATATTCCAGGTGAAATGAATAACTTTATTCTGCTTGCATTTCGCAGAAGGGAACACGTACAACCTGTGCCACAGAAACTGAGGAGATAAAGGCTATGGAGAGACACTCCTGGAACTCTTCAAGAGCCGCTTGCACTATCCTGATCTCTGTTGTCTTAGGATCTCTCGATATCAATGCTGAACGAACAATGAATGTGATATCCATTTCAATAGCATCCTAAATATATTGGAAACATTTGTTTTTACAATGAGCATGGTCAAACTTGCAATCCAAAACAATTCATCTCAAGTAATTCTTTTGATTAGGCATTTTCAGGAGATGGGAACAAATTCCTCAGGAGCTTGAAAGACCAATTTTTGTTTCCATTCAGCCATTCTGTGCTAAAACATAAATTAATCCCTCAGGTGACAGGGTTCAGTGGGTGCCTTCCATCTCCTTATACCCGCCAGCAGATGCCATTCAGCAGGCTTGAGCTGGAATGATGCGATTTGACGAGTTATTAAGGAATCGCACACTCCACTTCAATTGCTCAACTTCCAGTTTTTATATTCAGTTGAGTTTAGGAAACTGAGGGATGATTATAACAAGGTGCGTAAAATGCTAAAATCATTCAACAGAACAAAACGTAGCTAATGGTGAGAGAATTGAGACCAAGTGGCCATAGTCTTCTAAATGCTCTCCATTTCCAATAACAATCAGGGGATAACCATCAGGAGCAGAGAAAACTCTCTTAACATCCCAGAAGTAGTGATAAGTATGGAAATGGATGGAAGGGAGGAACTCAGGAAAATCTTAACCACCAGAGAAGTGGTACTGAACAAATAACGGAGCTATGGGCTGACAAGTGAGTATGTCTTGGTGGACTTCATCTTAGGGAGGATAGAAGTTTGGTTGACCAATGGGAAGTTGAAAGTAGGCATAAATGGGTCTTTTTCAGGTTGGTGAAATATAACATATGGTGTGACCACAGGGATCAGTGCTGGGGCCTCAAATATCTACAATTTATATCAATGCCTTGGATGAAGGAGCTGAAGGTATGGTTGTCACATTTACACAGATAGGTATGAAATAGGTTGTGAGGAGAGCATAAGGAGGTTACAAAAAGATATGAATAAGTTCATTGAGTTGTCAAAGATCTGGCAAACGGTATATAATGTGGGAAACATGAAATTGTCCTTTTTGGAATGAAGAATTAACAGGAAGCATATTATCTAAGTAGGAAAGATTGCAGAGGCATCTAGGTGCCCCTGTGAATGAATTGCAAAAGGTTAATGTACAGGCACAGCAAGTAATTAGGAAGGCTAACAGAATATTCTCACGTATAGTGGGGGGAATTGAATGCAAACATAGGGAGATTATGTTTCAGTTATATAGGACAGTGGTGAAACCATTTCTGGTCTACAGTATTGATCCCAGGAAGGATGTAAACTTGGTGAAAGCAATTCAGGGAAAGTTTACCATTGACCACAAACTGAACTGGACCAGCCATATAAATACAATGGCTTCACGAGCAAGTGAAAGGTTAGGATCCTACAGCAAGTAACTCACTGCCTGACTGCCCTAATCCTGTCCACCACCTACAAGGCACAAGTCAGGAGTGTGATGGAAAACTCCTCTAAATGAGTACAGCTCCAATAGCATTTGTGAAGCAATACCATTCTGGACAAAGCTGCGCACATGATTGGCACGCAATCCACCACCTTCCACACATTCGCTCCCTATATCAGAGTGGCAACAATGTTGTCCTATCTCTAAAATGTTTGCAATTACTCAATAAGACCCTGTACCAGCAACTTCCAAACCCATGACCTCTACCACTTAGAAGGAAAATGGCAGCAGATGCATGGTATCAGCGCAACTTGTAATTTCCCCTCCAAGCCATAATTCATCTCACTTGGAATACATTGGCTAATAGGGTGGTGGAAACACGTTCAACAGTGACTTTCAGAGGGCAATTCCAGAAGTAACTGAACCAAAAGAAATTACAGTGCTGTGGGAAAGGGGTAGGGGAGCATGACTAATTGGATAATTCTACCATCGGCGCAGCATAGGCACGATAGGCAAAATGAAGGTAGGCATTGTCATATATTACTATTGATAGTTGGAAGTGTTGTGTCTAGAAAAATCGGCCATGATTATAGCTGACACATAGGTGGCGGGGAAAGTGATGGGGGTGACAGAGGTTGAGAGAGGGGCAAAGATTAAGATGGGAAACTTGGACCCCGACTCCAGACTGTGCATCTTTTGCATGTTCCCCACCCAGAAGCCAGGTTTGAATACCTAACCGGGTTGGAAAGATTTTGGAGCACACTGCAGGATCCAATCCATGTCCCTGTGCCAGGAGGTCTGAACCTGTAGCCCAGGGATCTTTTTACTTTGGGATCTGGTTGGAGGGCTGGAGGCTGGGTGTGGGAGTGGGTGGGGAGTACTCCTGCTGCAAAGGGACTCATGTCATCACTAAATTATAGTTTCTGACCTGACCCAACCCACTCTTTTCTGAATGTTAAAATTCACTGCATAATGTCCCTTCATAATTGATTCATCCCTCTCAGTTTTCCGTCCTCACTTCGAGCTGTTGAAACTGAGATGTGGTTCAGGGGGCTAGCTCTCCCCTCTGAATTAGAATATTGTAGCTTCAAGATCCACTGCACAAACGTGAGCTCATTATTGAGGCTGACACTCAAGTGCAGTGCACTACCGAAGTAGTGTTGCTTTGTCAGAAGATTTTTGTCTTTGAGATGAAATTCTAAACTAAGCTTCAGCTGCTCTTATCAGATGGACCCATATTTGGAACAGGCAAGTTCAAATTGTGCCCTGAACCTCATTTGAAAACACCCTACTAGCTTCTTTTAAAATTCCTCATTCTGGTTTAGAAATCCCCCTGTGGTGTCTCATTTCCCCAAGTCAGTAACCACTTCCAACCAAATGACTAAGATTTCTGCATTTGCTAATTCTGGCCTCATGACCATCCTCAATTTTAATTATTTCACTATTGGTAATGATGCCTGCACTTAACTGTCCCTAAACTCTTGTGATTCTCACTCTAAAGCTTTTCAGTCTGCATATCTTTGCCTGTCTGATGGTCCTTGAAACTTGCATCTTTGACCGAGCACATTTTGTTATTTTACCATGTTAAAAGCTCTGTATAAATGCAATTTGTCATTGTGGTAGCCCAATGGATTTACTTGATTCTATCGCAGTGTGTTCGTACTGTCAAACAGACCACTGGGTGCCTGAGGAGCCTATGTAATATTAATCAGTACAAGAATGTAAAAATCAAGGTGATGATTCCTTAATACACTTAATAACTGACCTCAGTTGTTTGGACAATGGGTAATTGTTCTGAGCAGCTTTAGGGGTGGATCTGGTTGACAGGAAAGGAATCAGCTTGGAAGGTCCCACCATGGTTCAATGGCACCTGTTGGTGTGGAATACTGGTACAAAGCTGACCCAGGAACAAAAACAGTAATTGCTGGAGAAACTCAGCAGGCCTGGCAGCATCTCTTTATTAAAATTTATTCACAGGATGAGGGCATCATTTATTGCCCATCCTTAATTGCCCAGAGGGCAGTTAAGAGTCCACCACGTTGCCGCAGTTCTGGAGTTGCATGTAGGCCAGACTGGGTAAGGATGGCAGATTTCCTTCCCTAAAGGACATTAGAGAACCAGATGGGTTTATCTTGACAATTGACAATGGATTCATGGTCATCATTAGACTCCAGATATTTATTGAATTTAAATTCCACTGTCTGCCGTGGCAGGATCTGAACTTGGGATCCCAGGACATTACTTAGGCCTCTGGGTTAACAGTCCAGTGATAAAAACCGCTAGACCATCGCCTCCCCCAGAGTTAATGTTTCGGGTTCAGTGAACTTGCATCAGAACTTGGCCGAAGAAGAGTCACTGGACCCGAAATGCTAACTCTGCTTCCTCTCCACAGATGCTGCCGGACTTGCTGAGTTTCTCCGGTGACTTTTGCTTTCCTTTCAAGTTTACAGCATCCACAATTTTATTTTCCTCTGCCTCAGAGCTGACCTAAGCTTCACACACCCCCATGTCACCACTGCTCATTGCGTGCACTCCAGAAGCTGTGAACTGGCTAAAGTCAAGACTGGAGGTGAGATGAGCAATATGAGAAGGACCTGATGATGAGCCTTTCTAGATTCCCCAAGCTGACCTTAAAGAAACACAGAAAACGCTGGAAATACTCCATAAACCAGGCAGCATCTGTGGAAAGAGGAACAGAGTTAAGGTTTCAGGTTGATGACTTCTAATCAAATTTTATTCAGATTCCCAGCATCTGTAATATATTGACTTGTGAAGACTTTACTCACTCCATTCATTACCTTTTTTAGAAAGAGGTCTCAGAGGAGTTGGGAGAAAATCTTTATTCAATTATTTCACCCACTGTACCTTCTCAACATGTTTGGGTTTTCGAATTTACGAGAGATAAAGTATGCTTTTGTGAAGGGGGGTTGAATCTAGACTTCAGGAAAATAAACGGTGTTTTAACAGTTTTTCAATGGTGCGCAGATGTTTCATATCAGGACAACATAGTCATGGTTTTTTTTTTAAATTGCTACTTTGAATTATGCATAACTGGGTGATGCAAAAAAAAACTTGAACACCATGACTTGTGCCTTCGCCTTATTTATTATGTTAATAAAGTTAATGTTGGACCAGTAGTCGTGTGTTGCCTATACCTTTACATTTTTTTAAAATTTGGTTTTACTGCTAGCATTTTGTGTGCACCCTGCCTAATGTTGTGTTTTAAGCTAAAACTGCTCCTTTTACCTTCTCAATTTTTCAAGGTTACGTTTAGTCTGAGGTTGTGTACTAAAACTGGTGCATCCAATTTGTACATCCTCCCCATTAACAATTCCATTGGTGGAAGAATCCATTATTCAACACTGTAGGATTTTCTCTTCACATCACATTCTATGATAATTCACCAATAAATCTTCCTCTATCATCAGGTATTGTTTCTGCTCTTGGTACCTTCACAGCAGTTAGTCTTGTACAGTGACCCTTAAAATCATAGGGACCCTACAGCACAGATGGAGGCCATTTGGCCCATCAAGTTCTCACCAACCCTCTGAAGAGCATTCCATCCTAACCTCGTAGCCCCACATTTACCATTGTTAACCTTCCTAGCCTGCATGTCTTTGGATTGTGGGAGGAAACTCACGCAGACAAGGGGAGAATGTGCAAACTCTTCACAGACACCCAAGGGTGGAATCAAACCCGGGTCCCTGGTGTTGTGAGGCAGCATTGCTAACCACTGAGCCAATGTGCTGCCCCAAGCTATAGTTGACAGAAGAAGTAGCATGGAATTTCGTCATAACTCCTTTAACTGAGGGAGATCTACACACATCTTAGTTCTGTATTTGTCTTGGGAACAGTTACTAGCTCTGAGCACCATTATGTCAGGTCTCCTTCTGGCAATGTGGTCCCACTTTCAATCAAACTGTCTAACGGTGATTTTACTTTGCCTGTCAGAGCATGAGGAATTTTCCTAGGAGGGTACAAGCAGATGGATTTGGCAACTTCCTAAAGAGTCATATGATACTCTTACTTCAGTTTGCTTAAACCTTTGAGCAACTTTGGAACTTCTTGCCAAATTCATTACTGGTTGGCATGGATGAGTTGGACTGAAGGGTCTGTTTCCATGCTGTACATCTATAAGATCCTCATTGACTGAGCTTCGTTGTGATTTGCCTGTGCATCAGAACTGTTCCTCCTGGACCTTGGAGTTTTATGTTTGCTGCTCTGATTCTCACAGACTTGAATTATTGTAGATTAGTCAAAACTATTGACTTTCATGTTGCCAGCATTGAAGCTGCTCTTATGTTGAGTTTAAAATTCTGTTTTAAGTCTCTGTACTGTCATCTTGCTAGTCCAGAATCTGCTTTGATTCTGTTCCTTTAACTTGTTGAACTTATTCCTTGGTGCATGATTTCTATTTCTCTGGAAATTTCCCTTTTGCAGGAACTTTTGTTTTGAGGTGATGGAAGTGTTGTTAACTTAAAATACTTTTTGAGTTCCAAGTGGCTGCACTTATATCATTTAGCTCCCTCTGGTGGACAGTCTTTGAGTCTGTGATTTTGTTTGGAGCTTCATTTTGTCCAACTTCATATGGTCGATAATGTTATTTTTGGCTTTTGGGAGAGTAACAGCATCAGCTTAGGATCAACCCATCTGGCTACGTCATAAAAATTCTCAATGTTTCCTCACAGTTTTAACAGACTTTAGGTTATGATTTCTGCCACTGTAGAATTTGACGGCTTCTCATCCTGCACGAGGAATACTGTGCGGTATCTAGAATCATAGAATTGTCCAGCAAGGAAACAGATCCTTTGGTCCAACTTGTCCGTGCCGACCAAATATCTTAAATTAACCTGGTCCAATTTCTCAGCATTTGACCCATATCCCTCTGAACCCTTCCTATTCATGGTACCCATCCAAGTGCCCTTGAAATGCTGCAATTTTACCATCCTCCACCACTTCCTCCGGCAGCTCATTCCATACCCGCACAACCCTCTACATGAAAAGTTTGCCCCTTAGGCTCCTTTTAAGTTTTTCCCCGCTCACCTTAAACCTGTGCCGTCTAGTTTTGGACTCTCCTACCCTGGGGGAAAGACCTTAGCTATTCACCCAATCCGTGCCCCTCATGGTTTTACAAATCTCTATAAGGTCACCCCTCAGTCTCCAACGCTCCACGGAAGATAGCTCCAGCCTATTCCGCCTCTGCCAAATAATCTAATTGAAGCATCCTTCAAAGGTGCAGTATCAAGCGACATGACTTAAATTTAATGATTACCATTGATTCCTCCAAGGCTGAGCCCATTAATTGAATCTCACCTGTTCGATCACTAAAATTTATTTTGGGGCCACTGTGTTCTCCTCTTTATCTTAACAGAACTTCTTCATCTATTGGATCTACAGTAGGGAAAGTGTGCAAGCTTAATTCATTGCGCATTCCCATGGAAGCCTGAAGCTGTTACACAGCTTGGAACCTGCCACTTCTGCAGCTCTCATCTCTGGCTCCGTCATGGGCTTTCCACATGATCAAATAGTGAACGAAATGGCAAGGTCTGCACTGGTGCTGCCATCCCCATGGACAAATGTGCCTGGCTGACTTGGGTCAGCGCTTTTTTTTTCCCCATCTTACGATCGCAGTGTTCCAGTCCTTTGTCTGATCTCTCCAGAGTGTGGCTCCTCTATGGCGAGGCTTTGGATTCTTCAGTGACTCCTCTTTCCTCATCTTCAGAGTCTTTCCTTCTTCTATTAACTCAGCTGCAGCTTTGAAAACTTTCCAAGGTCCTGTCCTGCCTTCAGTGTATCCACTTATCAGCGGCTCTGGATTAAGTTCAGACCCTGGCTTTGGAGGTTTTTGTCCATAGCTGCTTTTTGCTTAGCCTTAAGTTTTGTGCCAATACAGCACATTGAGATACAGGTCTAGAGTATCTCAGGCTGTGGGTGTCTGCACATACCCTATCCCCGAGGTTGCTCGTCCCTTATTTCTCAGTAAAGCTCTTCAACTCCTTCTGAACTGTAACATTTCTTTATTTCCATCTGTGCTACCTTTCTGCTTGTAAATTCTGTGTCTTATACCCTCTCTCACACACAAAAATATACAGCAAGGAAAATAGGACATTGGTGGACTGTTTGACCATTATAGACAAGTTGAATCCCATTGTTTTAACGGTTCTATAATAAATCCTGCTGCAGATAACCTACCTGGGTACAGTGCACTCTAATACTCCATCCAGCAATCTGGCTGCTTAATTCTTGACTCCTACTGCCCTGTACCTGTTGACTATGACAGGGACTTCCCCATGAATGTAATGATGAAGAACCTTTGTAAAACATGCCAGGTTCACGCATCATTCAGAAGGAAGCCCTAGTTCACTCTAACATGAGACAATATTTTGTCTGTTTCACAAACTGCAGAGGAAATATAACTGACAGAATACTTTTTTTTCTTGATTCATTCATAGGATGAGGGCGTTGCTGGCTAGGCAGCATTTATCGCGCCTTCCTAATTGCCCAGTGGGCAGTTAAGAGACAACCACATTGTTGTGGGTCTGGAGTCACATGTAGGCCAGACCAGGTAAGGATGGCAGTTTCCTTCCCTAAAGGACATTAGTGAACCAGATGGGTTTCTCCAACAATCGACAATGGATTCATGGTCATCATTGGATTCTTATTTCCAGATATTTTATTGAATTCAAATTCCACCATCTGCCATGGTGGGATTTGAAGCCAGGTCCCCAGCGCATTATCTGAGTCTGCTGGATTAACAGTCCAGCGATAATACCACTAGGCCATGGTCTCCCACATCATACTGAGTGTGATGACCAGCATAATGGCAATCAGTACAACCACTCCTTATGCAATATTTTAAACAATAATTTGTTGAAAACTTCAATTTGCATAGTTCCTTTTACAACTTGAGGAGATTCCAAAGTATTTTACAGCCATTGGAGGGGGCAGTAAGTCAGACAGCCATGTTACAAATTTTGAGATCCAGTAAACAGGAATGTAATAATGAACGATTTTTAATCAACATCACCAAAACAGATGCCAAAGTATTAAGGGCCCTCTTGTGTCACAGAAGTAGTGTCCCTGTCCCAGGATTCAGGTCCCACCTGCCCCAGAGATGTGTAATAACAATCTCTAAACAGGTTGATTAGGGAAAAATAGGTGAAGGATAAGCATCGGGCAGTATTTGGGGAATAGTATCCTTGTTCTTCCTCAAAATTGAACTTCACTAAGTGCAGAAGAGACAGCGAGGACAGCAGCTTCATAAGGAGCAGGAGAGAAAGCAATTCACCAGCTTCATAAAGTGAGTGAGAGAGAACAGGTACAGCAGCTTTATAAAGAGAGCGGGAGAGAACAGGTACAACAGCTTCATAAAGAGAGTGGGAGAGAACAGGTACAGAGGTTCATAAAGAGAGTGGAATTGGGATAATACTATGGTTTTAAGAGGTATAATTTGTCCTTTTTTTGAAGAGAGGTTTTAAGGCAGATGTACCAAGCAGTCTACCATGGCCACTAGAGTAAACTGCTTGTGAGGCCTTGGATTTTTCTTTAAAGTTGGAACAATAGAAGCAGCCTGAATGGGTGTGGCTAAGCTTTCACACAACCAGGGTTTTCAGTTTAGATTTTTAGATTTTCAGTAGTAGCAGTTGCTGTTGGGATCTTGAAGAAGTGAAAGCTATTTTTTTCCCCTCTCCCAGTTACAGCCAAAATCTGGGGGTTCTCTGCCTGCTGCAGGAGTTGCATGTGAGACAATCTGTTTTCTCAATTTGCATTTTGCTGAGGGCATGTTTGTGGCCTGTTACTATATTAGAAACAGTAAATTAGTAAAAGATACTGTATTTATTATTCTAAATTTTTCAATAGAGTTGGGTTATTCCAATTCCTTCTTTCTTTTGGTGTATTTTAGTGTAGTGGATGAATAAAATGTATTCTACTTTAAATCTGGTAGTTTGATCAATTGAGTTTGCATCTAGAATGCAACACCTTATGTTTACCTTTAAAATAAGAAAAAGGTTAGGTTCTAGACTAGCTTCTGAATATTTTGAGGGAGCTTGGTCTGGTCCATAACAAGAGAGAGAGTGGGGACAGCAGCTTCATATAGAACAGAAGAAAGAGACTGAGGTCATTAGGGATTTACTTTTGGGAACAGAGGTCAAAGAGAGGTGCTGCCTCCAGAATATGATTTAGCAGCAGAGAAACATAGCAACTGTGACATCTCTGAAGAGTTGTGAGTTGGTTGGTTATTGAGCAGTTGCTTTTAGAGACCATGTTTCAACTCTGGTTATTTTGAACAACAGAAATTTTGATGGATTGTAAGAATTTATCATCACAGCTGAGAGAGTGACTTAGAGCAAGTATAAAGAATTCTACATTCTCCTAACCTTGGGTTAATAATTAATTGTGCAAGAATAAGGTTAAGATAAGTAAGAATAAATAAATTTAAGGTAAAATTAAGGTATGGCAGGCCATCTTGGCCAAGTGGAATGCCTGTCCTAGAACATGTAGAGAAATGGTCGACACTCCTTGTGATTTAGACAAGTCTATGTGCAGGAAATGTCACTGGCTGAAAAAGCTCAGACTCTTGGTTTCAGAGGCAGAGTCACGGCTAGAGTCACTGAGCTGTATCTGAAAGGCAGAGAGCTATGTGGATATCATGTTTAGACATATGGTCACACTGCAGTTTAGGGGCAAGCAGGCAGTGAATGGGAGAGAACCAGGCAAGCCAAGAGAAACGGGTAGATAGTAAGGGAATCCGCAGAGCTCAACTAACTAGTTTTCAATTCTGGATATTGGTGAGAGCAATGGATCCTTGGAGAAGTGCAGCAAGAGCCAAAGGAATGGCACCACAGATGGCCCAACCGTACAGAAACAGAGGAAGGAGAGTGGAGGGCAGTATTGATAGTGGAGTATTTGCACTAATAATAATTAGTTGGGAGGAACTAATGTAACTAACTAGAATATTTCTGCAGCTGTAGATGCGACATCAGGATGGTACATTGTCTCCCTGGAATTGGAGCCAAGGATTTCACAGAATGGTCGCAGGACATTCTTCTGCTGGAGGACAACCAGCGAGAGGGCATGGTCCACATTGTTACTGATGGCTTTGGTAAGAAGGGAGGTGCTGTCTGGAAATCAGAATTTAGTTACATCTGTAATAAATTACCAAGGAAGACCTTTAAAGTAGTAAAACCCAGATTACTCCTATTGCCACTTGCAAGCAAGTACAGAAGTCAGAAGATAAGACAAATGAATAAGTGGTTAGAAAGATAGTGCAGTAGGGGAGAACTTTAAAATCCTGGATCACCCAGGACTGGCTCTGGGGAAAACAGCACAAGAATACCTGTCTACCTGGAGGAGACATCACAGAGTAGTTGTAACAAAGGAACTTTAGTTACCCACAGACAGGGATAATAATAGAATAAGGAGCAGTGAGGAACAGGCATTCCTAGGTTGTGTTCAGGGGAATTTCGTATAGCAGCATGTATTCAGTTCAACAAGAAAGGAGGCATTGCTAGATCTGGTTCTTAGGAATGAAGTGGGCCAGGTAGACCACGTATCAGTTGCGAAGCATGCAGCGGACAGTGATCATCGTCTAATAAGGTTTGAGATGACATTGGTCAACCCAGAGTCAGAATAATCAACTGGCTGAAAGCAGGCTTTAACAGGCAAGTTCAGAATTGGGTTGGATAGACTGGAATTAAAGTTGGTGGCAACAACAGGTGTTGCATAATGTGCTCCTTCCAAACTGGAGATGGTTTAGGTACAGTCATATACACCCTTAAAAAGGATAATCAGGACAAACAAATCCAGAGCATTATGGATGATAAAGAAGATAGAAATGAAGTTCAAGGAGAAAAAAAGTGCATTTGTATGATGTCCCAGTATTTGTAAGATAACCCAGTGCGTAACTAAAAACAAAAACAGAAATTTCTGGAAAAGCTCAGCAGGTCTGGCAGCATCTGAGGAGAAAAATCAGACTTAACGTTTCGGGTTCAGTTACCTTTCCTCAGAACTGATGGTAGCTAGGAAAATGTGTTATTACGCAGAAGTTAGGGTAGGGAGGGGGTAAAGAGTAAATGATAGGTGGAGGTGGAGCCCAAAGAGAGAGAAGAACTGTTGGAGAGAGAAAGGAGTGGATAATGATTGGCCTGGGAGAATGAATATCTACTAATGGGGCCTATTAGTGGCTAACAAGGGTTGTGTGCAATAGCAGACCATGTGATAACAAGGTCTTGTGTGTTGAGGTTTGGGTAAGGACATGGGAGAAGGTGCCTCAAACCCTAAAATTGTTGAACTTGATATTGAGTCCAAAAGGCTGTAGAGTTCCCAAGCAAAAAAATGAGGTGTTGCTCTGTTGTTGCACTGAGCTTTGCTGGAACACAGCAGCAAGCCTAAGACAGAGATGTTGGCCAGGGAACAGGGTGGTGTGCTGAAGTGGGAGGCAACTGGAAGCTCAGGGTCCTTTTTGCGGACGGAACATAGGTGTTCTGCAAAGCAGTCACCCTGTCTACACTTTATTTCCTCACTGTAGAGGAGGCAACATTGTGAGCAGCGAACACAGTAAGACTGTGAAGCGCAGGTAAAGCGCTGCTATACCTGGAAGGTGTCTAATTAAAGGTGGATAACTGAAGTTCCTTTTTTATAACTCCAGGTGGACAGGTGTACAGATTCTATCTCCCCAGATGCCAGGCCTGGGATCCTCCTCCACCATCATTCCAACCACTTAATTATTTGTCTTATCTTCCCACTTCTGTACTTGCTTGCGCGGGGCACTGGGAGTAATCCGGATATTACTACTTTAAAGGTCCTACTTGCTAATTTGTTTTTCACATAGCTCATTAAATTCTAATTGCAGGACAGTATCTCTCTTCCTACCGATACATTAGTAACAACGTGGACCTCTGGCTCGTTGAAAGGTATCAGGTAGGAAATACCATCGAGAAGTAAAAGAATATAGAATGTTCAGAAGGGAGCTGTAAGAGCACGTAAGTGAAGCAAAGAGTGATTATAAAAAGAAAACTGGCAGCTAACACAAAGGGAAATCCCAAAGTCTTCAATTGGCACATCAATAATGAAAGGAAGTGTTGATTAGGGATAAAAAGGGATTTTCACATGGAGGCAGGGGCATGGCTGAGGTTAAATGAATACTTTGTATCTGTCTTTATCTATGAGGTAGACACTGTCCAGTTCATGGTGATAGAGGAGGAAACTCAGTCACTAAAACTAGTAAGGTGGTGATATTGGATAAGTAGCCGATACTTAGTTGATAAACCTCGATTACTGGATGAGACATGCGCAAGGGATTTAAGTGGAAATTGCAAAAGCACTGACAATTATCTTTCAAACTTCCCTGGATTCAGGGGTGGTGCCAGAGGAGACATGCAAAAGTTGCACTCTTCATAGATGGTAATCATAGAATCCCTAGTGTGGAAGCAGGCCATTCAGTCATCGAGTCCACATTGACCCTCCAAACAGGATCCCACCCAGAGCCACCACCTTAGCCTATCTGTGTAATCCTGCATTTCCCACACCTAGCCTGCACATCTTTCAACTGTGGGAGGAAACGAGGGCACTTGGAGGAAACCCACGCAGAGGCAGGGAGAACGTGTAAACTCGACATAGACAGTTGGCCAAGGTTGGAATTGGTGCCGTACTAGCCACTGATGCACCCTGCTGCCCTATAGGATCCCTACAGTCTGGCAGAAAGCCATTCAGCCCATCACATTCATACCACCCATCTGAAGAGCATCCCACCCCTCCTACCCAACCCTTTGTATCCCAGAGCTAATCCACCTAGCCTACACACTATGGGCAATTTAGCCCATCCACTTAACCTGCACATTTTTGGATGGTGGGAGAAAACCTGAGCAGCTGGAGGAAACCCACATAGACATGGGGAGAAAATGCAAATTCCACACAGACGGCAGCCTGAGGTTGGAATTGAACCTGGGACCTTGGTGTTGTGAGGCAGCAGTGCTAACCACCAAGCCACCACATTCATAAAGGTTATTATGATAGATCTTGTAAGTATATAATAAATCTCTGGTACAAGAATCAAATCAATCACCTGTCTGATGAAAAGAGTGTTATACACTGAACCATGAGTAATAGCTTAAATAATGCATCTACATCAACAGACTTTGATTTATATTAAAGTACAAACATTTCCCGACCAGGACGGATTTACCTTTATGCTGCTTTACTGGCGTTCTGTTGTGCATCAAGATTTTTCAAATTCCCACTGAGCCCAAAAATCAGAAGATTTTGTTGCTACCAAAAATCGCTCTGAATGACTTGACATCATCATAGAATCATCGCAAAAAGGAACAGGAATAGGCCATTCAGCCCTTTGAGCCTGCACCACCATTCAATATGATCATGGCTGATAGAGTCATAGTGTCATACAGCACGAAACAGGCCCTTCAGTCCAACCTGTCCATGCTGACCATAATCCCAAATAAACTAGTCCCACCTGCCTACACCTAGCCCATATCCCTCCAAACGTTTCTTATTCATGCATTTATCCACATTTTTTAATATATTGTAACTGCGCCTGTATCTACCACTTCTTCTGAGTTTCATTCCACACACAAAGCACTTCCTGTGTAAGGAAATTGCCCCTCATGTCTTTTTAAAATCTTTCTCCTCTCACCTTAAAAATGTGCCCCCCTAGTCTTGAAATCCCCCACTCTACGGAAAAGACATCTACCATTCTCCTTATCTATGCCCCTCATGATTTTATTAACCCCTCAAACTTCTATTATCCGGTGAAAAAAGTCCCAGCCTATCCAGCCTCTCCTTCAAATCCTCCATTTCCGGCACCATATTAGTAAATCTTTTCTGAATCCTCTCCAGTTTAACAATATCCTTCCTATAACAGGACGACCAGAACTGGACACAGTGCCCTAGAGCTCAGGACTGTTCCCACTCTATTCCCATACCCTTCAATCCCTTTAGTCTTGAGAACGAAGCAAAATGCTGGAAATCTGAAATAAGAACAGAAATTACTGAAACATTGCTCGTGAAATACCCACTCTATGGACATGTGCAAAATTACCAGGAGCCCCTTCATTCAGGAGGAGATCATTCAGCCCTTTGGCCCTGGTTGATCGGCACCTCAACACCATTTACCAGCCTTCTGTCCAAAGTGTAACGAGTTAGCCCTGACTGTGTGATGTGCTAATGAGACACAATGTACCTCATTGAAGGAAGTAACACAATGTCTTGCGGCCACACGACCATATGAACTGACAGTAAGATGTTTCTTAAATGAAGTGAACATCTTCTTACCTCAGCAGATTTTATAAACATTCTTTAGTGAGACCAAGAATTTTATTGGTGTGTTTGATTGCAGGTGTTTGTCACCTTGCTAGGAAACATTGTCAGTGCACTTCCAATGAAGCGTTAGTGTTCTGTCCTGCTTGATCTTCGTATGCCTTGGTATATCGAAAACAAACGGGACAGAACGCTTCACTGGAGGCGCACTGACAATGTTACCTAGCAGGTTGACAAACGTCTGCAATCAAACACACTGGCTTGGCGAGCAAGTCTACAACCTCGTCCACAACGCAAGCTACAAATTTTCTCAAAAACTTCAAGAATATTATCTTCTGCACTCTGGGGAAAAGATATCGACTATTCACCTTATCTATGCCTCTCATGATTTTATTAACTCAGGACTGTTCCCGCTCTAGTTGACACCTTGACCCTACAAAATCACAGCATTAAGAATTTCTATTGACCTCCACCTTTCACTGCCTTTTGACGAAAAGGGCTTCTGACGGCCAAAAGGTATTGCACACAAAGTGCTTCCTATTTCATTCCAGGGTGCTCAGTTCTAATTTGAAGATTATTCTTTGTTGTTCTATATTTCCCCTCTAGAGGGAGTAACTCCCTGAATCCACCTTTGTCAAAATCTCTTGATTTTAAAGGTTTCTCTTAAATTGACAGCTTTTCTTCCAGTCTCAGGGGAATACAAGCCAAGTTTGTTCAAACAGTCCTTATAATTTAACCCTTTAAGCCTTGGTGCCATCCAATAAAATGGCCATAGCCCTATAAGGCTGAGCTTATTCACCCTGAGGTGATGTGTGCAAACTGAATGCCGTGCCCCAGTTGGGGTTTTATGTATTTCTGATTTGAGGTTGAAACAACAATTCAATTGGGTTTTGGGGGCAGCAGTGTCACCAGGAGATGCACCAGCTGGCACCTTCACCATGAGAATGGTGCAGGCAAGCTGACAGCGTCCTGTCTGTCTACAGGTTGGCACTCTCTCCTCGGCTAGAGCTCCCTTAGGGTTGAGGTGGTGGTGGGCAGGCTCGAGGTGGAAAGCCTGGCCAGCTCTGGAGTGTCTTGAGAAGAAACGTCTGAAAGGGCCACCTCCAGTTGAGTACACACCGACACTGTGATGTCTCCTCGGGAGGGAGGCAAAGGGAAAGAGTGTGCTCGAGATCCCTCGTTCCCGTCCTCCTAGATGTTGGTGCTGAGGACCAATGGTTACAGCGATGGACTATACGACTGAGTGCATATCACACAGATATTTGAACCTAGCTTTCCTTGGTAAACCTGACCAACCTGCCAGTTGCTTTTGAGGCTGCCATTTTTTTCTTTATTCATTAAAGGGATGTGAGTATCACTGGTTAGGCAGCATTTATTGCCCCTTCCTAATTTCCCAGAGGGCAGTTCAGAGTCAACCACATTGCTGTGGGTCTAGAGTCACATGTAGGCCAGACAAGGTAAGGATGGCAGTTTCCTTCCCTGAACGACATTAGTGAATCAGATGGGTTTTTCCAACAATTGACAATGGATTCATGGTCATCATTAGATTCTTAATTCCAGATATTTTATTGAATTCAAATTCTACAATCTGCTGTGGCAGGATTCAAACCCAGGTCCCCAGAACATTATCCGGGTCTCTGGATTAGCAGTCAAGCGATAATACCACTAGGCCATCGCCTCCCCGAGAAACAAATGGGCAGAAACAGAGGTGGAGAAACAGAGGGGCAGAAACAGAGGAGCAGAAACAGAGAGTGCGAAACAGAAGGGCAGAAAAAGAGGGTGCGAAACAGGGGATGAGAAACAGAGGGTGGGATACAGAGGGTGCGAAACAGGGGGGCAGAAACATTGCATGCCAATGAGTTGTTGACACCACAGTATCATTTCCTGCCTGTGGCCGAGCAGGTGCCTGGTCTCTGATAACCCTCCAAGAGCTGGCGACATGGGGGAACTTCCTTCTTGGCCACCTGCAGAGACACTGCAGAGATGCGCTCGCCAGATTTGAATCGAGTTGAAATAGCCTCCGAGGAGCTCAGTATCTGAGCTGGCGGAGGGTGCGAGAGGCAGACTTACTGGTGCAACCTCTGAGGAATGTCATAGAATTGTACAGCACGGAATCAGATCTTTTGGTCCACCTTGTCCATGCCAACCAACCATCCTAAATTAATCCAGTTCCATTTGCCATCATTTGGCCCAAATCTCTCTGAACCCTTCCTGTTCATGTACCCATCAAGATGCCTTTTAAATGTTGTAATTGTACCAGCCTCCACCACTTCCCCTGGCAGCTCATTCCATACATGTACCACCTGCTGCGTGAAGAAGTTATCCCTTAGGTCCCTTTTATATATTTCTCCTTTCAGCTTAAACATATTCCATCTAGTTTTGGACTCCCCTACCCTGAGAAAAAGACCATAGCTCTTCACTCTCTTCCTCAGAGGTAGAGGAAGAGATGACTTGCAGGCCCCACCTGGTCTCTTGGCCACAAAGACCACGCCAATGCCGCATTGTCCCAAGAGGAGACCAAGACAGAATGTGTCGCAAATGAGAGGTGGAAGTCTCATCATTTAAATAAAACATTCCTCATGGCAGTAATGGGGGAGTAGCACAGCAATGAACAATGCTGCTTAGTTGGTTGCTGAGATATGGATATTTCAGCGCCTCCACAGGACTGGTATTGATCCACACTATTGAGGGCCAAACCCTCTCTTCATTGTAGTGTTGTATATCCCATCAGCCATCTTGGCCCTAGTTTTCCAACCCCATTATGGACCAGTTTCTCCTGGAATGGGGGAAAGGCCAGGATTGAGTGGGATGAAAGTGGCTGGCACAGCTTTTGTTCATGGTGCTGGTGAAGGAAAGGTGACGAGACATCATGGGTGAGTGAGGAGTTAGCGCAGAAGGCATGCAGGGTTAGAAACATGGGGTGGGGGGGGCGGTGGTGTGGGTAAGACTGAGAGAGGGAGGATTTTTTATATTAATTAATGGCTGGACCAGCATTTAACACCCACCTCTAATTGCTCAGAGGGCAGTTGAGAGGCAACCACATTAGTGTGTGTCTAGAGTCACATGTGGGTCAGACCAGGTAAGGATGGCAATTTCCTTCCCTAAAGGGCGTTTGTGGACCAGATGGGTTTTTCCAACAAACAGCAATGGATTCATGGTCATTATTACACTCCTATTTCCACATTTTTATTGAAATCATATTTCACCACCTGCCATGGATTCAAACCCAGGTCCCTAGGATGTTAACTGGGCCTCTGGATTAATAGCCTAGTGATTATACCACTAAGCCATCATCATGCGAATGAACAAGTCATGAAAGAGCTGAATTTTGAAGTATACGGGATGGGTCAGACTAGTATTTGTCATTTGCAAGTTTCACCAGTTTTCCCTACTCTGTCCTCCTGTCCACTTTCTACAGAAAAGCCACCATTGCAACATTGGTAGATCTTTAGACCCGCTCTGTCCCATATCTGTGCCATTGTGTGTTGCCCAGATTAAGCTCACTGGTGGAATAACTCGCAGCATCTGCTCAAATCGCTATACACCTCTCCTTAGCAGCTAATACAGACCCGTTGAAAAGGAAGTTCTAGTTTTTAACTAATGTTGGCTTCTCAGGATTTTACATGCAACCACTCTGCAGTGCTGTCTGCATGCTGCTTTCAATGATTTAAATTTTAGACAATGCAAAGTGTACTGCCTGAACCAATTCTTTATTGCAGTTTTCAGGCTGATAACCATCTCAAGTGTGTTTAGTTGGTAACCAATGGACGATATACATGTTCTTGTATATATATTTCAATGTTGAACTTAAGGTACTGGTGTGGTGCAGGTTTTGAGAATTGGGAGAATGGAGAATGGCTTCAGAATTCTGAGGTGCAGAAGAATGTAGGTGTTCTAGTGCATGGTTCACAACAAGTTAGGATGCAGGTTCAGTAAGAAGCATGAATACTGCCCCTTATTGAACCTTAAAGTTGGGATGTTATCCTTCAGTTTTAGTGTGCATCAGTGAGATCACATATCAAATACAGTACTTACAGTTTTGGTCTCCATATTTAAGGAAGGAGTAAGTGGATTGGAGATGGCTCAGATAATATTTGTTAGGTTGATACCTGGAATGAGTGGGTTGTCTTATGAGAAAGGATTGGACAGGCTGGTTTTATTTTCGCTGGAGTTTAGAAAATTGTGGGTGCGTAGAATAAAGTCTATAGGATCCTAAATGGTCTTGACAAAGGATATTTCCTCTTGTGGACAAATCCAGAACTAGGAGGCATTATTTTAAAACAACGGGTCAACTTTTCTGGACAGAGATGAAAGAATTGTTTTTTCTTTCTCGAAGTGTTGTGTGACTTTGGAACTCACTGTCTCAGAAGGCAGTAGAGGTAAGGTCATTGAATATTTTTAAGGCAGGAGTAGATTCTTGCTGGGCAGGCAAATCAAAGGTTATCGGGGAAGAGACAGAATGTGGAATTCACAAAACAAAGATCAGCTATGATCGTATTGACGGGTAGAACAGGTTGGAAAGCACAAATGGCTTACCTCAGCTTCTAATTTATGAGTTCTTTTGGAGCTCAATGGACATGCCTTTGGATTTGCATGCAAGTTCGACTGCACATGCGTGGAAGCTGGAAGCTGCTATCTAATTTACTTGGTGATAATGGAGTATCCTCATAGCCTTAATGTTATCATTACTGCAAATCCAGACAACTTTCTAATAGAACACCACTTTTAATATGTCAATCTGTTCTTATCACATTCTCCCTTTGGTAGTAAATAACAAGAGTGGACAGCAGTGAACACTGATACTGCAATTTATATTTTGGTTTATGTCAAAGACATTCAAATGCATAGAACCAAGTTAGTTGCTGAGTGTGCAAAATCAATGTTAAAAACAAAATGACAGAGTCTTGCATGACAACATGAAAAGCAGGATTCACACACAAATTGCCTCCCCTCCACTGATTATTGTGACTTATGAAACAAAATCAGGGCCACTTCACTGATGAGACCATGGGTGGGATGAGTGGGGGTTGTTGATGGTTGTTGCAGTACATCACTGACTGACTCAGATGGGCTTGTGCCTTTACGACAGTTACATGATGTTACAATGTGTGGCATTTTGCACTAAAAGGTATCTACCTCATCTTCAATCACTGTTACTGTGTAATGGAGTCAGTGCAGTGTTTTCAGTCAGTCAATAATGCGTATGCAACGTACTCTGACACCAGGAAGCACAGAACCCAGACGATGTTTGTATGTCAGTAATCTCACAGCATTGTAAGCAGCTTGTGTTGTCAATACACTTTAGGATATTTGACTCAACAAAAACCCATCCTCCGTGTTACATGTTACATAGGCTAACATATCAAAAGTACAAAACTATAAACCATGGGATGAGTGAGGGGGATGCTAAGAGTAAGAGAGTGGTGTTGTTGGGGGGAGTAAGAGACGTTCCACTATGAACAAAGGAGGGGTGAGCTGGTTTAAATTGGCCAAAACGTATCTTGTGGAGTCACAGTCTCTCAGCTGGCTGATTCTCTGACCCATAGTCATATACCCTCCATGGAAACACTGGACAAAAGTGTCTCCTCAGAGGGAAAACAGTTAAGAGACGATTCTTTAAATATGGCACAGTTGGCCAGTCACCACATGACATGCACTGACTCTTCTGATCCTGAAAAGATTTTACAGCATTACCTAGATTGATTAGGACTGCTGTTTGAAAGAATATGATCTATATTAACCAACATTGGTCTGGAATCCAGAATCAAACGTCTCACATCTTTGTGTTGGCACAGCAAAATGAAGTATAGAAAATATAGGAAATACACAGAATGGCCATTAGCAATCTGAAAAGAAAGAGAAAAAAAATGCATTGAACCTGTGCTGAAAGGTGGATGTTTTATACAAGACTGCATCTCAAAAAATAAAAGCAGAGCACTATGGATGCCAGAGATCTGAAATAAAAACATGAATAAACTCAGCAGGCCTGGCAGCATCAGTGGAGAGAGAATAGAAGATAACTTTTCACATTCAACATTATTTTTCTGCGGAACTAGGCTCAAAAGGTTTTTCTTCATTCATTCGTGGGATATAGGGGTAGCTGAGACAGGCTAGCATGTGTTGCCCCTTCCTAATTGCCCTGAGGGCAGTTAAGAGCCAACCACATTACAGTACATTTGGAATCACATGTAGGTCAGACCAGAGAAAGTTGGCAGATTTCCTTCCGTCAAGAACATTGGTAAACCAGATGCTTTTTCCATGACAATTGACACTGGTTATACAGTTGCCATTAGACTGGATTTTTTTATTCCAGACTTTTCAAAATGAAACAAATTTCACCATCTACCTTGGTGGGACTCAAATCCATGAACATTTGCTTCGGATTCTGGACTTACCTGTATGGTGACATTACCATCACTTTGCCACCTCTTTTTCCCTCTTTAGATACTTCCAGACTTACTGAATTTCTGCAACACTTTTCATTTTCTATCTCAAAGTGTCGTTTTTTTTGCCATTCCAAAGAAGAATCATACCAAACATGAAACATTAACTCTGTTTTTTTTCTCTCCACAGATGCTGCCGTATCTGTTGAGTTTCACCAGCACTCTTTTTTTTTAACATTAAAATCCCGAAAGAACTGTGGTTGCTGTAAATCAGAAACAAAAACAGAAATTGTTGGACAAGCTGAGCAATTTTGAGGAAGGGTCACTCGACCCGAAACATCAACTCTGGTTTCTCTCCACAGATGCTGCCAGGCCTGCTGAGCTTTTTCAGCAACTTTTGTTTTTGATTCTTTCTTTCTGTTGTTTATTTTTCTTTCCAGCAGGCAGCCTATTTGTGGAGGGAGATAACAAGGTGTACAGCTGGCTGAATACAGCAGGCCAAGCAGTAGCATAGGAGCAGGCTGTTTACTGTTTCCTCTTGTGACTGTCAGTTTCCCAAAAGTGGGAGCTTCCTCCTGTGTTTTGTTTTTGTTTTGTGAGTTGGACTGTGAGACAGTGAAGAGTACAGTTTGCAAAGGGAGAGGAACCCTTTCGTGGGCGGAACCTTAAAACTGTAGCAGCCAAACTGGGTGGTGGGGGGGGATACTGGAGAGGGACGGACGCGGACGCGGACGCGGCTTGGATGAGGTGGGGGAAACGGTTGAGACGGACGGAACTTCCGGCGGACGCGCAGACGGTAAAAAAAAAATCCCGGGAACGAGATAAAATAATAGTATTTGATGAAGATCTGAGTAACGAGAAGGTCAGAACAGGAGGGAGGGAGAGTGGGTTGAGAGTTTGGGAATACCGCGACTTAAAAACCGGCACCGCCGCTTTGTGGGGGTCAATTTAATATTTAAAACCGGGACTTTCAAACAACCAAAAAAAAAATGCCCCAACTGACGGGAGTTTATGGACCCATTCCCCGTTTTTAATTCCTTTAATTTCCCCTCCTGCAGGTTTACTTCACTTTTATTTTCTCCCTTCCTCCCACCCTCTTTTTATATAGAGGTGCGCTCCTTTATATTCAACGGTAAACTTTTTTTTCCCCCCCCCCCCCCCAACTTTGCTCGAAAATAAATCAAGTGCGGGACTGGTTTTCTCCCGTGTCCCTCGTATTAAAGGGTACACCTGCCTATGTTAGTTCTTTTTTTGAAAAAAAAAATCAATTGGAAAATCCAGTCAGATTTTGAGAGGCTGGGTGAGTGGACTTCCAAACCCACCCCCACCTCACTTCAGCCTTTTTATTCTTTAACCTCCCCCCATCTCTTTATGCCGCTTCTCTCTTTTTCTTCACTCTCTAGACCTTTACGTTGTGGAATTTTGTAGTCTGTAAGGCCAAGATGTGTCAGGGCCTCCAAGAATGTATTATAGCAGAAATGTATAACAGACTGAGTATGAGTAAATAACATCTTAAGTTGTATCACTGGTGGTTTGGGACATCAGCTGAAGAACTAACAGTAAATTTGAGCAAAAACAAAGTTTAAATTTCATTTACGTTGTGAAATTCTGTAAAGGTCTTCATTATCAATGACGTATGATTTGGGAGAGTGAGGTGGTCGATCAGTCTAAATGTGTGTAAACTGGGTGTTTGGATTGTTTCCCCTCGCTTATGCTGAGATTCAGTTTTGTGCATCAAATCTGGGGTGTAGATTTATAACCAGAACAGGGGAGAAAGTTGCTACATTCTGGGGAAAGAGTTTGTGTTTTAAAGAGCTGGCACAGACTTGACCAGTGTCACTAAAAGAGCAGAGGTCTTCTGAATTTCCCACCTGTATTGCTGTGTCTGCTGTAGTTAACAAGAAAGAAATTTCAAAAGTGAAATAGAATCAGAAAGTTCTGGAAACCCATATTCAAATCAGCATCTGTAAGACCAAGGTGTGTAAAGGCATCCAAGAACATTTAATTTCTGAAATGTGTTGTAGGCTGAGTGTAAGTAAATAACATTCTAAGTTTTGTAACTAGTAGTTTAGGGCATCAAATAAAGAAATATTTTGAACAACAAAATAATTTAAACTACAGTTATAAAATCATCTGCAGTTCTTAGCTGCCCATCTGTTTTTATTCATTCTTGGGATGTAGGCATTGCTGGCTGACCAGCATTTACATGTAGAAACATAGAAGGTAGGAGCGGAAGGAGACCATTCGGCCCTTCGGGCCTGCTCCGCCATTCTTCACAATCATGGCTGATCGTCCAACTCAATAGGCTAATCCTGGTTTCTCCCCATAACCTTTGATCCCCAAGTGCTATATCTGGTCGCCTCTTGAATACATTCACTGTTTTGGCATCCACTGCTTCCTGTGGTAATGAATTCCACAGGCTTATCACCCTTTGGGTGAAGAAATGTCTCCTAGTCTCCGTCCTAAATCGTCTACCCTGAATCCTCTCACTGTGACCCCTGGTTCTCAACATACCCACCATCGGGAACTCCCTGCATCTACCCTGTCCAGTCCTGTTAGAATTTTATAAGTCTCTGTGAGATACCCCTCTCGTTCATCTGAACTCCAGGAAAAACAATCCCAACATAGTCAATCTCCCCTCATACATCAGACCCACCACCCCCGGAATGAGCCCGGTAAACCTTTGTTGCACTCCCTCAACAGGAAGAGCATTCTTCTTCAGAAAAGGAGACCAAAACTGCACACAATTTTCCAGGTGCGGTATCGTCAAGACCCTGTACAACTGCAGCAACACATCCCTGCTCCTGGACTGGAAACTTCTTGCAATGAAGGCCAACATACCATTTGCCTTCTTTACGCCTGCTGGGCCTGCATGCTTACCTCCTGACCCTAGATGTGCTTAAAGGTTGCCTTAAACTGCTGCAGTCCACCTGCTGTGGGTTGTCCCACAATGCTATTCGGGAGGGAATTTCAGGATATTGACCCATGATATTGAAGGAACAGTAATATATTTCTAAATCTGCACAGTGTAATCCTTTCTATTTGATTTATTATTGTCACATATACCCAGGTACAGTGAAAAGTTTTGCTTTGTGTGAATATGGGCTGATCATAACATACAAAGTGCATTAGAGTAATAGAACAGAGCAAAGAATACAATGTTATGCCTGCAGAGAAGCTGCACAAAGAGCAAAATCAACAATAAGTTTAAAATTTGAGAGGCCCATTCAGAAGTCAAACAGCGGGGAAGAGGCTTTTCTTGAATCTATTGATACATGTCTTTAAGCTTTTGTATTTTCTGCCCAACAAGACGTTGGAAGAGATTATGACCGGACTGGGAGGTGTCTTTGATTATGCTAGCTGCTTCTCCAGACAGCGCGAAGGTCAGGTGGAGTCAGTGAATGGAAGGTTGGCTTGCATGATAGACTGGGCTATGTTCACAATTCTTTGTAGTTTCTTACAGTCCTGGGCAGAGCAGTTGCCATACCAAACCGTGATACATCCGGATAGAATGCTTTCTGTGGTGCATCTGTAAAATTTGGTTAGAATCTTTACAGACATGCTGAATTTCCTTAACCTCTTGAGGAAGTAGAGGCGTTGTGCTTTTTTGACCGTAGCATCAACGTGGGTGGACTAGGACAGATTGTAAGTGATCATTACTCATTGAACGTAAGATGTGCTCGACCATCTCCACCTCAGCACCATTGATGTAGACAGGGTGTGCCCTCCACCTTGCTTCCTGAAGTCAATGACCAGCTCTTTTGTTTTTCTACTGCACAGAAACTAACCCTTGATGGGTTGAAAAATGGTTGATGGAGTTTAGTCTGGGTAAATGCAAGGTATTGCGTTTTGGTACAACAAACAAGGGTAGGACTTACACGATTAATGGTAGGGCCTTGGGTGGTGTTGTAGAACAGAGGGACCTAGGAGTGCAGACACTTAATTCTCTGAAGTTTGTGTCACATATAGATAGGGTGTTTGGCTTTCATTGCTGAGTCCTTTGAGTAAAGGAGTTGGGAAGTCATATTGTGGTTGTGCAGGACATTAGTCAGGCCTCTTCTGGAATATTGTGTCCGGGTTTGGCCGCCCAGTTATAGGAAGGATATTATCAAGCTGAAGAGGGTTCAGTAGAGCTATACCAGGATGTATGGAAGGTTTGAGTTATAAAGAAAGGCTGGATAAGTTGGGACTTTTTTCACTGGAGTGTAGGAGATAGAGATATGACCTGATAGAAGTTTATAAAATGAGAAGCATAGATAGAGTTAATGTTAGTTGTCTTTTCCCTAGAACGGGGGATTTCAAAACTAGGGGGTACACATTTAAGGTGAGGGAGAGATTTTAAAATGACATGAGGCAGATTTTTTTCATAGAAGGTGGTTTGCGTGTGGATGAACTTCCTGAGAAAGTGGTGGATGCTGGTGTAGTTTCAGCATTTAAAAGACATTTGGATAGATACGTGAGTAGGAAAGGTTTGGAGGGATATGGGCCAGGAGCATGCAGGTGGGGCTAGTTTAGTTTGGGATTATGCCTGGGGGAGAGATTGTTATCTACACACCATGCCACCAAACACTATTTTTTTCCTGTATTCTGTCTCGCATTGTTTGATGTCCGGTCTACAATGGTGGCATTGTCTGTGAACTTGTAGATGGAGTTAGGCCGAAATTTGGTCTTACAGTCATGAGTGTACAGGGAGTACAGTAGGGGGTGAGTATGTAGTCTTGTGGGGTAATGGTGTTGAAAATTATTGTGGAGGAGATGTTGTTGCCTATTCTCGCTAATGGCGGTCTGTCGGTCAGAAAGTCGATGGAGCGGAGACTTGGGTCTTGGAGTTTGGAGATTACTTTAGTGGAATTATGGTCTTGAAGGCTGAGCTGTAGTTAGTAAGTAGAAGCCTGGCATAGGTATTCTTGTTATCCGGATGAGTGTAGGGTCATGGAGATGACATCTGCCATGGACCTGTCCGGATGATAGGTGAATTGCAAGTGATCAAAACAGGCTGGGAGGCTAGAGCTGATGTGAGTCATGACTAAACTTGATAGTTATGGAGGTCGGAGCCACTGGGTAGTAGACATTGGGGCGCGCTGTATGACTTTTCTTTGGCATTGAGATGATGGTGGTTTTCTTGAAACTGGTAGGGGCTTTGAGGGGAGCTTGCAGTTGGTGGTATTCGCATGCATCTGCTGCCCTTGTTGTTTTAAATAGAAGTGGTTGTTGGTTTGGAAGGTGCTGTCTGAGGATCTTTGGTGAATTTCTGCAGTGCATCTTGTAGATAGTGTACACTGTTGCTAATGAGTATCAGGGGTGGAGGGCGTGAATATTTGTGGATGTCGTGCCAATCAAGCGGGCTGCCTTGTCCTGGATAGTGTCAAGCTTCTTGAGTGTTGTTGGAGTTGCACCCATCAGGCAAGTGGGAAGTATTCCATCACACTCCTGACTTTTGCCTTAGAGATGATAGGTAGGCTTTGGGGAGTCAGGAGGTGAGTTACTTGCTGTAGTGTTCCTAGTCTCTGAGCTGCTGCTGTAGCCACTGTTCATGTGGTGAGCCCAGTTGAGTTGTGATTAGTGGTAACCTGCAGGATGTTGATGGTGGGCGATTTAGTGATGGTAAATTATTGAATATCAAGAGGTGGTAGTTAGATTGCCTCTTATTGGACTTGGTCAGGTCATTGCCTGACATTTGTGTGGCACAAATGTTACTTGCCACTTGACAGCCCAATTTTGTTGCTTTTGAACAAGGACTGCTTCAGTTTCTGAGGCGTTGTGAAGAGTGTGGAACATTGTGCAATCAGCACTGAAAATCCCTACTTCCGACCTTATGATAGAGAGAAGGTTGTTTATGAAGCAGTTGAAGATGGTTGAGTTATAGAATCCCCACAGTGTGGGAAGAGGCCATTTGGCTCATTAAGTTCACATTAAGACCCTCCGAAGACCCAGACCCAGACCCCAACCCTATCCCCGTGACCCCACATTTACCATGGCTAATCCACGTGTCCTGCACATTACTCAGCACTACGGGACAATTTAGCATGGCAAATCCACCTAACCTGCATATCTTCAGACTGTGGTAGGAACCTGGAGCACCTGGTGGAAATCCATGCAGAGAAGGGGAGAACAAATTCCACATAAGACGGTGACCCAAGGCTGGAATCAAACTTGGGTCCCCAGTACTGAGACAGCAGTGCTAACCACTGAGCCACTGGGTCTTAGATTATAAAAGCCATACAGTATTGATTTAGAAAAATAAATTACAGGTATGGAAAGATACTGCGAGTGTTTCCACTGAAATAAAGAAAGCTGAGACCCAGTTTTATAAATCTACTATGAAACATTTTATTTATGCTGTCGGTCTGGGTGGAAGTTGGAGTTGTGTTGTTGGAGCATGAACCGCATTATCACAAGGATTGGTTGAAGCAGATCACCTTGCATACCCGCAAAGGAAAAATGGTGAAATACCTGGAGCAGAAAACGATGTCTGACTTAAAGGAGAGAGGCAACAAGTGAGGTTAATTTGAAATTGATCCTGCTCAAAACAAGTACTAATACATTGAGCCAAATGGGCATCCTGCAGTTCTGCAGACTAGGATGGTTCAATGTAATCTTCCAGCTGAGCAGTGTAACAGCATTTGTGCTTGTTTGGACTTAACTCTAAACACAAGTGAAATAAAAGAGAAAAAATTTTTAAAAAATGAGAAAAGACAGAAAAAATGTAATAAGAAACTAACAGCAGATAGAGCTGCCGAGCCCTGGGCTCAGAAGCCCTACTCCACTGCCATCTCACTGGAAATTTTTAAGACAGAGACATATATTTAAGGTGAGAAGAGAGAGGTTTAAGGAGGACATGGGGGGCATTTTCTTTGCATAGAGAGTGGTTCATGTGTGGAATGAATTTCCAGAGGAAGTGGCGGATGCGGTTACAGTTACAACATGTACAAGACGTTTGGATAAGTACGTGAATAGGAAATGTTTGGAGGGTTAGGGGCCAAGTGTAGGCAGGTGGGACTAGTTTAATTTTGGATTATGGTCATCATGGACTTATTGGACTAAAGGGTCTGTTTCTGTGCTGTACGACTCGATGACTATGACGTTGGTTACCGATACATTCAATCAAATTCTCATCCACAAGGAAAATTCAGTGAAGTCAGTCGTTGCAGTGTGGTTGAGTGGTGCTGCTAATAAAATCAAAATGCCTGAGCTTTTCTCTCCTGGGTAACCAGTGACCATTCCTCACATCTGCTGTGGAGTATGTTAGCTCATTTTTCAACTGTGGGAAGCCTAGCAGATGGATGTCTTCCCACAATCTACAGCCTTGAGATTCACAGCAGAGCAGATGTCCACTGATCTTATTTCCTTTCCGCCTTCCTCCCTACTCATCCCCTTTTAGCTGCCAGAGTGCAGTTGTGACACCTGGTGTTAGATGACTCAACTCAGACCGGAGATCTCACTCGTATGTCATGGTATAAATGTTGAATGCAGTAGTTTTAAAATGTAATCCTTTTCTCATGCATGGGAATGCTTCAGATTTACACTTGGATGTGAATGATAGAGCTAAGGTAGCATGTGGCAAATTATGTGATGGTGGGGGGTGGGGCTATTGGGAATCATGGAGTTCCAGGATATTGACCCTCTGACAGTGAAGGAATGCCAATACAGGATGATGTATGGCTTGGCGGGGAACTTGCATGTGGTGGTGTTCGCATATATGTGCTGCTAGGTGATAGGGATCAAGGGTTTAGAAGGTGCTTTTGAAGTAGCCTTAGTGAATTAATGCATTGCATCCTATAGATAATGGCAGCAGTATGCACCATATTAGGTGATGAAGTGAATGAATGTCGAAAGTGGAGGTGTTGCCAAATCAAGTGGACTCCTTTCTTTGGGGTAGTCTCAAGTTTGAGTGTTGCTAGAGCTGCACCCGCCCAGGCAAGTGGGGAGTATTCGATCACACTCATGCCATGCATCTTTCTATAGATGTGAGGCTGGAAAAGCACAGCGCATCAGAGGAGCAGGAAAGTCAATGTTTCAGGCCAAAACCCTTCTGCTCCTCTGCTGTCTGACGTGCTGTGCTTTTCCAGCCTCACTTATAGACTTTGGCTTCCAGCATGTGCAGTCTTTATTGTCTCCAAGACATTCATGTCTTGTGCCTTGTTAAAGGTTGACAGGCGTTTAGTCTACCCTGAAGGTGTTGCATCAGCTTTGAGATTGTAATGTAAATCCATCGTGTTTGTCTCCAGGCAAAGTGGAGTCAGGTAACTACGCACAGAGAATTTAAATTTGTGTTGAAGGTAGATGAAAGAAAGATAGACTTGTATTTACAAAGTGCCTTACATATCTTTAGAATGTTCCAAAATATCTTACAGCCACTTTCCGAGGAAGGGTCACCGGACCCGAAATGTTAACTCTGATTTTTTTTTCTTCACAGATGCTGCCAGCCCTGCTGAGCTTTTCCAACAACTTCGTTTTGGTTACAGCCACTTTAGTACTTTTTAAATTGTGGTCCCTGTTGCAATGTACAAACTGTAGGCACTTTGTGCACAGTAAAGTGCTACAATTACCAGCTAATGCTTTCAATGATGTTGAGTGAGAGGTAAATATTGGTCAGGGCAGTAGGGATACCTCCCCAGCTCTTGCTTGAAATAGAGCTAATAGATATTTAAGAGAACAGATATTACCTTGGTTTAATATTTCATCAGGAATACAAACCTCCAGCAATACTCCCTCAATACCATGTTGGAATGTCTAGGTTTTTGTGCGCAAGATTCTGGAATGGAAGTTGAATCCACAATATTCTGACAGATTCCAGAATTACATTACAACTGTAGCATCAGTGCGCAATAACGATGACCATAAATGGGGCCAGCAAGCAAATTCACCCCTGAAGCTTTCAAATTTCCTGGGAATATTCAACCACATGAGTGACCAATCTGGGAAAAATAAAACACCTTCACAAGTTGAATGGACTGGATTGGTAAGGAGCCGGTCCTTTGATCACAGGCTGGTGTTCTGTCACATTTGCTACTGATAGGTTCACCATAAGTCTATCATCAGCAGTCGTGGGAACAAAAAAAGGCCTGTGATTAGAACAACAGTTCGGAAAGTAAGCACTGGCAATGCAAGAGTTCCCTTCTGCAGGCAACTGGGAATTTCAGAGTTTTACCAGAATTTGGGGATTTTGCCATAGAAGGTGGGTGGCTATCTGTGGGGCCAAGGGCAGGAGGCTCCAAAGGGGATGGTGTGAGGGCTGGGATGAGAGGATGGGGCTGCAAGGGGAGTTTAGATTGTGGCAAGGATGGGAGTGCAAGAGGGTTTAGGGGGTTGGAGACAGTTGCAAGAGGATCTTGGAGAGCGAGAGAGATTGGAAAGGAGAGCATAACTCTGTCAACAAAAAAAATTAGAAAACAGGAAGCCAGGAAAACTTCAACGAAACCCTTGTAAATGAATGTAGAATTTTGGGTTTCAGGCTAGATTGCTTCAGTTGCAACTATAGAGGAAAAATGTAGTGGATAATGTCATAATGAGCACCATCCGTCAACTGTTAAATTTAAATCTGAGATGCATTAGAAAGGGTAGCAGCTGCCAAGTTAAAATATTCCAGCTTTTTCTATTTGTGGTGGAAGCTGTGATCTCTTAAATTTAGGGTAATAGCTTTGCGTTCATAGAGGTGTGTCAGTTTTTTAAAACAAAACTTACATTGACTTGTGCTTGTTGATGATTTAAATTGTATTGCCCAGGAGATTAATACTTGTGTTGTGGCTGTGTTTAATGGAAGGTTTATAATTATTGAAGGTATTGATGAATACCTGTTTCTGCTTCTGAGAGAGTTGGAATACACCATCTGTCAACACAAATGTGAAGGGTATTGTTACTATGTGACTTGTAAATAAGCTAGTGAGAATGTAAAAAGAGCTCCTTTAAAACCAAATAAAAGAACCCCCCGAAATCAGAAAGTAGAACTCGAGTAAATCTCGAGAAGAGCTCTCAAAAAATTATTTTAACCCCAATATGAAACACAGCTGCATCATGTGCTATGTTTCAGTAAATATTAACATTTGCAGAAGTAATGAGCTTCAATTAATACCTAGAATATAAAAATCAAAACTTTTTAAATGAAGTTGGAAGACACACAGGTTGTTTGGGTGGTTCTGTTATTTAGCGTAGATTTAACTGGATGGTAAAAGCGCGAGAAGAAAATGGTCTTTACATATTATTGCTGTTTCTGTTACAGAAAAGCACAGGAAATTCAACATATGTGGTATGTGATATTTCAGAATTTGAATTACGAAAATGCTGCAGGCAGTTCTGAATGCAGAATTGTGTTCTTAACTCACTGTCATTGATCGACAAGATTTGGATAAACTTACCTGTTCCCCAGTAGGTTTGGTGATTGATGACCTGTCGCTTTTAATTGTGTTGGGGTCTTTTAGAGACAATGGTTTAAGTATGACAGAATATTGATGCAAGTTTTTACACTCCCCTAAAAATAATTCCAGTTGTTGATTGGGGTGTGCTAAATGATTCCAGTGGCAATATTGAGTCAGAATCTTTTGTATGTTACTTCATCCTCAAATCATAGAACTCTTACTTTCAAGCATATAATTTCGTTAGCTTGTTTAATCAATAAAGTTCTATTATAAATGGGTTCAAATATGTAAGTTATCACTTAATCTGTTCAAATTGAGAAACATCAAGCATGAGGTTTGTGAATGGCGATCATTGATTGGCTTCTGGGAACTAATAATTTTTTTTGGGATAATAAATAATTGTGAAGGCTGAAGATCTGAAACAAAAACAGAAGTTGTTGGAGAAATTCTGCAGATCTGGCATTATCTGTGGAAAGAAAGCAGAGTTAAGATGCAAAGTATTTGTTAAAAACCGTTTAACCTGGCTTCATGCATAAATTTACTCCTTTGCCCTTGTGTGGAACTACCCTTTCCAGCTACCTTCTTGCTTCTTATATATGTGTCTAAAATAACTAGGCATTTTCCTTAATTCTGTTTGTCAAAAACATTTAATAGGCCATTTTAGCCATCCTAATTCTGTTTTTGAGTTTTTCCTGCAACACTTCAAGGGCTCAGTCTGTCTTCAGTTTCTTAAATCTTACATATGCCTCCTTTTTCATTGATTGATCTTATAATTTCTCTTGTCATCCAAGGTTCCCAAATGTTGCCGTCCTTGTCTTTCATTTTCAAAGGGACATTTTGGTCCTGAACTCTAATCAAATGGCCCTTAAAAGATTCCCAAATGCCAGATGTGGTTTTACCCTCAAACAGCCGACCCCAATCTAATACCCTGCTTCTGCCTATTATTGGAGTAGTTAGCCTTCCCCCAATTTAATACCTACACCCAAAAACTACTGTTATCCTTATCTGTAAATAACTTAAAGCTTACAGAATTATGGCCACTGTTCCCAAAGTGCTTCGCCACTGAAACTTCGATCACCTGGCCAGGCTCATTCCATAATATCGGGTCTGGTATGACCCATTCCCTAGTTGAATATTTTCATATTGTTTCAAAAAATTGTCTTGGATATACCTAACAAATTCTCCCCCATCTAAGCCTCTGGCATTAACTGAGTCCCAGTCAAATACAGGGGGAGTTAGAATCACCCACCACAATAACCCTGTTGTTTTCACATTTTTCCATAATTTGTCCACATATGTGTTCCTGTATCACCGGCTAGCTGTTTGGAGGCCTGTAGTACAATCCCATCAAAGTGATTGCACCCATCCTATTCCTGAGCTGTACCCACTTGGCATCCCTGGATGAGCCCTCCAAGGTTCCTCCTTCAGTACAGCTACGATATTCTCCTGAATCAGTAACACAACTTCCCCACCTCTTTCATATCCCTTTCTATCACACCTGAAACATCTAAATCCCAGAATGTTAAGCTGCTAGTGTTGTCCTTCCCTCAATGAAGTATCTGTAATAGCTACAATACCATAGTTATATGTATTAATCCAAGCTCTCAGTTCATCTGCCTGACCTGTCAGGCTCCTCGCACAGTGGCTAAGTGGTTAGCACTGCTGCCTAACAGCACCAGGGACCTAGATTTAATTCCACCCTTGGATGACTGTGTGAGTTTGCACATTCTCCCCATGTCTGTGTGGGTTTTCTTCGGGTGCTCTGGTTTCCTCCCAAAGTCCAAAGATGTGCAGGTTAGGTGGATTGGCCATGGCAAATCCAGGGTCACTAGGGATAGGGATAGGGTAGGGTATGAGTCTGGGTGGGATGGTCTTCTGAGAGTTGGTGTGGACTTGTTGGGCTGAATGGCCTGTTGCCACATTGTACAGATTCTATGGAAAAACATTTCGAGTTCATTGACCCTTCGGAACTGAGAGCCAAGAAAATGTGGTATTTATGCTGAGGACAAGGAGTCGGGAGTGGGGGAACAAGTGACAGCGCCCAGAAGGAAAGAAAAAAATTAGGCAAAGGAATGGTCAATAAGCCAGGGAAGGCTAATAATGGGGACAATGAGTAGGTGAAAATGGGTTGGCTGTGCTAAAAGCAGTCCATATCATAACCCGGTGTGGAGGTGGATAAATACATGGCAAGTGGTGTTCAGGGTCTAAAATTTATTGAACTCAATGTTGAGTCTTGAAGGCTATAGTGTCCCCAAGCAGAAGATGAGATGCTGTTGTTCCAGCTTGCACTGACCCTCACAGGAGTACTGCTGCAAGCCCAGGACAAAAATATTGGCCAGGGAGTATGATGATGTATTGAAGGGAATGGCAAGGGAAGCTCAGGGTCGTTTTTACAGACCAAAAGTAGGTGTTCTGCGGAATGGTCACGTAATCTTTGTGTCGTATCCCCATTGTGCAGGAGACCATATTGTAAGCAATACAATACTAGATTGAATCAGGTGCAGGTAAATCACTGCTTCACCTGGAAGGTGTGCCTGGAACCTTGAATAGTGAGGAAGGAGGAGTAAACAGTCAATGTTGCACCTTCTGTGATTGCATGTGCATGTGCTTTAGGATTGTGGTGAGATGTTGGGAGTGGGGGAGTAGTGGACCAGGGTGTCCCAAAGGAAACAGTGCCTGTGAAATGCGGACAAGGGAGAGGAATGTGTGCCTGGTGGTAGCATCAGTTGGAAATATCAGTAACGGCAGTTTATGATTCTTTGGATGTGGAAGCTGGCGTGGTGCAAAGTGAAAACTGCGGGTCTCTATTCGTGCTGTGGGACGGAACAGAAGGGTTGAGGGCTGAAGTGAGGAAGTGGGTCTTGATATGTTTACCATGGTGGCAAAGAATCCTCGATTGAAGAAGGTGGATGTTTCTGTGGCCCCTTGCAGAAGGTGTGCATGATGACAACGTATTTTTTAGGACGTAGGTATTTCTGATAAGGCCAGCACTTGTTATCCTTACTTATCTTTAAGTGATTGTGGGCCTTATTGAACTGAGTCTGTATGTAAATGTGCTCTCCATGCTACTTGTTACAACCTTGTGGCAGGTTATGTCACTGCAGAGTGTAGGTAAGGGTCAGCCGTGAACCTCTCCAATTCAGAACTTGGAGTCACATAATATAACAGCTTTGTGTTACTTTTCCTGGGACCTGATTTGTTTTTGTTTCCATCTGCTTTAATCTGAATTCTCAAACTGTCATCAGGAGATTTTAACTCTGTCTATGGATTATTCAGGACTCTGGATTGTGAGCTCAGGGTTTCAGAGATCATGCAGCTGCTGCAATCATTTATAATGTGTCTGCAAGACTTAAAATGTTGTGGATGGCCTGGTCTGGATGTGGTCACCCCACAGTTTAAGGATGTGCAGGTAGAGAGGGAATGAGTCACTGCCAGCAGGTGGCACAGGAGTCTGCAGGATTGGTGGGAATAACAGCTCCTCTGGGAGATGCAACTTCAGTCAAAATCACACTTGGCTCAGCTTTGCGTAAAACATATGAATTAGGAGCAGGCATAGGCCATTTGCCTTTTGTACCGGCAGGAGAATGCAGAAATAAGATTAGGAAGGCAGTAGTAATAGGAGGAATAGACAGGTTTCAGTATTTGTAGCCATGGTCCAGGATGATGTGTGGTCTTCTCTGGATGTCAGCATGTCAGTGAGTAGCTGTGGAGCACATCAGTGAAGGTGGGGAGAGGGAAGCAAAGTTGGAGAGCCACTGATTGTAACCAGTCTCGCTACTAGCAGTATAGGCGGGGAGAGAGAGAAGGTTTTTTCAAGCAGATTTCAAGGGAACTAGAAAGAAATGTGACAAGTAGAACTTGAAAGGTCGCGATCTCCCTATTACTGTCACTGCCACAAGCTAGTGAATAGAGAAGTAGGAGGACGGAGCATATCAATGCATGGCTACAGAGGTGGTGCCAGATAGTGGACTTTAGATTCTTGGGATATTAGCCAGGTTCTGGGGAGACTGAAGCTATGCAGCCTGGACGTACTATGTCTGAACAGAACTAGGCAATTCAGTCATGCTATTAGAGGTGGCTTTAAACTAACTTGACAAGGAGATGGGAGCTAGGAGCTAGAGTTAAAGAAAAAACAATATGCACAAAGAACTTGGAAAGAGGCAAATGGTAAGGAATGAGGTAGGGCAGTTGCGGTTGTGTTGATATACTGTACGTGGACTTCCAAAGATGTTGGGTCAGGTACATGTCATAGACTTATCAATAATGTTGAGGCTGTGGAATCAAAGGCAGCATTCCTGCATTGGTTAGTAATGGGAAAGAAAGTTGCAGTGAACAGTTATGTATTTAAGTGGGAGATGATTTATAGTGGTGTTCCCCTGCTTTTCTTGATCTGTTTTTTTTAGACCAGTGTGTGAAGACTCAGGAATAAGCAATCCAATTTTTGTGCAGTGAGCAGAGGTTAGTTAATAATCTTCTAGTGAGCAGGGAAAAGTGACCATAAATTTTTCATTGTGATAGAAAGTGAAGTTACCCAATGTGAAACTAGAGTCCTAAGTCCCAGTAAACCTTGAAGGTATGAAGGTGATTTGACTGTGATAGGTTAGATATCCTAATTAAAAGGCATGATATTTGATAGCCAATGGCTAATATTTAAGAAAAGTATGCATGTATTGCAAGAGTTATACATTCCTTTCCGGTGAAAGAATGCTAGGCAAAGCGGCCTAACCATAGCTAACAAAACAAAATAAGGGTGGTATTGGATCCAAAGATGAGTTATGTCAACTTTTGAAAAAGTACCAAGCCTGAAGATTGGAAGCAAATTAAAATTCAATAAAGGAGAAACATCAAACAAAAACAGAAATTGCTGGAAAAACTCAGCAGGTCTGGCAGCATCTGTGGAGAGAAAGCAGTGTTAACGTTTTGGGTCCAGTGACTCTTCGGCACTCTTTTCCACCATTCTCTGTTCTTTTGGTTTTTTGTTTAAGGAGGAACATGAGATTGATTAAGAGGGGAAAAATAAAATATGAGAGTAAAAGTGCAGGGAACATAGAACTGGACTTTAAGAGCTTCTGTAAGTATGTAAAAAGAAAAAGATTAGTAAAGACAAATGTAAGGTCCTTGCAATGTGAAATGGGAGAATTGATAATGAGGACCAAGGAAATAACAGAACAAGTAAACAACTACTTTAGTTTTGTCTTTATAGAAGAAAACATAAACAGCATCCCAGAAATGCTAGAGTCTAATGGGAAAGAGAAATTGAATGAAATTAAAATTAGTTTTAAAAAAATGTGCTGAAGAAGTTGACAGGACTATAAAAGCTGAATAATCCTCACAGGTTGATGATCTACATTCCGGGGCATGAAAATGAGGTGCTGTGGAAAAAGTGGATGCATTGGTTGTCATGTTCCAAAATTCTTTAGATCTGGAACGGTTTTAGCAGATTGGAGGGTGGCAAATGTAATCCTGATATCTAAAAAAAGGCGGAAGGGAGAAAATAGGGAATTAGAGTAGTTTTCCTAATATCATGAATAGGAAAAATGATGGAGTCTGTTGTAAACGATGTGATAATGTGACTCTCAGAAAATGCCACTGGGATTAGACAAAGTCAAAATGGATTTAGGAAAGGGAAATCATGTTTAACCAACTTACTGGCATTTTTTGAGGGCATATTTAGTAAAATAGATAAGGGAGAACAAGTGCATGTTATCTATTTAGAATTTCAGCAAGCTTTTGATAAAGTCCCACAAGAGGTTATTGTGAGAAATCAGGGCTCAGATTGAGAATTGGTTAGTCGACAGGAAACAGATTAGAAGTAAATTGGCCTTTTTCTGAGTGGAGTGTGATGATTAATAGGGTACTGCAGGGATCAGTGCTTTGGCCCCAGATATTCACAATATGTGTCAACATTTACTGCAATTGTACAGGACCTTGGTGAGACTACACCTGAAGTACTGTGTGCAGTTTTGGTCTCTTTCCCGAAGAAAAAAAATACTTGCCGTAGAGAGAGTGCAGTCAAAGTTCACCAGACCTGATTCCTGAAATGCAGGATTGGGTTGACTAGGCCGGAATTCACTGAAGTTTAAAAGAATAACAGGTCACCTCATTGGCAGTCTGTACAATTCTGACACAACTGTACAGACTGGATGTAGGGATGATGTTTCCCTTGGCTGTGGATCCAGAGGAAGGGGTCACCATTGCAGGACACAGGGTAGGTCACTTCAGACTGAGCTGAGGAAAAGTTTCTTCACTCAGAAGGTGATGAACCAATGGATCTCTATCATAGAAGACCTAGCAGGTCCAGCCATTGAATATGATTTTGATTTTAAAAAAAAGATTTCTAGAAACTAAAGGTGTCAAGGGGTTGGGGAAACAGCAGGAGAATGGCTTTGAGAGAGGGGATCGGTCACAATTGTGTTGAATGGCAGAGCAGGCTTGATGGGTAAGATAACCTATACCGTTCCCATAACTCTTTCTATTAATGACCTAACCTTGGCGCTAATTTAACATTTTGTAAATGACTGCAAACTTGGAATTATTGTGAACCGTGAGGAAGATAGTGGTAGCTTTCAGGTGGATGTACAGTTTGGTGGAATGAAAAGCACATGAAAAATTAATGTAGAAAAATGTGAAGTAATACATTTTGATGGGAAGAATGAGGACAGGTTATATGTGAAATAATGCAAAGGGGAATGCAGCAGAAGAAGGGTCTGTGCACAAATCATTTAAAATGACAAGGCCGGTTAATGAAGTGTGACAGATCCTGGGCTTTATAAATCGAGGGATAGAGTAAAACAGCAAGCACGTTATGCCAACCTTTATAAAGCACGAGTCTGGCTTCAGTTGGAGTGTTGTGTCCAATTCCGCAACCCACACTTTAGGAGGGTGCAAAAAGCACATTTGAGAAAATGGTTTGTGGGATGAGAGACTTTCATTACATGAATAGATTGGAAAAGAGAATGTTAAGAGGAGATCTGAAAGATTATCAAAATTGTGAGGACTCTGCATGTATTAGAAAGGGGGAAATGGTTGGAAAACCATTGGCAGGAAAACCAAGAATCAGAGAGCCATCCCTAGAGATATTCTCGCAAATCTTTTCAACAAAATGTGGTATCCAGACTGAAGAGATAATCCAATTGAAGCCAAACTAGCATTTTATAAAGCTTCGTTATAACCTCCTTGGATTTATTTGTGCCGTCTTCATAAAACCTCCGAATCCCAATGATATTGTTAGCCGCTTGTTCAATCTACCCAACCACTTTGAGCAATTTAAGATGAATATAAAGGAAATAAAGACAACATGAGAAGGTTTTTACACAGCAATTGTTTAAGTTCAGGAATGTGTTGCCTGACATTTTCATGGAGACACGTTTAATTGTAGCTTTCAAAAGGGAATTAGATTATGACCTGACGAACCAAAATTGTCAGGGGCACGGAGAAAAGCCAGCTGAGTAGGACTAGCTGAATTGCCCTTGTGGAAGTTTGGCATGGGCTTGACAGGCTGAATGGCCTTTTTCAGTACTCTAACCATTTTGTAATTACTAGTCCAGTAACTTAATCACTGCCACATTTCACAGTTTTGAAATGAAGTCGAAAAGTGCAGCTTTCCCCTTTGACCCATCAGTAGAGAGACCCAACATTGGTAGCATTGCTATGTTTTAAATAGTTGAACAATGTATGTATTTGCATTGGGCAGTCACTGTTATATTTCCCTTAAAGTGTAATGTTTATGAAATACAGTTATGAAATACAGAAATACAGTTCATCCACTCATCAGCGTTCTGTGAAATATTAGAAAAGCGTGGTTGCATTTGGTTGGCTTTTGCAAAACCAGGCCCTGACTCTGCAAAGCTTCTCGGAGATTGCCATTTTTGTGTTTTTTGCAATATGATATTCCTTGAAATGTATTTCAATATATTGAACAAACATTTATATTCAAATTTTAATGTTCACATTCATATTTTATCACTTTTTCCTCCCTCTATCCCATCTAGAATTAAACCTAACCTTACCTGTGAGGATGTCCATTTCAATTATAATAAAGTGGAGTGGACAAGAATACCCTGTAACAAAATTGACAGAAGAGGACACAGTGCTGGACTTGAAGGAAACAATCAAAACTCTAACTGGGGTGCTGCCGGAGCGCCAGAAGTTACTTGGCCTGAAAATCAAAGGTAGCATTTGCTTGTGTTTGCTGGTTTAGCTGAATTCAGCTGAGCTGAAATGCAAACATTGTCTATATTGAATAAAACTAGCTTTTGACAAACGCCTCCTGAGGCTAACTTGGATTTGTTCACGATTGAGTTGGGAGTAAATTGAGAGGCAGTGCTGCAGAGTGAAAGATTGAAATAGTTGCGGGGGCTGCACGATGAAAGTATGCAATAACAACATTCACCTAGAGCCAGCTGAGATTAAAACATCTTAATGCAAGATAATCAGTGTGACAGATTCAGTTTTCAGAAGTATGATGGAATGTTCCTTTTACTTGAGTATTCAGAGATGATTTGACATGAATTGTGTTCTAATCATTGGTGCCAAACTATTTCTCATTCAAAATATTTGAATTGTCCATTGATCAAGTACTTTATCTGTTTGTTGCATTACTGCTCATTGTTTTCCACAATGTGCTGTGAAATGTGATTTGCAGTGCAAATCAAAAAGTCATGCCTTTTTATTTTGGAATCAATAACATTACTCCCAAGAATAGTCTGAGAATTTACCCATATATGATGTTTTTGACTCCCTTCTGAGCTGAATTTTAGTTTTGATAGATCTTTCAACTTTTCAGTCAATTTAACAGTTGGTGAGATGCGATCTGATACAAATGAATAAGCTGCTTTATTTTGCAGCCCAACACGCACTTGGGATCAGTCTCTCAATTATGCAGTTGGATTCATTTCAGCCCAGCTTTACAATTTGTCTTTGCATAATTTTATTTTGAATATTCTTTCGTAGGTTGTGAGCATCATGGGCATGGTCAGCATTTATTGTCTATTCCCATTGTCCTTTCTAGATCATTTAAGAGGGCAGTTAAGAGTTAACCACATTGCTGGGTGTCTGGAGTCACATGAAGGCCAGAATGGATAAGGCTGGCAGATTTCCTTCTTTAAAGCACATAAGTGGGTCAAATGGGTTTTTAATGTCTATTTGGTAGTTTCATAGTGACTGAGACTTTTTTATGGGCTGAGACTGGCTTTCATTTCCAGACCCTTGTTAATTGAATTTAAATCTCACTAACTGCCAGGGTGGGATTTCAACTCATGCCCCAGAGTAATAGCCTGGACTTTTAGGTTATTACTCAATGACATTGCCATTATGCCACTGTTTCTCCGCGTAACAACAATATAAGTTAACAAATAGAGTATGCTTCCCAGAACAGCAGGTTATCAGGTTTGACATAATGTAATTTATGAATGCTGTCTCCAACATTCCAAGCTTTTTGCAATCTTTATACTTGTTTGCCTTATTACCATTCTGTCTCAAAAATTTGATAGATCTACTATGGTGATTTTTTTTTAAACCAGTCTCCGTCACAAAGAATGAGTCTACAAAATCCCTTGTTCAACAGGTGAGAACCAGCAGCACTAACACATTGGATGAGGTCTTGTTAGTTTGTGACTCCATAATTGCCAAGTTGCTTATTATTTAGTCTATGAGGAAGCAAAATTAAAGTGAACTCGTTAACATGTTAGTAAACAGTTGTCAGTGAACCTTTCAAAGCCATGTGCAAACATAGGATGTTTAGAAACACAACATTTCAAGAGAACATTTTTCCCCAAAAAACCTTTCTGAACCGAGATCGTTGTAGCGTCATAGAAGTCTGAAGCACAGAGGAAAGGCCTTGAGGTTTGTCAAGTCTGCACTGATCAAAAACAAGCACCTAACTATTCTAATCTAATTTTCCAACGTTTGGCCATGACTTTGAATGCCTTTGCATTGCAAATGTACATCTAAATAGTCCTTAAATATTATGAGGGCTTCTGCTGCTACCACCCTTACAGGTATTGAGTTCCAGATTCCCACTGTCCTGTGGGTGAAAAACTTTTACCACATTGCCTGTAAACCTCCTGACCCTTACTTTAACTATATGCCCTCTGATCACTGATCCCTCCGCCAAGGGGAAATGTTCCTTCCTCTCTATCCTAACTATGCTTATCATAATTTAATCATCTCAAATATGTCTCCTCCCCTCCTCGGTCTTCTCTGCTCCAAGGAAAACAATCCCAGTGGATCCAATCTCTCTCCATAAGTAAAACTGTCCAGTCCAGAAAACATCCTGGTAAATCTTCTCTGTACCCTCTCCAGAATGATCACATCCCTCCTAATCCTGGAATGTGGATTCCAGAACTGCACACAATACTGTAGCTGTGGCTTAAGTAGTGGTTTATCTAGTTCCAGCATAGCCTCCCTTCTCTTAAACTCTGTGTCTCAGCTAGTAAAGGCAAGTATCCATTATGCTTTCTTAACAACTTTATCTGTCCTGTTACCTTAAGAGCCTTGCAAACATGCACACCAATATCCCTCTTACCCTCAGTGCTTTGCTGGGTCCTACCATTCATCATGCATTCCCCTTGCTTTGTTTTTCCTGCTGAAGTGAATTACCTCACACTTCTCTGGATTGCATTCCATCTGACATTAATCAGCCCATCTGACTACCCTGTCTGTAACCACCTGTCACTTAAGGCTGTCTTCCTCACTGTTTATCACTCAACTAATTATTGTATCATCTGTGAACTTATGGTTAACCTTTCTTCATTCAAGTCTAAATCACTTGTGTATACCACAAACAGCGAGAGCCCCAACGGTGATACATTTTTTTGTCACAAGTAGATTAAAAAATGTTTAGAAGTGGATTAAAAGCAGGTAGTAAATCAATATGTCCCACAGCCCCCCTTCCTCCCTTCTTGCAACTCCTAAATAGAGACAGATTGGATGGGGGAGAAAAGTTGGGTCAAGTTTGGAAGAAATCACTTTAGTGGGGCAGGGAAGTTGATAGCTCCACTTGGGCGATCCTGTTTATTGATCTTGGGAAGAAGATAGAGAGCCAAGGAGGGAAGATTGCCAGAAGAAATGAGGTCATGACTGTTTTGAAAACAATGCATGAAACTTGGTCGTAGCCCTGGAGGAGATAGGAGGAAGCATCATCTTGGTTGAATTTTCAAAATCTAGACCATAAGCTATATCTGCTCTCAAATTCCAGACAGCCCTATTTGTACTAATCTTGATGATGTATCTGATTTGAATTTTATTGGTTTGGATGTTTGGAAAAGGATTTTCTTTTTGTGGCCTTGGTGGGTAAAAATCAGTTTGCAGCCATGACTTCCTGTGTACAAGGTTGACAAGGTGACCGATAAAGGCACCTGGATGCTCCTGAAACAGCAAGGATTTTGCACGTTTCTTCTCTCTCTTTTCTGCTAGCTTACTAATGGGTTTGAGTCTCCTGTGGGTATGATGGTTTTTCATTTTTCATTTCCAGATAAGTGTCCTACGAAGCAGCTCAGAAACTGCAAATCAATCACTTGTTGTTCCATGAGCTGTGCATACAGATCTCTGAGCTATTCTTTTGAATTAATAGGATTCTCTTTGTCTTTCAGAGATTGTGCTTAATTTACCAAGGCAGCAGAAGGATTAGGATTAGCATGCTTTACAGCATTCACATTTGAAAAGATCATGAATGTCAGAAATGGATGACATTATGGGTCAAACACTGTCTTTTTACCTATTCATTTCACTGATTTCACTACTAGATTGCACGTTTCCTCCGTCTGCACACTGGAAGGGCTCTCTGTAGAACAAGTTTTCTCTATCTCATTTAGATGGGCTCACCATTAGAACTTCTCCTAATTTGACACTTTAAGTGAACTGGTAATCTTGCTTGAAGAAGCCAAATTGTGACCAGCAAGGAGACCAGGAATAAGACAACCTTATTATGATAGCATAGAGCTTGATCCAGTACCTCAGCTAGATTAATCAGCACTAACGTCAGTACAAAGACAAGAATAAGGGAAATGTGATTGTAACTGGTGGACGTCACGTTCCATAGTATTGTGACACAAGTATTGAGATAAAAGTGGACATGAGGAGTTGGGACAGGGTCTAAGGGAAGATTTAGTAAGGCTGGTTGTGCAGGAACTGGGGAGGGAGTTACAGCCACTTGTTGTCTACTGGATGACAGGAGCAGCTTCAGCACTAAATCAATAAGAAAGCATTAGCTGGGTGAGGTTGGCTACAATAGATGGATATGTTTGACATTCTGGAAGAAAACCTGAGCATCCTCAAGATCAAGAAGCATTGCAGGACAGACAGAATAGAGAATACTTTATTTATTTAGTTGTTAGCTTTGTAATGAACGTAAGCTGATTCCTCTTCTCTCTGTTTACAGGTAAAGCTGCAGAAGATGACGTTAAGCTGGGCGTACTTAAACTGAAACCAAATACTAAGATTATGATGATGGGCAGTAGGGAAGAATGCCTGGTAGGAATCAGATGTTCCAAGTACAATTGACTTTTGAATAAAAAAGCTTTGATAACTTTCACTGTTCGTTGAGAAAGGGCAGGTGTACAAACCTGAATTATAAAATTAATCTGCCACACCTGTGGGTTCTGGTAAAGAAAAAGATGAATTAATGCTTTGGCTCGATGTGCTTGAAATAATATTAGCTCTCTCTGTGAAATGTTAACCTACCTTTTCTTCAAGATTACTCCAGTACTTGACTACTTTCTTTCTTACCAGAATTTGAAATGTTCGAAACAAAAGCTTTGTTTTATATAGTTTCTTGTGGGTATCGAACACTGTCTTTTAGATTCTTCCGTGGAGAAAGTTGCAAGTTTTTCCACCAAGGTTTGGAATGGGGCACATTGGAACCATGGCCTAAGGGAAGATTTAACAAGGCTGGCTGTGCAGAAACAGGGGAGGGAGATACAGCCATTCTGTTGTCCAGTGAATGACAGGGACAGCTTCAGCACTAAACCAATAGGGAAGCATTAGTTTGGAGTTCTTTGAGTGAAAGTCATTACCTTTTGGCTAGTGATAGTTAGCAGTAATGTGGTTCATGTTGCTGGAAATGAACCTGATTTTCTTGTTTTCTGAATTTTCAATGTTATATCTATGCTCGTTCACAGGTCTTTCCTTCTCATTAGATACTCTGATTTAACCCAGACTGAAAGTAGATAACCTCAAACTCCATGGGTCCTTCCCCCAGCCCCACCTTAATCTTTCAATGATATTTTGCTGCTCTTTACTTCTGTCTACATTACTTGGTGTCATCAGTAAACTTGAATGTACAGTTCTCCACTCCATCTAAAGTTATTTATGTAGATAATGAAAAACCGATCCCTGAGAGCCATTAGTCACATCCTGCCAATTTGAGAACATACCGTTATCCATACTTTGCTTCCGATCCTGTACTTTCATGTTGAAATCCATGTAAGTAATGATAATTAATACTCTTTAATTTACCACAGTAATTACCTCCTCAAACTTCAGCTTCAACCTGTTAGATGTGACTTGGCTTTTACCAATTCATGCTGGCTTTCTCTGACCAGCTCATATTTTTCAAATGCTTAGTCATTCTGTTCCAAAGAACAAATTCTGGCAGACAATTGTTTCCTGGTCTGTCTTTCCTACCCTTAAATAATTGAGTGACAAAGGCCATATTCCAACCTATGGGGACAATTTCTGAATCAAGTGCATTTTAGATTGTGACTAATACTTTTGCAATCCCCCCCCACCTGCCTCAACCACCACCAATACCATAGAGTAGAGACTACTACGTCCTAGAAATTTGTTATTCTTTAGTTTTGTTGTATTTTCCATAATTTTTTTTAAAAGTTAAATTTATTCTAATATTTTCATCCCCTTGATTTTCTAAAATGTTGCCTCATATGTCTGGTACTTCATCCTTTATTATCTACTGTGAATGCTGATACAAATTAATAATTTAACAAGTCTGCCAACTCCATATTTTCAAAGTTTCGTTGCCTCTTTGTTTTTAAAGTGCTATATACCCATGAGCACCTTCTTTTTATATACTTATAAAATGTTTCGACATTGTCCTTGATATTCCTCGTAAGTTTTTTTTTTCCCTTTTTGTAGGGATTGCAGAAGTATTATACCTCTGAATTCGTAGAAGCATCATTATTCCTTGCATAAGTAAAGCCCTTTCCTTTAATTTATATCATTTGTCCCAATTCTCGAGTTGATCAGGGTACATTAGTACATTGCAGAATTTGTACAGGTGTTGAATTATACCAAATACTGTTTCTCACAGCCTGCCTCGCTTGGAGTCTTTTCTTTTAGTACTGTGTGTGGTCTGTCGTGGTCAATTGCTGCCTCGATTAATCATAGCCAAATGTGACTTTTCTTTCTATCTCTCAAATGTGGTACCAAAATCAATCGTATTCTGGACGCTGTCAGGTAATTGTCCCTTTACTATTACACTGGCTCATCATTCAGTGCTAAGTCTAATAGGTGTTTTCTCGATTCAGGGACATAATGTTTCAGAAGACTCTGTAGAATGCAATTAGTAATTTTGTTGCCATTGAAAACCAAACTATTTTGCTTCACACTCCCCACCAGCCCCACCACCCCCGGCACTTTTCCATGCAACTGCAGGAAGTGCTACACGTGCCCCTACACACACCCCCATCCAAGACCCTAAGAAGACCTTCCACATCACATAGATGTTCACCTGCACATCTGCTAATGTGGTGTACTGTATCCGCTGTTCCCGTTGTGGCCTCCTCTACATCGGGGAAACCAAATGGAGGCTTGGGGACCGCTTTGTGGAACATCTACGATCGGTTCGCAACAAACAACTGCACCTCCCAGTTGCGAACCATTTCAACTTCCCCCTTCCACTCCTTGAACGACATGTCCATCCTGGGCCTCCTGCAGTGCCACAACGATGCCACCCGAAGGTTGCAGGAACAGCACCTCATAGTTCGCTTGGGCACCCTGCAGCCCAATGGTATCAATGTGGACTTCACAAGCTTCAAAATCTCCCCTCCCCCGACCGCATCCCAAAACCAGCCCAGCTTGTACCCGCCTCCTTAACCTGTCCTTCCTCCCACCTATCCCCCCCTCCCACCTCAAGCCCCACCCCCATCTCCTCCCTACTAGCCTCATCCCGCCTCCTTGACCTGTCTGTCCTCCCTGGACCGACCTATCTCCTTCCCTACTCCCCACCTACACTCACCTTTACTGGCTCCAACCCCGCCTCCTCGGCCTGTCTGTCTCCCCTCCACCTATTTTCTCCTTTATCCATCTTCTATCCGCCTCCCCCTTTCTCCCTATTTATTTCAGAATCCCCCCCCCCCCCCCCTTTCGGAAGAAGGGTCTAGACCCGAAACATCAGCTTTCCTGTTCCTATGATGCTGTTTGGCCTGCTGTGTTCATCCAGCCCTACACCTTGTTATCTCATTAAAAACTGTGCTGTTTTTGTGGAAGGTTTCTCTCATCTGTGTATTTATTCATCCATACAGCTACTTTATCCACCTATCAGGAGACCTGTAGATAGTTCCCACCAAAGTCTTGCCTTATTTGCTGTTCTTCATTTTTATCTAGTGTTTCTAGTACTTGTTCACTTTTTTTCACCTGTCTTTCAAATGCTGTAATAACAATTTTTAAAGGTTGCTACTGTTTCTTTTCCGATTTCTCCATCTTTCCTAACGAACTTATTATCATGGCCTGTTTTACCTACTCATCATAGCTTGTAGCTTTTGTGTTAAGTTGAACTTGTGCTTCTAATTTCATTTTTTTATGATATGCATTTGTGTGTATGGAACTTTTAACTTGAATGACAGACTCTGCGCTGCCCACTGTTTTGCTCACCCATTTCAACTTAACCCATTCCTCCCCTGCGTTGTGTGTCTGTAACTCTCTCATTTTTAGCTGAATGGCCCTCAGCTGGAGTGTCTCAAGTTAAAGACATTTCCTATAGATTTGACAAGTCACAAACAATTTGGCTGTACGCATACTCTCATATACTGCAGTCCCAATGCACTGCTTGTGATGCTATTACTAAGTTTTCTTTCTTAGTTATTATGAGTTTAGTGCTGATACTGATAGAATTGCTTGAGTCCTAGATTGTATTTGATAAGTAGGCTTTACCTTGATTTAACATTAATTAATATTTAACATGCTTACTTGCTTAACTATTTAAGGATAAGGGTAGCACAGTGGCTCAGTGGTTAGCACCGCTGCCTCTCAGCGCCAGGGACCCAGGTTTGATTCCACTCTCTGGCGACAGTCTGTGTGGAGTTTGCATGTTCTCCCCATGTCTACATGGGGTTCATCCCATAGTCCAGAGATGTGCAGGCTGGGTGGATTGGTGATGCTAAATTGCCCATAGTGTTCAGGGATGTGTAGATTAGGTGGCCTATCGGAGAGATGAGCTGGTGTGGACTTGTTGGGCCGAAGGGCCTGTTTCCATACTGTAGGAATTGTATGATCTATGATAAAACTTGAGAAAGTTTAAGTTAAACATTTAGTTTGATTTCCCCTAGCTCAGCTGGATATAGTGACGTTCACCAAGGTGAGTGGTGGGGTTTTGGAGAACAGCTTGAGAAATAAGATTTCTTCTCCTGAGAACTGAGAAGGTTAAGGGTGAGTTAATGAAGATCTCCCAGATTGGAAAGTGTTATGCTGAACTATGAGTATCCTGTCTACTCCACTGCTTGGCTGAATGGGTAAGGGGATGTCATTTGGCAGATTTGAGACAGTGACAATCTTGATCTAACTATGGAGAGACAGTAATCTAGGATTATTCAGATGCTGGACTTTTTTTTTCCTCATTCCCCTTTCTGCAGGGGTTGAGTCCTACTTCTGGCTTGTGCCCTCCCTGAGGGCACCTGAGTTCAGGACTTTCCCTGTGGGAAAGTGTTGATAAGAACTTGCGGTATAAAACTTTATTCTCAAATGTTTCCTGCATTAAAATACAATTATTGTTTACTTTTATTAATAATTTGCACAGTCCCTATTGTCAGGAACTTGTTTGATGATGCCTGTGTACTTTTTCTCGCATTTTCTCCCCTCGAGATGTTGGGCAATTTACCCAAGTGTCAGGCTTTCTGTGTGATCTAGCAAGTGAATGATGAGTTATTCAATTAAAATGAGTGTGGCAAAAATGTAATGATGGGAATAAAAGCAGAAAATCCTGGAAACAATCAGCAGGTCAGGCAGCATATTTGTGTTGAGTGAGTTTTTTTTTTAAATCAACTTGAAACTCTGTCTCCCTCTTCACAAGCTGTCTGCCCTGCTAGACCATCTTCTGCTTTTCTTTCAGATCTTCAGGATAAATTGCAATAAATTGTGTATGATTAGACAGCTGAGTTTTTTATGTATGGCGCAGTAATTAATTACTACACATATTTATAAAAATACAGTAAAAAAGGTATGTCACCATAATTAATCTGGCGCAATTTTAATTACATAAGTTGTAAAAATTATATGATGCATACAAAGTTAAGACAGGTTTCATTCTTTGTTCCAACCACAGCTTCTTGATTTCATAAGTGGCTACAGGACACTGCCTTACTCCACAGCCGCCAAAGCTGACCGTGAGGCTGCAACAGCAAGGAGGAAGCATGATGAAGCTTATTACCTGTTATACTGAGAAATCAGAGAAGCAGCAACCTGCATCTCCAAACTAGGATTTGGTGTGCTGAAAAGGAAGGGCAGTTAGGTGACATTTTTGAAAGTTACTAATTGGGAACAATTTAGACTTAGTGTAGTATAATCCTTAATTGCATTTTGTTAAGAAGAACATGGAATGATCATATAAAGTAGCAGGTTCAGTACTTAAAGAGTACTGGAACATAAGAACCTGCAAAGGTGTGTGTAGTTCAGGTAGCAGGACAGATGGAGAGCAGTTAATCTAGCATTCAGTGTTCTGGGCTTTTTTAATAGGAGTGTAGAGTACAAGTTCAAGGAGTTATGCTGAACTTAATCAAGGCAATTGTTAGATCTCATTGGAGATATGTGTTCAGTTCTGGATGCCCCACTACAGGAAGGATGTGACCTCATTAGAGAGAAGGCAGAAGAGATTTTCAAACGTAATTCCAGGGATGCAAAACTTAGTTATGAGGATAGCCTGAAGAGGTTGGAACTATTTTCTTTGGACAGCAGAAGGCTAAGAGGAGATCTGATAAAAGTTTTCAACATCATGAGGCGTCTGAATAGAGTATATAGGGAGAAATTATTCCTACTTATAAAGGATCAAGGATGAGAGGATGTAGAATTGAAGTGATTTGCAAGTGTAGCTAATGTAATGTGAGAAACACCTCTCACACAGTGGATGAGTTCTGGAAAGCACTGCCTGGTAATGTGGTAGACCTTAACTGATGCTTTTGAGAGAGTATTGTTTCAATACAAACAATCGTCCAATTTGCAAGGGTTTGGGGAAAGGGCAGAAGAATAGCAATGAGTGGTAATGCATGTCAGACAGCCAGTGCGCACATGATGGGCTGAATGCCTTCCTTCTGCAGTATAATAATTCTGTGATTAATATGGGCAATGCAATTAAGTTAATCCTCTTCTACTCCCATATGTAATTGGGTGCACTTTCCAGTGGAGGTGCAGTGACTGAATAGCAATTATCAGTATAACCTCTGACTTTATCTCTTGCTCTCTATGTCGCTCTCATTTATACCGTCGGACTACAGTTGTTGCTTAGAATGAGATCTGATAATTTGGCTGAAAGTAGAAATTCTAGACACTTGGCCCTTGCTGACCTATGTGTCATTGCCTATTCCATCAGGCAAGGCTTCCACCACTTTGGCCAACAGGGCACTTAGCGATATTAAAATATTTCCTGTATAAATTTTAATATACCATCTTTACAATTGCTAAGCTGGACTTAATGCGTGCTACAGATTTTGTCAGATTGCGAGGTTAATGCTGTTGAAATTATCCTGCTCCTCTGTTGTAAAAACAGTGAATAACTGTCATTGTACACGACTGATGACATTAAGATAATATGCTGAGAACTGTTACTACTTCATTGTTGATCTCCTGCATGTGGAATGAGACCATGGCATCCATTCTGAGAATATTCTGAGCACAATGCCCAGTGGCAGTGACTCGGGTTGATACGTACTTCACAAACATTAACCAGATGCATAGGAAGAGGGTTGCTTCAAAGCTTCTGACTAGACTGGTTGCAGACTTCCTCTTGGATTTTTGTTTCAATTTGTTTAAATACTCATTTATTTTCCCACTCACTCAGGAGGAAGTACTGGCACCACCCCCCGACAATGATGATGTCATCAATGACTTTGATATTGAGGAAGACGTTATAGAAGTAGAAAACAGGTATTCCATTTTTGTTCGCTATCATAGGCAATAGTCCCAACCGTCTTATTGAAACATAAGAATCTGTCAAGGCTTAAGAGGGTCCCTGCTGAGTGGTTGTTTCTGCTGTGAGGAGTATTTCAAACATGAGGCATGAATACAAGATAAGGAGTTGCTTGTTTAGAGATTGGGAGAAGTTTGTTAACAGAAAAACTGCTATAAATCTTTGTAATTTTAATAAAATTAATAATAAAGAGGGGAATGAGAGTTATTGATGCTGTATCATTGACTAGATTTACGTCTGCCACTGAGGATGGGAGGATTTTAAGTTTTTGTTCATGCTTATTTGTCTGTTTATCTGGAAACACCCCATCTTGAACAAATGGACAAATTTCAACAAGGTTTGATGCATGGTATTGCCCAAGTTGTTTCTGGCAACTGTGCAGGTTTGGATCTTTGAATTTTTTTTTGAGGGATCCATTAACATTGGGAGATAAGCTGAATTAACTTTTTTTTTTAGAATTTTATGGGTTTTTTTGTTTTAGTGCAGTGCAGGTTGCCTTGGCTGCTGTAGTGGAATTTGGCACTGTTGTAAAACTATGAGCAGTGTTGTCAGAGCAGGTTGTGCAGTTCGGATCAGCTTGAACCCTCCTCAGGAACAAAAGTTTTTAATAAAATGATTTCTTGATTCAGCTATCTAGTTATAGACCATGAGTAATGTTGAATTAACAAAGCGTGGTGGAATAATGAGCTGTACTGAGCATCTTCTTCACTTGTTAAGATTGGAATAGACAGATTTTTGGTGTCTGTCTGAACCAAAGGATACGGAGTGTGCATGTGGAAAATGCAGTTGAAACCAAGATAAGCCATAGTTGTATTGACTGGTGGATTAAGTTCGAAGGGCCCTCTTGTCTCCTCCCATCTCTTGTGATTGTCACAGCTTCTTTGTAACTTAACCTAATGCTGGTCAATGTTTTCACCAGAATTTTAATGAAATTTAATAGTGAATGTGTGCAGTGTACATTCAGTATCCAGATGAACTGTAGAAAATACATAGCAGTTCAGTTAGACATTCAGCTTTTCCTAACCAGAACATGTGATTGAAAATGCTATAGTCAGATGTGTCACTCTAGTGAAGTTCTGAGGCTGTAGCCAGGCACCAGTGTCTGGAGGGGTATGGACAATTGTATATAGTCAATTAAAAATGTTGTATAAGAGGCTATTCACATCAACAAATAAAATGCATTGATTTAAATATCAAGTATTCTGTAGTATGTCAGTACCATACTGACAAGTCAGATTTTCCTGTTCAAATATTTAAAGGAAATGCTGATATTGGCTTACTTTGAATCTTTATACTAAATGGTTTCTGTTAGGCAAGCATATAATTTACGGGAAAAAAAGAATCCTACTAAGGTAGTAATCAGTTCAGCAAAAGTAGATACACACTTCATGTTAGTTTAACTTTTGCTGCGGGAACAGATTTGGGGGTGGCTTTTGATATTCATTTAAATGACTTTATTTACCTCTTTATTTATATGTTGACATCCTGATCTAGTAGTTTACTACTCAAATTATATGTTCTAAGTGCTGCCTTAACAATCTACGTTAGGTCAACTTGGGGAGTACTGAGTGTAATACGTGTTGTTCTTTGCTTGTCCCTTTCCCAGTTCCCTTGTGATTCTTCAAGTATACTTTCCATAGAGTGGCAGTGGTTTCTTCGCACTGTGGGCCTGTGCCTTCATGGATCTGCATTGCCAATGTCCAAATTTGTCCCATCACCCAGCTAAATTTGCATCCATGTGTGTTTGGCAGCATATAACCTACTGCTCCATCCAGTTCCCCAGATAAGCGAGATATAACAACCACTTGCTGATGCTGTTCCTGTGGTTGATTATCTAACACATCAACCAGGATCTGGGGAAGGGAGATGATTTGAGAGGATAAAAAATTCAGTTTCACGTAGCAAAGATGATACAATTAACGGAATGCATTTTCCCAATGCAAATTTGGCTGCTGTGATGTACTGTGGTGACATGATGGTACGATGTACAATAACTGGTGTTTATAAGGTCTAGGTTGCAATTTTGTACTTGGATTTATCTTACCTGCACTGAGATTTTACAATCTTACATTATTCAGAAGCAAAGGATTCTCTGACCCCTCTCAACTTTTCTCGACCTGTGGAAGCTTGAATTTCTAAGCTGAAGACTTGTCTGCCTCCAATAACAGTCCAGATAAGGCCAAAGTTATACATCCAATGTACTTTTTAAGAGAAGTGTAGAAAATATGGTTGTTTAAATTTCAATTTTCACATGAGAGTCCATGGTTTCAAGAAAAAGAAGGATGTTTAATTGTCAGGCAACGTCAGTTATTTATTATAAGCTTACTGGCCACATCATATTGGCTTTTGCTGAATTAGCAATAATTATCTCTTTTGATCTAGGGAAGAGAACTTGGCCAAAATTGCACGCAGAGTAAAAGACTATAAAGTTGAAGTCCTAAATCAACCTCGGGAAGGGAAAAAGCTGCTAGTTTTAGATGTGGACTACACGTTGTTTGGTAAGTACACTTGACCACTTCAAAACTGATGCAATGTCCGTAAACGAATTTGCCTATCATACCCAGAAATGGAGATTAAACTACCTCTGATAATTTCAGTAGTGAGCCTTTTCTGCCTTTCAAGAAGCATAGGTAATCTTTCACGTCGTCTCTAAATGTGTGACGAGAAACTTTCGGAAAGTGAATTTATACCATATATAGGCTGTTACCTCATAGCCTCCTGTCCACTGGTTCAGTAAAGGTTAATAGAAGGCATTCTAATGATGGCCTTGCCCACTGTCCCTCTTCATCCTCATTGTGTCACCTCCCTCCACACAAACACGTATGTGCACACACGCGCAGTAGGATCACCCCAGTTAATAACACTATATAAAAACCAAAAGAACTGCCCATGCTGTATAAATCAGAAACAAAAACTGAAATTGCTGGAAAAGCTCAGCAGGTCTGGCAATATCTGTGAACGGAAATCAGATTTAGCATTTCGGGTCTGATGGCCCTTCCTAAGAACTTCTGAGAAAGGGTCATCAGACCTGAAACGTTAACTCTGATTTCTCTTCACAGTTGCTGGCAGACCAGCTGAGCTTTTCCAGCAATTTCAGTTTTTGTTACAGCCAATAGCACTGCTCACTGCTTCTGGTTGCCATGCCATGAGTACTGGTAGAAAGCAGGTGCAAGCATGGATTTTGTTTGAGGACACTATTGATCTTTGTTACTGCATAGTTTAAACCCCCGATAAGCTAAACTCCACAGTCAGTGCTTACCTGAAATGCTTGCGGGCAAATGTACCAGAGGATTAATATTGAATCAAAAGGCTGTGCGATCCAATACATTATTTGAGCACATGATCCAGACTGACACTGTAATGTGAATGTCTATTAGGTGACCACAGTGAACGGAGCTACCACTTGTCACTTTCAGCAGCCTAGTTGGAGAGTAAAGATTCTGACATTCTTTGAATAGAAGAGGGGCATCCCCCTTCAACTAAACAAAAGGCCACTTTTTTCACTGTCTTTTGGAATATTGCTGTATACAAGGTGGCTGCTATGTTGATCTGTGAAACAGTCACTGCACATTTTACCATAACATGTCTTGTGTGAATTGTTGTGATGCACGGCAAAGCTGTTTTGTAACTTTGGAAAATTGAGTAATTTCTGCGGCAACAGGTCTTACGTTTTATGAGGAAGTTTTTTTCATGATGTTTGTAATATTCTTTGCTCATTGAGGTTTGTTTATAGGGAAGTTTTTAAACACGCTTGTGCCTTTTGCTGGATCAGGTTAAGCTCCTTTAACTTTTCTGAACCACGTGTTAACTTACGGGATAGCTTTTCTCTTTGGAACCTTTGCAACACTTTGTAGCATACAATAAGCTTCTGTGTAATTTAGGGTACTCTGCAGAATAGAAAGGACTTCATCCCATAGCTCTGGGTTGAATTTGCTCCCTGGTTCCCGAGCTGAATACACTATGTTACTAATCAATATTAAGTTTTGTTAGAAGTATTCAGTTAATGCGATCAAGTTTCATTCCAGCTAACATTTGCGAACTTCAAATTTAACAATAGAAATCTCTGTGTATTTATATAATTGTATGAATTGCACAAAATGCAAAAAACATTGCAAAGCTATATTCAAAGAAGAGCAGATAAATTCTTCCCAGTGTCCTGGGTGGATACTTATTGCTGAACTACATTAACAGAACTGACTGTTTGCTTGTTTATTCTGTCACTGTTTTTGGGAGTTTGCGTATAAATTACCTGCTACATTCCTACAATAACAGTGACTGTACATCAAAATGTAGCCACTTGTTGTGAAGTACTTGGTGTCCTGACATTATGAAAGATGTTATATAAATACAAGTCTTTCCTTAAATCCTAGTGTATCATGCAGCCTGCTGAATTTATTACCTCTGATTTAAGATCACAGATCCTGTGCTGAGAGCGGACTTGAGCTAATGAGGCCGTACCTTCATGAGTTCCTCACCTCTGCGTACGAAGATTATGACATTGTTATATGGTGTAAGTAATGAGTAGATAGATCATTTCCTTTTCAAATGGATCTGCTCTGCAGAAGAAGCACAAGAAAGGAATGAACAGTAGATAGCATATTCTCTGCTAAAATATATTTGACCCCATTTCACCAAAAACTCTACTTCACTGCATGCCCGAAGAATAGTCAGATGAAATGCCAGTACCATTTGTCAATCCCACACATTCACCTAAAGGAAGCTGAAGAAATTGATTACTTCTCTTAAGTATTATGCATTCCCAAATATTAAGCCGTATGTTTTGGCTTTTTCCTTTCTGAACAATTTGTTTAACATTTTTAAGGCATTGTAGCATATCTATCAAGGTAGTTATTACTTTTGGCATTTAAAAGTAGTTCACTTCTTTAAATAAAGCCAGATTTCAGTGGTAATTTGAAGCAATAGTTTTGTAATTTAGATCTAGACAGATCTAGCAGACATTGCCACTTCTGAGTGTGAGAAAATATGGTATTAACACTGTTGTCCTGAGAAAGTGGGAGCATGCTTGCTTTTTGATCCATTGTCTTTTCCAAGGTAATAGCGATCCCACATTGAGGTTACTATGGTGTGGAAACCCACGACAAATCTCATGAATTTCTATGGTATCACGTGCAGTGTGATTTGCTTGTTGGAATTCCAAAAAATAGTTTGAGCTGATGAGAAAGTTGCTTTCTGAGCAAAGGAAATCACTTGTTGGAACAATCACTCACGTGTTATTGTAAAATGTTTCATAATAAATTTCATGAAATTTTCAGGTAGTTATTTTAATGTTGAAAAGTCAGTGACACAGCTGTTGTCATTCAGTCTGTTTCTGTTTGAGATTGCTATAAAATGTCAAGGCTTGCATAATTTCTCTAAATTTCATCCACAGCTGCAACCAGCATGAAGTGGATTGAAGTGAAAATGAAAGTAAGTTCTGGCTCACTTTGTTCCTCTTCTCAGTATGGTTAAAAGCAATGCTTTTATTTTTGCTTTGTTTTGCATCCAGTGAAAGTATAAAGCACACCTTGTGTAGGTATAGTACAAGCTGGTGTCAATGGTAGATCTCTTTGTTGTGTGGAAAGCGCTGCTTCTGTCCTGTTTTGTTTCTCTGTTTCATTCAATTTTTCCTAGAAGACCTGAGGCATCACTTGTTCCTTTCAAGCACTCACTCCTGAGACAGGTGATGTTAAAAATGATATCCCGGTACAGGAACTTTCAGAAGTTTATTGGGAGAGACTATTTGCAGGTAAAGGGATGGTTGGGAAGTGGGAGACCTTTAAAAATGAGATATTTAGAGTTCAGGGACAGTATGTTCTTGTTAGTGTGTAGGGGAAGGCTGGTAGGTGAAGGGAATGTTTGATGATTAGAGAAATTGAGACTCTGGTCAAGAAAAAGGAGGAGGCATTTATTAGGTATAGGCAACTGGGATAGAGTGTATCCCTAGAAGGGCAGTAGGAGCGTACTTAACAGCAAAATCAGGAGTTTAGAAAGGGGGCATGACAAAGCTTTGGCAAATAGAGTTAAGGAGAATCCAAGAGCTTCTATAAATACATTAAGGATAAAAGAGTAACTAGGAACAGAATAGAGCCCCTTTAAAGATCAATGTGGCCATCTATGTGTGAAACCACAGGAGATGGGTGATAGCCAATGGATGTTATCTACCTGGACCTCAAGAAGGCCTTTGACAAGGTGCTGCACAGGAGGCTGCTGAGTAAGATAAGGGCTCATGATCTTAGAGGCAAGGTGCTAGCATGGATAGAAGACTGGTTGTCTGGTAGAAAGCAGAGAGTGGGGATAAAAGGGTTTTTCTCAGGAGGGCAGCTGGTGACAAGTGATCTCGCAAGGAATCAAGGGCTACGGGGAGAGTGCAGGTAAGTGGAGTTGAAATGCCCATCAGCCATGATTAAATGGCAGAGTGGACTTGATGGGCCGAATGGCCTTACTTCCACTCCTATGTCTTATGGTCTTAAGTGGTTGTCCTCAAGGGTCAGTGTTGGGACCACAGCTTTTCACTTTATACATGAATGATCTAGATGAAGGAACTGTGGGCATTCTGGCTAAGTTTGCAGAGGATACAAAGATAGGTGGAGGGACAGGTAGTATTGTGGATGTGGGGAGGCTGCAGAAGGATTTGGACAGATTAGGAGAGTGGGCAAAGAAGTGGCAGATGGAGTACAACGTGGGAAACTGTGAGGTCATGCACTTTGGTAAGAAGAATAATATCATGGACTGTTTTCTAAATGGGGAGAAAATTTAGAAGTCTGAAATTCAAAGAGACTTGGGAGTTCTGGTTGAGGATTCTCTCAAGGTGAACTTGCAGGTTAAGTCAGTAGTCAGGAAGGTAAATGCAATGTTGGCATTTATTTTGAGAGGACTTGAATGTAAAAGCAGGGATGTACTCCTGAGGCTTTATAAGGCTCTGGTCAGGCCACATTTGGACTATTGTGTGCAGTTTTGGGCCCCATGTCTCAGGATGGATGTCCTGGCCCGGGAGCGGGTTCAGAGGAGGTTCACGAGAATGGCCCCAGGAATGGAAAGCTTAACATATGACGAACGTTTAATGACTCTGGGACTGTACTCATTGGAGTTTAGAAGGACGAGGGGCGATCTAATTGAAACTTACAGAATACTGAATGGCCTGGACAGAGTGCATTTTGGGAAGATGTTTCCATTGGTAGGAGAGAGTAGGACCCGAAGGCACAGCCTTAGAGTAAAGGGAAGACCTTTTAGAATGGAGGTAAGGAGAAACCTCTTCAGCCAGAGAGTGGTGAATCTATGGAATTCACTGCCACAGAACGCTGTGGAGGCCAGGTCATTGAGTACATTTAAGACTGAGGTAGATAGGTTCTTGATTATCGAGGGTATCAAGGGTTACTGGGAGAATGGGGTTGAGGAATTTATCAGCCGTGATTGAATGGCGGAGCAGACTCAATAGGCCGAATGACCTAATTTCTGCTCCTATGTCTTATGATACTAAATTAATATTTTTGCATCGGTATTTTAAATAGTGATGTCTTGAAACAAGTTCATGTTACAGAAGAGGAGGAGCTGGAGGTCTTATAATGCATAAAGATAGATAATTCCCTGGGACCCGACCAGGTGTTTCTCAGAACTCTGTGGGAAGTGAGGGAAGAGATTGCTAGGCTCCTGCTGAGATGTTTGTATCATTGATAGCCATGGCTGAGGTGCTGGAAGACAGGAGGTTGACTAATGTGCCATTATTTAAGAAAGGTGGTAAGGAAAAGCCAGGGAACTATAGACTGGTCAGCGTTACGTCAGTGGTGTAAAGTTTTGGAGGGAATTCTGAGGGACAGGATTTACGTTTGGAAAAGCGAGGACTAATTTAGGGGTACTCAACATGGCTTTTTGCGTGGGGAATCATGTCTCGTTAACTTGATTGAGTTTTTTGAAGAGGTGACAAAGAAGATTGATGAAATAGATGTTGTCTAGATGGACTTCAGTAAAGCGTTTCACAAGATTCTGCTTGGTCGACTGGTTAGTAAGGTTAGATCACAAGGGTTCCGGTGGAGCTAGCCACTTGGATGCAAAATTGATTTGAAAGTAGAAGACAGAGAGGGTGGTGGTGGAGGGTTGTTTTTCAGCCTGGAGGCCTGTGACCTGCAGTGTGCCACAAGGATCAGTGCTGGGTCCAACTGCTTTATGTCATTTATATAAATGATTTGGATGTGAATATAGGAGGTACAGTTTGTAAGTTTGCAGATGACACCAAAGTAAGTGGTGTAGTGGACAGCGAAGGAGACCTCGATCAGATGGGCCTATGTCCCAAGGAGTGGCAGATGGATATAAATTTAGATAAATGTGAGGTGTTGCATTTTGGTAAGGCAAACCAGGGCAGGACTTATACAGTTAATAGTAGGGCCCTTGGGTTAGTTGCTGAACAAAGAAGCCTGGGGTGCAGCTGCATAGGTCCTTGAAAGTGGAGTTGCGGGTAGACAAGGTGGTGAAGACGACATTTGGCACGCTCGCCTTCATTGGTCATAATGTTGAGTATGAGAGTTAGGAGGTCATGTTGCGGCTGTACAGGACATTGGTGAGGCCCCTTTTAGATACTGAATACAGTTCTGGTCTCCTTTCTCCAGGAAGGATATTGTTAAACTTGAGAGGGTACAGAAAAGATTTACATGTGTCTTACTGGAACTGAAGGGTGGAGCTGTAGGGAGAGGCTGAATAGGCTGGGGCTTTTTTCCCTGGAGCGTTGGAGATTGAGGGGTGACCTTATAGACTTTTATAAAATCATGAGGGGCATGGATTGGTGAATAACCAATATCTTTTTCCTAGGGCTGGGTGTCCAAGAGTAGAGGGCATAGGTTTGAGGTGAGAGGAGGAAAATTTTAATAAGGACCTCAGGGGTAACTTCTTCACACAGAATGTGGCGTGTGTATGGAACGAACTGCCAGAGAAAGTGGTCGGGGCAGCTACAATTACAACATTTAAAAGGCATCTGGATGGGTATATGAATAGGAAGCATTAGAGGGATAGGGGCCAAATGCTGGCAAATGGGACTAGGTCAGATTGGGATGTCTGGTCGGCACAGGTGAATTAGACCGAAGGGTCTGTTTCCGTGCTGTATGACTGTATGCTGTGACATTGATTCACTTACTGTATGGAATCCTTGTAGAAACTCTTGGTGTTAAAAATGAATAAAAGTAAGCCAGTTGGTATTTTCTAATCTGTCTGTTCAGAGATGTTATTGCATGCCTTGGGAGCAGGTGGAACTTGAACCTGGGCCTCCTGGCTGAAAGGTAGAGACACTGCCACTACACCATAAGAGCCCTCTGGTTAACCAGAAAAGTTCCAGAGTTTATTGAGTTGACAGTTATTTGACTTTATATTGGGACACTTGTGACACACTGGCTATATTTGTGCCGCTGCACCAGGAAGCCCAGGGTTCGAGTCCCATTTGCTTGAGACGTCTCTAAACAGGTTGATTAGTAAATATCTAATTTCCAAATAGATCAGGTGAAAATGGCTGACCAATTAGAGCAGAAGAAGACGACCTTAAGGAAACTTAGTTACAGAGGTGTTGACCTGGATCAGCTCCCTGATGCGTCCCATGAGCAGCTGATGCAGTTGTATCCTGCTTGTCAGTGAAGGTGTATGAAACAGAGATGTGCGCAGTAAACACAATCCCTCCTGAAAAGGCTGAGCAAATATAAAAAGGAAGCTCCACCAATAGACACACAGAGGTTGTTGAGACACAAATTTGGAATGTGCTTATCCTACCAGAAATGGTTGGTAGCATAGTGGGTGTACAATGGCAAAACCTTCAATCAGGTTGAAATCAAACCTGAAATGATTGATTGATTGATCATTATCTTGAAGAGTTCTTCGTCACCTATAATCCTGTCAAGTACAGCATGCCTAGTATTGATGCCGCTCACTCCTCCAGGCACATCCTTCTCAAATAAAGACCTTACACTAGATATATGTAAATAAAACCTGTTCCAGTGCAAAACAATAAGAGCTGGGTTCTTGAGGCACATAGTATTGTCCCTGTGTCTGGGCCAGAAGATCCGGGTTCAAGTCCAATCTTCCACAGACACATCATAACACATCTGAACAGGTTGATTTATGAAAAAAACTGGGTTTTTCCCCAGAGGGGACTGGCTTTTGGATGAGAAAAAATCCAAAAGAGAAATGTGGAAATGAGCGGTTTTGCTAAATTACAGATTTACTGTGAAGTTCTTATGAATCTCTGAGTCTGTTACTGCTTAATTTAGCATATAGATATCGTTCCTTGAAACAGAAGCTGCTTAATTTTATGCTCTGGGATGAATTTTGCAGCAGTGTAACAACTGAATATGTGAGCATAGTTTGTGACTTGCATCGCCGATGCCACTTTTTAATGAGTGCAGTAATTCAGCATTGTTCTTGTTACTGCTGGAACCTCCTGCAGTATTTGGGTAGGGCAGATTGGCCTGTATGAACAATGATGGTGAAAGGCCCAGTGACAGCCTACTTTGGGCAGGTCATGTATTCGCCCCTTCCCTGAAAAGGCTCTGGCAACTCTCCACAAAACATGCACTGAGCCACACAATTGCATCCAGCACTGTTGTTCCCACTGAATGCAATGTACAGTGAATAAAGGTGGGGGATCATATCTAGATCTTGTGCTGGGGACTGGGTGCTACCATTTAAGGTAAAGGAATAAACTGGCCATTGCCTATTCTAATACCTGTTCACAATCCTGAAAGTGCTTTGGAATAATCTATTGCTGTTTTTCTGCGCGTACATTAATCTAAAGTCTCAGCTTGTGCGTGCACATTTCGATCTACAACCAAAAAGAGATACAAATTTAAATTAGGATGATGTGGAATAACTTAAGCTTGAAAATATTTTTATTTTAGTTTTGATTGATGGAACGATGCACTGTCCTGAGCGAATGTAGTTCTTAAGCTTGTATGGGCTGTGGTAGGCAAAAACAACATAATAGACATTGCAGGGAGTTACTAAGTTGGAGCAAGCACCTACTTTCCAAACGTTTTCAGAAGAAGACAAGCATATCTTTTAAAATTGGAAAGCCAGGTGCTGTCATAAAGGTTTATAGCCAGATTTAATAAAATGAAGGATGAAAAGCCAATCACAGACTAGATTTAAAAACAAACAATGGAGGAGGCAAAGGTTCCTGTGGATCATAAATAGATCGTGTTGGAGCAGGAGAATACAGAATCAGCCTGAATTTTAATAGCTGGTGTGTGAGGAAAAATGGTGATTCTCACTGAAACCGTTGTAATTTCTGCTGTTGGTAATGATTGTTTCTTAGGTTCCCAGAAGTTCTGACAGTGAATTATTATTTGCCTCTTTTTAATCTTGATTAGCCACCCTAAATCACGTTTAGTTTTGAACTCCCTTTATGTTTATAATTCGTAAAGAAGAAGTATTATTTAATATCCCTGCTGATGAATAGATGTTTGTGCAAGACTGTTTGTGCCTGCCAGTTTGTGACTGATAACACACTGCTACAATCTGAGAGTTTGTTACAGACCTAAGTATTAGGCCTCATCTGACATTGAGACCTAGCTGTTATGCACCAAATTGCCTTGCCTGAGAGGTTGATGGGGAGAAAAAAGTTCTTGAAACCAGAAAGACAATAGGTCAGATTTGACCTTGTTATGTTGAAGAGTACAGCGACGTTACAATCAAGTGAGAAGGAAACTTTAAAATGTATCAGTTGACCGCAGTGAATATTTTAAATTATTTTTAGTGTGCATCAATGTCACACTTTCAGTTCACACGACACCAGGTTATAGTCCAAACTTTGAAAACACAAGCTTTCGGAGTCTTATTTCTCCTGCAGGTGTTAGTGAGAGAGGTAATATCAGACACAGAATTTAGGAGTGAAAGATCAGAGGGTCACACCACTGATGAGGGTTTACTAAACAAACCTAAGATTCTGTTAAATCTTTAATCAGTTAGCAGGTTTTAATTGATTAATATTTGTAAATTCCTGAATTCCTTTCAAGTCACTGTCCTATGAGAACTAAAGGTTTAAACTAAAGGTGCGCATGTACACATGTGAATCTGTAGGGTGAATATGTGTTTGTAGATGCATTCTATTTTGTTCAAAAAGCGCACAATTTATAGACAGTGAGTCAATGTGGCATTTTGTATTCCTACTTTAAAAATAAACCGGTCTGACTCCAAACCAAAACACAAACAGATTGGAAACAAGGCTTCACATCTAACATACACTATCTGACCTAAAATGTCACCTCTTCACACTGATAAAACCTTTAGTTCTCACAGGGCGGTGACTTGAAAGGAATTTGGGGATTTACATGTACATATTAATCAATTGAAACCTTCTAACTGATTAAAGATTTAATAGCATCTTAGGTTTGTTTAGTACACCCTCATCAGTGATGTGACCCATTGATCTTCTACTTATAAATTCTGTGTCAGATATTACCTCTCTCGCTAACACCTGAAGGAGGAGTAAGGCTCCAAAAGCTTGTGTTTTCAAATAAACTTGTTGGACTATAACCTGGTTTCGTGTGATTTCTGACCTTGTCCACCCCAGCCCAACACGAGCACCTCCACATCACACTTTGAATTCAAACCTTGTCACTAGATGAGGATTAAGAACCAATTGCAAGGATTTTTTGAGTGAAAGAAAGGAATTTTATTGCCCACTAATGTCAAACTAATAAACTGTGATATCGAAAGCAGATAAACTCAAAGATGAAGTTTGAAATGGGGCAAGTTACTAGTGCAATTAGATTATAAAGAATATGCAGTTTAAAAATTCCTTGAAGTGCTGAAATTATTATTGTTGAACCTGATACAGTGACTGTTTAATTGATGTTTCATATCCTTGGTTGTGAATTTTATAAGACTGTTGAGTTCCCAGTGAATGGATGTTTTGCCAAATTGTTTTTATCACTGGTGCTTTTGTGATGATGGGAAGGAAGCAATGGAGTGAGAGTGTTGCAGTCTTTGCTGTTTTCAGAAAGAAGTTATGAAAACTGGCATAAGGGCACTTTGCTTGCAGCATTCAAAACAAGGTAAATGAGTTGTTGGCACAGATCATCGTGAATGGATATGATTTAGTGGCCATTGCAGAGACATGGTTGCAGGGTGTTCTTGATCGGGGGTTAAATATCCAGGGGTATCAGATTATTCAGAAAGGCAGACTGACAAGAAGGAAAGGGAGGTGGTGTAGCTCTGATATTTAAGGATGACATCAGGCGGCAGTGTGAAATGAAAAAGGTCCTAAAAAAGGTTGAATCAGTGTGGGTGGAAATTAGTAAAGGAAAGAAGTCATTGATATGCGTAATCTATAGGCCACCAAGTAATAACATTTATGGTGGGGTGGGCAATAAACAAAGAAATAACTGATGTGTGTAAAAATGGTGTAACAGTTATCATGGGGAATTTTAATCTACATATCTATTGGTCAATGCAGCCTTGAGGCAGAGTTCATTGAATAGTTTCCTTGAACAGTATGTAATGAAACCCACAAGGAAGCAAGCTATCCTAGACGTTGTCCAGTGTAATGAGACAGGAATGATCATAGTTAAGGATCCTTTTGGAAGCAGTGATCACACTATGATTGAATTTAAAATACAGATGGAGGGTGAGAAGGTAAAATCCAATACCAGGATCCTGTGCCTAAACAAAGGAGACTACAATGGGATGAGGAAGGAGTTGGCTAAGGTAGACTGGGACCGAAGACGTTATGGTAGGACAATTGAGAACATTGGAGGACTCTCAAAGCGATTTTTCATGGTGCTCAGCAAATGTCTGTACCAGTGAAAAGGAAGGACTGTAGGAAAAGAGAAAATCAGCCGTGGATAACTAAGGAAATAAAGGAGGATGTCAAAATGAAATCAAATGCATACCAAGTGGCAAAGATTAATGGGAAACTAGGGTATTAGGAAACCTTTAAAGGTTAACAGCCACAAGAAAAGCTATAAAGAAAGATAAGATGTATTATGAGAGTAAACTAGCTCAGAACATAAAAACAGATTGCAAAGGTTTCTACAAATATATGTGATGAAAAAGAATAGCTAAGATAAACATTGATCCTTTAGAGGATGAGAAGGGTATTTAATGGTGGGAAATGAGGAAGTGGCCAAGGCGTTGAACAGATATTTTGTGTCAGTTTTCATAGTGGAAGACAAGTCATCAATTACTGGCATGTTGTTACAAGGAGGCTATGGTAGATGAGGGCCAAGCAATGATCATTATCACTAAAGAGGTACTGCTGGGCAAGCTAATAGGGCTATAGATAGATAAGTTTCCTCGCCTTGATGGAATGCATCCAAAGGGTACTGAAAGAGATTGTAGGGGAAATAGCAAATACAATAGTAGTTTACCAAAATTCTGGAGTGGGTTCCCGCAACTTAGAAAACAGTAAATGTGATGGCGCTGTTTAAAAAAGGAGGTAGACAAAAGGTGGGTAACCACAGGCCTGTTAGCTTAACTTCTGTGCTGGGCAAAATGCTTGAATCTGTCATCAATGAAGGAATAGTGAGACATCTGGATAAAAATTATCATATTGGGCAGACGCAGCATGGATTCATGAAAGACAGGTCATGTTTAGCTAATTTACTGGAATTCTTTGAAGACGTTATGAGTGCAATGGACAACAGGGAACTGGTGGATGTGGTGTATCTGCATTTCTAGCTGGCATTTGGCAAGGTGCCGCATAAAGGCTGCTGCATAACATAAAGATGCAGGTGATGTATTAGCTTGGATAGAAGATTGGTTAACCAACAGAAAGCAAAGAGTGGGGATAAAAGGGTGTTTTTCTGGTTGGCGATCAGTGACTAGCAATGTGCTTCGGGGATCGGTATTGGGGCCACAATTGTTTACAATTTACATAGATGTTTTAAAATTGTAGACCAAGTGCAGTCTGCCAAAGTTCACGGATGACACTAAAATGAATGGTAGAGCAAAGCATACATAGGACACTGAAAGTCTGCAGAAGGATATAGATAGCTTGAGTGAGTAGGCAAGGGTCTGGCTGATGGAGGACAATGCTTGTCAATGTGAGGTTGTCTATTTTGGGAGGAACATGAGCAAATTGACTGTTATTTAAACAGCGAAAAATTGCAGCATGATGCTCTGCGGAGGGATCCAGGTGTCCTTCTGCATGAATCACAAAAGATTGGTTTGCCGGTGCAGCAGGTAATTAAAGCAAATGGAATATTATCCTTCATCGTTAGCGGGTTGGAGTTTTAAAAGTAGGCAGGTTATGCTGCAGCTTGTAGGGTGCTGGTGAGGCCACATCAGGAGTACTATGAACAGTTTTGGTGTCCTAACTTGAGAAAGGACGTACTGGCACTGGAGGGGTGCAAAAGAGGTTCATTTAGTTGATTCCAGAGTTGAGGGGGTTTGCTTAGGAGAAATTGACTGAACTGGGACGATACTCATTGAATTTAGAAGAATGAGAGGGGGTCTTATAGAAACATACACAATTATGAAGGGAATAGATAAGATAGAGGAGGTTGTTGCCACTGGCAGGTCAAACTAGAACTAGGGGTAAAGCCTCAAAATAAGGGGGAGCATATTTAGGACTAAGTTGAGGAGGAACTTCTTCACCCAAAGTATTGTGAATCTGTGGAATTCTCTGCCCAGTGAAGTAATTGAGGCTACCTTGTTGAATGTTTTTAAGGCAAAGATAGATTTTTGAACAGTAAAAGAATTAAGGGTTACGGTGAGTAGGCAGGTAAGTGGAGCTGAGTCCACGAAAACATCAGCCATGATCTTACTGAATGGTGGAGTAGGCTCAACGGGAGAGATGGCCTACTCCTGCTCCTGTTTCTTAAGTTCTTACATTTTCATTTTCTTTCTTTCTCTTTGATCTGCCAAGAAACTCCCAAAATATGTTTCATCTGTATGTACCCAAGTCTGGCTTCATTGTCTTACCACACTGAATAGTTGCAGGCAGCCCGTTCATGTTCAATATGCACAATGTCTCATACAAGTGTTAATTAAAGCAGGGCATGAGAGTTGCTAATTCACTTGACTAGTTCCAGTGTTTTTAGATAAAATGATAATTTTACTTCAGACAATTTTGTTTATCCCACCTTGCTTTCCTGAACTTGCCGCAATGTGGTCAAATGATCACTGCTGCCATGCTTCTTCCTTTTTAAAAACCTGTTTTAGTTCATGATGGTCTTGGATATCAGTATCAGATGGTAGAAGTTGAAATTGTTCATTCGTATTTTACCACTGTTGTGACAACCAGGAAAGTACCAGCTACTTTGATTGAAGTTTGCATTTTGCTAGTAAATGCTGAATAAGTTTAGGAAGAGCTTAAACATTCATTAAACCTGAATGGACAGAATACGGGAATTGAACTCAAGTGGTGTGATGGGATCTGACACCATGAAGAGGGTATGACTTTTTATGCTCCTGGACCATTGATGCAGAGGCCTGAACTAATAATTCAGGGCAGTATAGAGCCTGGTGCTGTGAAACGTTGACATGCTATGTTTGGAAGTTGGGCGGATTGAACAGTAAGTATATGACCGTTGTGAACTTTAGTTGAGTACTTGAGCATGTTGGACGAAGTGCATTGTTGTACTAAATAAAGTGCGAGCTATATTACATTAAAATCTTAATGTATTCTAGATATATAAACATGTACCTGGGAATGATTAAAATGAAAGTTCTGCCTCAAAACTAGGGTCACTATTTTTCACTGTTATATAATCCAAATGTTACATAATTTTTTTAGCTTCAGTACCGAGTAACAAAGGGCTATCACACTCATGTCAAAGTTAACATATATTGAAATTCTCTTTCCATCTTCTGGCTTTATTCTTTTGAGAATAGTGTATCTAACTTGTTGCTGTGAGAAAAAGTAATAAATGGAAGTTATTTTCTTCATTTTTGAGGGGTACTTTTAAACAAAATTGATCAGCAATTGGAATTAAATTTTATTTTTTATAACAGAAAATTACACATTTGTCTTCATTAAGATTATAGTCACAGTATCTCATAGAATCTCAAGTTGTGAAGCGTTCCATTCCATATATCAAAGCACCTTACAATATGAATGGAAATATCTTCCTTCTGTAAAATAGGAAAATACTTTCAAAGTACTGGAATTTAATAGGCATCCCAAGAGTGGTGCATTGGTACTCCAAAATTGAGTTTTTGCATTGTATTTTGTGTGATTTTTCCATTATTTTAATTTTCTCGGTTGAACTTTGTTTTTTCTCTCATTCTTTCAGGAACTAGGAGTTACAACACATGCTAACTATAAGATCACCTTCATGTTGGATAGTGCAGCTATGATTACGGTGCATACACCTAAGAGAGGGGTGGTGGAGGTATGTGTGAAAGTAGCTTTTAACATAATCAGTGCTGCTTTTGTATCCCAGTGTAAGTACCGATAAGGAATTAGACCAGCCAGTTACAGAACCCGGAATGTAATTTCCATCCAATTAAAGACTTCATTTTGGAAAACGTTTCTGATTTTTTTTGTTAATTGAGGTAACGGATGTTGGTGCTCAAGAATCTGATGCTTTCTGTTTCAGGCACCTCATCAGTATTATGCACAGCTAGGTCAGGTATGAGATGCGTACTTTAGTCTGCATTTAACCTCTGTGCAATGTTAATTGAATATCTAATTAAATGCAAGTAGTGGCCAACTATTGGGAATTTGCTAGTTCTCTGTTGTAAGGATTCTGTGACAGTGCCCCTATCTGTAGGAACAGGGTGAATATGAGGTTGACAAACAGAAGGCTGGAAGAACACAGCAAGCCAGGTAGCATCTGGAGGAAAGGAAAAGGAAGTGTTTTCGGGTATTGCTCTTCTTAAGGTCTGGATGTGGGGGTAGGGGGAGCTGCAGATAAAGCAGGGGTGTGGTAGCAGAATGGTGGTGATAGGTGGACACTGGTAGTAGGTATGACCTGGTTGGTCGATGGAAGGGATGGGTCAGGAGGCAGAGCTGAGTATGGTTGCCATCATCAAGGAGTAGGTGCTAGAAAAACTGAATGGCCTGAAGGTGGATGAATCACCAGGAGCAGGTGGACTACACCCCGGAGTTCTTAAGGAGATAGCTGAAGAGATATTGGAGGCGTTAGTGGTGATCTTTCAGGAATCGCTAAGTCAGGGAGGGTCCCAGAGGAGTGGAAAACCACAAATGTGAAACCCCCCGTTTAAAAAGGGAGCAAGGCAAAAGACTGAAAATTACAGGCCGATTAGCCTAACTTTGGTCGTGAGTAAGATTTTGGAGTCCATTGTGAAGGATGAGATTTCTGAATACTTGGAAGTGCATGGTAAAATAGGACAAAGTCAGCGTGGCTTCATCAAGAGGAGGTTATGCCTGACAAATCTGTTAGAATTCTTTGAGGATGTAACGAGCAGGTCAGACCAAGGAGAGCCAATGGATGTTATCTACCTGGATTTCAAGAAGGCCTTTGACAAGATGCCGCACAGGAGGCTGCTGAGTAAGATAAGGGCCCATGGTATTAGAGGCAGGGTGTTAGCATGGAATAAAGATTGGCTGCCTGGCAGAAGGCAGAGAGTGGGGATAAAAGAGTCCTTCTCAGGAGGGCAGCCGGTGACAAGTGGTGTTCCACAAGGGTCAGTGTTGGGACCACAACTTTTTGCTTTGTATATTAATGATGTAAATGAAGGAGCTGAGGGTGTTTTGGTGAAGTTTGCAGACAACACAAAGATAAGTAGAGGGAAAGGTAGTATTGAGGATGTGGGGAGAATGCAGAGGATTTAGACAGGTTAGGAGAGTGGGCAAAGAAGTGGCAGATAGACTACAACGTGGGAAGGTGTGAGGTCATGAACTTTGGTAAGAAAGTTAGAAGCATGGACTATTTTCTAAATGGGGAGAAAATTCAGAAGTCTGAAGTGCAAAGAGACTTGGGAGTTCTAGTCAAGGATTCTCTCAAGGTAAACTTGCAGGTTAAGTCAGTTGTTAGGAAGGCAAATGCAACTTTGGCATTTATTTTGAGAGACTTGAATGTAAAAGCGGGGATGTACTTCTGAGGCTCTAGAAGGCTCTGGTCAGGCCACATTTGGACTATTGTGTGCTGCTTTGGGCCCCATATCTCAGGAAAGATGTACTGGCCCTGGACTGGGTTCATAAGAATGGTCTGAGGAATGAAAATCTTAACATATGAGGAATGTTTGAGGACTCTGAGTCTATACTCAGTGGAGTTTAGAAGGACAAGGAGGGAGCTAATTGAAACTTACACAATACTGTATGGCCTGGACAGAGTGGATGTTGGGAAGATGTTTCCATTGGTAGGAGAGGCTAGGACCCAAGGGCACAGCCTTAGAGTAAAGGGAAGACCCTTTAGAATGGAGATAAGGAGAAACTTCTTCAGCCAGAGAATGGTGAATCTATGGAATTCACTGCCACAGAAGGCTGTGGAGGCCAAGACATTGAGTATATTTAATACAAAGATAGGTAGGTTCTTGATTGTCAAGGGGATCAAGGGTTACAGGGAGAAAGTGGGAGAATGGAGTTGAGAAACTTACCAGCCATGATGGAATAGCAGAGTAGACTTGATGGGCTAAATGGCCTAATTTCAGCTCCTATGTCTTATGGTCTTACGGATGAATCCACTTGGTAGCTGAAAGGGAGGGTCAGTAGGTGGAATGGAAGGGAGGAGGCAGGCTGGAAAGGGAGCCAGGGGATGGGTGGAAAGGTTAGTTGAAATTAGAGAACTCTATGTTGAGTCCTCTGGGCTGTAGGGTGCCCAGTTGGAAGATAAGGTGTTATTCCTCATATTTGTATTGTGAATCACTGAGGTTGTTGGCCTAAGAGGTGCTTGTTTGTAATGTGCACTGTTGTAAATAAATACTTTCTATATAAGTCTGTGAAGACTGACTCTAGTTCTTACTCTTCATCACTTGACTTTGTGGAGTAAGTGCACATTATCCCCGTCAATACACATGAACATATGAATAAGCAGCAAAAGTATGCAACACAGCCCTTCGTGTGCTCCATCATTCAATACCATCATGGCTGATCTGAATGTAACCTCAAATCCACATTCTTGCCTAGCCTGATAATATTTCAACCCCTTGCTTAACAAGAATCGATTTCCCTCAACATTATAAATAGTCTGTTTCCCCTGCCTTTTTGTGGCAGAGTTCCAATGATTTGTGACTGTCTGAGAGAATTTTTTTTTTGTCTAATTTCTAATTAGGTGACACCTGATTTTTAAACAGTGACTCCTAAGAGGAGATGCCCTTTCCATGTCTACCCTGTGAAGACTCCTCAGAATTTTATATGTATAAATTATATTGAGTCTTAATCTACTAAACGGGTGCAAGTCTAACTTACCCAACCTCCTCCATAAAATAGGATTAGTCTAGTAAATCACTGAACGGTCTCCAATACATTTAAACCATTTCTTAAAGTGCCAATACTGTGCACGGTATTCCACAAAGAGTCTCACCAGTGCCCTGTAAAACTGGAGGAACACCACTTTACTTTTGTATTCAATTGCTGACATGATAGATATTAACATTCTACAAGCTTTCCTAATTACTTGCTGTACCTGCATACTGACCTTTTGCAATTCATCCAAAAAGATACCCAGATTCCTGTGCAATCTCTCACCGTTAGATAATATGCTTCTTTTAAATTCTTCCTGCCAAAATGGACAATTTTACAGTTTTCCGTCCTACACTCAGTCTATGCCCATTCACTTAATATCAGTAACTTAACTATCAGTATCTTTTTGTAACCTCCTTGTGTCCGCTTCACAACCTACTTTGTTTTGTCAGCAAATGTGGCAACCATACCTTCCTTCCCTTCAACTAAGTCGTTTACTCAAATTGTAAGCATTTGAGGCCCAGCACTGATCCTGTGGCACACCACTTGCTATATCTTGCTAACTTGAAAAAGATTAATTTTTCCCCTATTCTCCATCTTTTAGGCTACCTTCTGGCAGTATGCTGCCCTTTTTGTTTTCTCTAATAAGTTTTGATGTGACACCTTATCGAATACTATCTGGAAGTCAAACAGTACATCACTGGTTTCTCATTCACAGAAACAAGTTCACTCCCTGATTGCCTTTAGTTTATCCAAATGCCCCGTAGTGACGGCTTCTAACGTTTCCTTAGGCTAGGTGTTAAACTAGTTGGCCTGCACTTTCCTACTTCCTGTCTCTTTCCCATTTTTGAATAAAAGATACATTCACTATCTTCCAGAGTAACAGGACCATCTCCTTATGAAGGGATGTTTTGGAAAATTATAAACAATCATCAACTATCTCATAAGTCGCTTTTAAGATCCAAGAGTGAAATCCATCAGGATCTGGGCATTTGTCAGCCTGCAGTTCTAACAATTTATTCTGTACCACTACTCTGGTTATTGTGATTTTCCAAGTACTTGCCTCAATTCTATTCCCTGATTTGTCATTGCTTCTGGGATGTTACTTGTATCCTTTATGGTGAGGACAGATGGAAAGTGCCAGTACTGAAATGGTAAGGACAATCCAAGTTATATGCAGAGAAAAGTTCCTTGTATATTTTTGAGCAAGTATTTGCTGGTTGAATAGAGCCTAAAATAAATTCAGAGTAAGGGTCTTTTACACTGTTGCGGGGACAAAACAAAAAGAGTGAAGGATTTTACAGTTTACCTATCCCTACAATATTTCATAGGAAATGCTTACTAAAACAAAGTGCTTTAGCACCCACTCTACATCGTTTGTCGCACTTAGTTATATTTTGGGCACCAACTATTCTGCAGTTTCTCTGTGCATCACTACTAATTGATGCTGAACTGTTAGCAGTTTTATGCTGTGGGATTACAAGCAGATGGCAAAACCTCCAGATGGAACCAGACTCGTTCCACTATTCAGCTTTTCTTAAGCTGGGCTGTTGTTCCACATGAATGCAATAGATCTGGAAGCTACTTGCTACTGATATTTGGAGTCCAAGTATAGTGGCTGAATCAATTAAGATTGCTTTCCCCCTGTTTTTCCTCCACAACCATCTAAATTCAAATATGGTTCCATGGTTTTTGGATGATATTTCACCAAGGTTCTGTTCACAGGTTAAACCACTGGGTGTCATATGGGATAAATTTCCGGAGTTCTACACCAGAAAGAATACAATAATGTTTGACGACATTGGTCGAAACTTTCTGATGAATCCACAAAATGGTCTAAAGGTAAAGGCTGTTCTTTTGTGCTCCAGCATAAGCTCTGGATTCAGTGTACTATCTGTTACGAATTTACATTTCCTGCAGGCACCATTAATTTTAGAATTAATAGTAATCAGTATTATATTGAATTGATGCAACAGCCATTGATGTTACCCTACATCTACCTACATGTGTATGTAGATTTAACACCAATGCTTTTTGACCTTGAAACGATGAAAGCTTTTGTTAAACTTTGTAATTTGCAATGGGCAAACATTCAATTATGATCAAATTCAGTTCGTTCAAAGATTACTCATCGTGGCATATTGGTTGGAGTTTGTGTGGCATGTTTGCTACATCACTGGATAATTTTATAATGGACAGAAAAAGTCCTGCTGGTCTATTTAGCCTGTCTCAAATGAACTTAAACAAGAGGCGTGTTAGCTATTCTCCACTTGCCACTCAACAAGCCAGACTCACCCAATAATTGTCACATTTGAATAGCCTGAGTTTCTGTGTCACTGTCTCCTCACAGGCTGCGTTCCTATCCTAGGTAAGCTATTGTGTAGAAATGGCAGGTGCTTCCCCACGGGGATTAAGGAGAGAATGGATAAGAGGCAGCTATTACACACTACTCCCAACCACCAGTTTCAAACTTGCAGTCTCTGTGCTTGCTTTCAATCTTATTTGCAGTGGTGCAGATAGAAAAATACTAGTTTTGTCAGTGTTTATACCGTATCTTTAAAACATTGTCAAAATTGCTAAAAGCCTGAACTAATTTTTCAGAATGTGAAAAAAAAAAGTGCTGGAACTACTCAATAGGTCTGCCCACTTTAGTGAAGGAAGAAATAGTTAAGATCCCGAGTCAAATATGACTGTTCTTGAGAGCTTCTGTGTTCCGAGGAAGAGTCTTACTGGGCTTGAAATGTTAACTCTGTTTCTTACTCCACTGATGCTGCCAGAACTATTGAGTTGTTCTGGCACTTTGGGTTTATTTCAGATCTCCTTCATCCATGGTATTTTAACTTTCTTTAGAATGTGTTATCTGTTGTGCTGACAAAGAAATAAATTCCCAAAGATTTTGGGAATCTTTGCAACTTTTCTTTTTCAAAAGAGAAAAACGTTTCATAGAATCCCTACGGTGTGGAAGCAGGCCATGTGGCCCATAGAGTCTACACTGACCCTTGAAGATCATCCCACCTAGACCCACCCCACTTCCTTATCCCTATAACCCTGCATTTTCCATGGCTAATCTTTGGAAACTACAGGCAATTTATCGTGCCCAATCCACCTAACCTGCACGTCTTTGGACTGTGGGAGGAAACCAGAGGACCCGGAGGAAACCCACGCAGACACGGAGAGAACATGCAAACTTCTCACAGACAGTCGCCCAAGGGTGGAATCAAACCCAGGTCCCTGGTGCTGTGTGGCGGCAGTGCTAACCACTGACCCACCATGTTCTGCCCCGCCCTGCCCCACCCCCTTTTCTCCATGCGTTAATTAAAAATACTAGATAGAAGAATTAATTCACCTTTGTAACTTTGGTGCATTTCGTCCTCAAAAATAAAAGCAATGTCCTTACCCTGCCAAACCCCACAGTACCTTTCTGTCTCCATTTGCAGTATTCTGAACTCTTACCTTTAAAACATTGTGCAGATCCCTGTGATGACACCAAGATTGTTTTGATTTCTAATGCTGAAAATTTGTTCTGTATTAACCATAAGGAAGTATGTGCTACTGTGAAGCAGACTCAACTTTCTGTTGATCAAATTACTATTCATGTGGCGTAACTCCGAGTGCTAAACACTTTGGAAAAAAAGATTGGTTCATTTTCTGTGCTAACTTGCTTTGGTTTAATGTTCCTTTACTGCAGATGGTGGGTGCAGCACCTTGTGAGGTTTGATATCTTGTCCAAGAATTCACTGTTGGTGCATGAACCTGGACAACAGGTCAATTGATTACAAAGGGTAGCAACACGGAGCATCACCACTTCCTATCCAAATTCGACTCATCTGTCTATATAATGTAGGAGAGATTTGGTTGTAATTAATAGTTAGAACCCTTAGTTCAAGGGTCCTCTAACATCCCGATTACTGTTCCAAATGTGATCAACTATGTTGAACCTGGGTCCTTTATTCTGATTGGCTTTTGATCTTCTGGTAGGTAGTGCCGATCAGTCATGAACTTTGAGAGAGCAGAACACCTGCATTTAACAGTGGGGGTTTATTGCTTGATGTGGACACCAAATGTCAAGGTCTGAATGTAATGTTAGTCATATTCCTTTTTGTTACCAGATCAGACCCTTCATGAAGGCTCATCTCAACCGAGATAAAGACAGAGAGCTGCTGAAACTGTCCCAGTACCTGAAGGAGATTGGCAAGCTAGATGACTTCACAGACCTCAATCATAAACACTGGGAAAGGTAACTGTGTTTGCTACCTCCGACTTTGTATGCCGTAAAATAGTCAGGGCCATGTTTCAGCTGTCAACAAAAAATATCAGTGGTGCAGATGTTTTCCTGGTTTGGAGACTTGTGTATGTACTTAAAGCAGACTTCCAACTCTGCCACTTCACAAGATGGTTCTGTGGAAAGAGGTATTTACTGTTTATTTCATTGTTATTTCTGCCTTCTGCCCTTCTACTGAGCCTCTGCCTTCAAACCTGCCAATTGGGTTCATACTTCTCATCTTTTAAAAATATGCTCAAAACCTCCATCTTCAAAAGTGTTTTCAGCCACCATTCCTGAGACTTCCGTTATTATTGCTCTATGCAGTGTCTCTGGGTGTAATTGGTGCTGTATATTTACTCAGTAAATTGTTAGGGTTTGGAATTTATTACCTGAAAACTGGATCTCGAAAGGTGAAATGTGGGGCTATTGAGAGATCAGAGTGCCAGATGATGACTTCCTGACAGAATAATGGAGTCAACATCTTGTGTGGCTGATAGATTTAGATTTAAACATTAGGGCCATATCCAACACATTCCCAATGTTTATTGATCGATTTTTTTGTCAGGTGTACTGAAGTATGGTGAAAAGCTTTGTTTACGAGCAGTACAGGCAGATTATACTAAGCGAGGATGTACAGATCAAAAAGCAAAATCAGCATTATTTGAGGCTACAGAGTCCATTCATCAGTGTAATATGGCTGGGAAGAAACTGTTCCTGAACCTGCTGGTGCATGTGTTCAGGTTTCTGTATCTTCTGCCTGACAGAAGAGGTTGTAGGAGATCACGACTAGGGTGCAATCAGTCCTTGATTTTGGCAGCCTTTCCACAGCCATGTAAATGGTGTCCATGGATGGAAGGTTGGCTTCCGTGATGGTTTGAGCTGTGCACACCATCTTCTGTAGTTTCTTATGGCCCTGAGCAGAGCAGTTGCCATACCAGGCCGTTATGCACCCGGACAGTATGCTTTCAATTGTGCAAATTGGTGAAGGTCCTTAGAGACGTACCAAATTTCCTGAGCCACCTGAGGAAGAAGAGGCATTGTTATGCCTTATTGACTGTCACATCTACATGGGAAGTCCGGTGCAGGTTGTTGGCTATTGTCACTCAGAGGAACTTGATGTTCTCCACCCTCTCAACCTCTGTTGCATTGATGTAGAAGAGAGAGTGTTGTCCTCCTTTTCTTTCTGAAGTCAACGATCAGTTCTTTAGTTTTGCCAGCATTAGGAGAGAGGTTGTTCTCATTGCACCATGTCCCCAAGCCCTCTATCTCCCTTCTGTATTGTGACTCTTTGTTAGATATCTGTGCTAGTACAGTGGCGTTGTTGGCAAATTTGCAGATGGCATTTGTTCAGAATTTGGCAACACAGTTGTGGGCGTAAAGGGAGTACTGTGGTGGAGGTGCTGTGTACGCATCTTTGGGTTCATGTGCACAGGAGCACAGTATAGTCCAAAACAGACTCTTGATTCCCATTCATTAGAAATCTCGAGGGGACACCGACAACGTATGTTATTATGTGGTAGTGCATATGGTGGAGTGGGGTTTGGCAGGGAAATGCTCTTTTATAAATTGGGCTAAGGCACAGTGGAGATAGAGCAGAGGGAATTGCCCTTGGCATTGGGTTTTTCAAATCATTCCTGAGGGCTAATATCCCTTGAAATGATCTCAAATGCATTGGGTTTCAGTCTATACTTCCTCCGCTGCCGTTGCATTAATTTATTATGCATTAATTTTATACTGAAGTCGAGAAATGTTACTGCAATGGTTACTGTTGCTAACGTTGTAAGTGAGCCTTGGTCTACTTGGTTCTAAACTGTTGATCAGTCCCCAAAATTGCTACTTGCTACTGTGGTAAACTCAGCCTTACATGTAAATCATTGTTACATTCCTGCTGCAGGAAACGGGACTTCAGTTGTGTTGTGATGTACACTGGAATATATCCTGAGACTACATTTTTATATTCATGGAACTCTAGATTAGTTCTACTGATTGTTGATTTTTCTAAAAAAAATTTGTTTATGGATTTGGGTGTCCCTGGCTCGGCCAGCATTTATCACCCATCCTTAATTAATGTAGAGAAGGTGATGGCAAACTGGCATCTTGAACTTTTACAGTTCTTTGGGCATGGCAGCACATTACTAGGAAGGGGCTTCCAGAATCAAGAACCAGTCAAAAATGAAGTATTGGCTCTATAGCCTCAAGTCAGGATAGCTCATCCCTTGGAGGGGAACATGTATGTGTTCCTATGTATCAGTTTCTCTTAACTTTCTCCGTGGTAGACGTTGCAGTTTGGAAGTTCCTATTAGAGGAACCTTGGTGGGCTGCTGCTCATCTTGTAGATGATGCATACTGCTGCCATTGTTTGTCAGTGGTGAAGGGAGAGTGTTGAAAGTGGTGTACTTGGTGCCAGTCAAGTGGGCTGTTTTGTCCTGGATGCTGTCAAGCTTCTTGAGAGTTGTTGAAGCTGCATTCGTCCAGGCAGGTGGAGAGTTTTCCATCATATCCCTGACTTTGTGCCTTGTAGATGGCAGACAGGCTTTGGGGAGACGGGAGGTCATTAACTTTACACAGGATTCCTAGCCTTTGACCTGCTGTTATAGCTACAGTATTTACACAACTGGTTCAGTTCAATTTCAGATCACTGGTAACTCCCAGCATATTGATGCCATCAGTGTTGCTCTCCAGCCAACTGCACAATTACACATTTTGATTGATGATTCTGTCTTTTCCATCTGCAGATATCTCTCTAAGAGGCAAGGACAGTGAGATCCCCAAGTGGATCTTTCTGCCTAAATTGTGCACTCTTCAGAAGTAGATGAGAAACTTTAACTGTGATCGAACTCAGAACAAGTGCTGAGCACTGCAACAGTCAAAAACGAAAACGAAGAAAAAATCACAATGCCAAAGGGACTTATCAACTGACGTGCTACCTGCAACTTTCTTTATACTTCAGTCATTTCCACTGCTGGTCCTTCAGTCAGGACTAGCAAATTGAACAAAGGACAATGTGCTTCAGCAAAACCAGGCACACTGTTTGCATACATAGGAAAATGCTGCATCGCCATATACCCCTGTCTCAGTGTAGTTTCCTTGCTATATCACATGGTTGATTGAATCCAGAAGTAAGTTAATTGCAGGTTATTTGATGCAAGAGTAAGTTGTTCTTATTTCTTTTTGACAAACGAACTCTCCTTGTCTGCTGAGTTTGGATTATATGCGTCATAAAACATTTGAATTCCTACATGAACAAATTCCATTTGACCTGGGTTTTAACAGAGGGAATGTTGCCTGTTAGTGGATTGAGTTCCAGTGTATAAGCAGTAACAGATGTGCTGCCAGCTTTTGGCCCTTACCCCACTTCATAGTCCCCATTTCTTATTCTTCTTTCAGCTAGTGCTAAGCAGTGTGGATATGCTTGGTGTTTCAGTACATCGACTGTCCCAGTGACCCTCTGTGTTTCTAGCTGGACATGGGTTAGAGGCCATAGTGCCTTTTTACGGTCTGTACCTGGAGAATTTATCTCCTCACATTTCACCCTCACTGTTCGTTGATTCCTGCATCATTGCACCACAAACTGTTACTTTGACAATGTTGCTTCTTTCAGATGCTGCTGATGTTGTTCCAAACAAACTGCTGACCGGTAGAGTGCTGCATTTTCTGAGCATTTTTCTTTGTATGTGTTTGAGATTCATCAGTGAAAAAAAACAGCCTGGCTTTTGATTTCTACCTAGCCACCTTACATGGTTGAGCAGCAGTGATCATGACTCTGCACAGCAAAAGGGCAGCCACAGGAGTGGGGCCCTGGTGAAAATTCCTGTTTACACAGTACAAAGATAACAAAAGGTAGCCAAATTAACTTTATATGGAGGTGCAACTTTGTGTTCTAATCCTAACTGGTTTCTTGCAGCTAAAGGTTTACAAAAAATGCTAAAAGCATGCAATAGTGAGAAATGCTAGCTGTTGCTGAGTTTTACAGCACTTTTTTTAACCAATTAACTGCAATTAGCAGCAAGAATATGGCATACCAATGACTAAATGTGCCCAAAGGTATTGAAGGGAGTGGTCTGCATAGGGTCCAGGCCCCTTTGAAGGCAAGGAAAGAAAACCATCTTATTTCCAGACATTCCAATGTATGTGGCAGCTATTGGGAACAACCAATAAGATTAAAATCAAGAGATTTGGACTCCGGAGTCTTAGTTCTATATTGCCATCCGTCCATCTCTCTGCTCAGTAGAAGATGCAGGTCAAAGCAACACGTGCACCTGAATGCAATGGTGCTTTCTGCCAAGCTTTTTCTTACACCACCTCTCCCTACGCAAGGTGGATCAGGCAAATGACAAGACATGTGCTGGAGATCAGAAGGGGCTCCCCTGCTGGAGTTGAATGAAGGTCAAACTGTTCTGTTTACAGTTCAACCTGGCTGCAAACAGCCAGAAACATCCTGGAATTCTAATGTTGGTTTCTTCCTGTTGTGAATTTTCATTCATTACTGCGATGTGTTTATTTTCATTCTTTTAAATAATGAAAACAGACATTCCGGGTTGAATTCTGTATTTAAATAAAAGTGATTTTCTGTGGAGCAATATTGAACGTGTAAATATTAAATAAAATACCTGATGACATTCTTTGGTCCAAAGTGATTTTTTAATTGCTTTATTATTTAAAGGAGAGGGACAATTTCTATATACTCCGAGTGTAGAGCAGGGTTTTCAATAAAATGGATACAATTTAGTAATGTGTGCAGGAAAAAAGTCTCAGAACTTAGGCAACAACTCACTTAACTTGTAAGCTGAAGGCTGCAACTCTGGGTTTAATATACTATGATGATCTGTACAGTGGGTTTTAGGCATGTTTCACCACCATACACAATGTAAAAGGAAGTGCATGGAGTGGGCCATAGTGTACGAGAAATATCACAGGTACTATCTGCAGTCCTTAAAGACTGCAGATGCTGGAAGCTAGAGTCAATAAATGTGGAGCTGGAAAAGCACAGCAGGTCAGACAGCATCTGAGGAGCAGGGAAGTCGACATTTCGTCAGGACGAAGGGTTTTGGCCTGAAACATTGATTTCTCTGCTCCTTGGATGCTGTCTGACCTGCTGTACTCACAGGAACTATCTCCTGTTTATGCTGTGTGTGGCTGAGAATATGGAGGGGTAAATCTATTAAAGTTCTCACCTGATTATCCAGTGCGTCAGGTTGAGTTGTTTAGAATGATTAAGTGGGTATGTGTCTATCTGTGTATGCTCATGCAACCTGCAAATACTTTAACTGAAAATAGACTGTTGCCAACTTGGTGTTTTACTGTGTGGTCAAATTCATTGATGCCTTAACAACCATTTGACTTTACTTAATTTGTACTGGCAGAGTAGAAATCCCATGACTGGTCTAATGGTGCAGAGAACTTGAGTTCAAATCTCACTATGGCTATTGAGAAATTTGAATCAAGTCTAGGAAAATCAGTGAATAAAGAGTTGATGTTGGTAAAAGTGACCATGACCCTTTGGATCATTGTGAAAACTAAACTTGTGCAGTATTGTCTTGGGAAAGGACACGTATTTGGTCTAAGCCAAGCAAAGTGGTTGATCCTTAATTCCCCTGGCCTGCCACCTCAAAAATAGTTGTATTTTGTTTAGTGTTACACCACAAGAAGAGATTCAAGGTGACCATCATTGTCATCAAGACAGGGAGGGCTAGTCTTGCCAATGATGTACCAGTTTGAGTATTTAATGTCGGATTTCTGCTCGAGTAGTGTGTTGGGGTGGGAGTTCGAGCAGAGACAAATGTGTGTATATATAAATGTTCTTTGCTTTTCTAACCTTTTAAAGGCTTCACAACCTGAAAACAGTTTTTGATAGCTCTTTTTAACTGCTTATTATACAATTAAGCAAACAGTCTTTTCTCTCAAAACAGGTTGCAGTCTACACCTTGTAAGGCTACAGGTACTGTTGAACATTTGGACCTTTTTAGCATGGAGATTGAAAGAGTTTTTGTTGAGTGTATAGGGGGATATGATGCAAAGGCAGGTCGAGGTACAGCTTAGCCATAGTCTGCTGAAAACAAAAAATGCTGGAACTCACAGCTGGTCAGGCAGCATCCATGGAGAGAGAGCAAACTAACATTTCAAGTCTGGATGACTCTGAAAGTCTAGACTTGAAGTTTTAGCTTTCTCTGTCTCCATGGATGCTGCCGGATCTGCTGTGATTTCCAGCATTTTTTTTTTTGTTTTCAGTACAGATTCCAGCATCCGCAGTAATTTGCTACTCCTTAGCCATAGCCCAGCTGATTCCTATATTCATAAACTAAAATTAACAAAGTTCACTCTCATTTATACATGTATGTCTTCACAAAAAGAAAAAGCTAGCCATAAGCTTGTGCCTTTCACCATTATGAAATATGCAGACGCATGGATGATCTGGTGCAGGTAGGATCCGCTGCTGGTGATGCTATCTTACAGACGAGGTTTGGATACGTGGCTTAAAGCTGTTCTATACATAGGGCTGTGACTCAGGAGCATGAGAAATGATGATGTCATAACAAATATGTTAATAATATCATGTCATGCTGCAGCAGGACACTCATTGACCAGCCCCAATATGCACTGGGTGTTGAAGCATCAAACCTGAATACATAGCTGTCTGTGTAAACATTTGTGCCATCAAATATGGCAAAGATACAGATTGCAAGCACTGGCAGATTCTGCCTCCAGAGCAAACAGGAAACAGATTCTGACTGGGGCTCTGCTAAGTGAATTGAAACACAAGTAGAAACAATTGGAAGCATTCAGTCAGCAACAGAAAGAGAGGGAGAGAAACAGTGCTTTTTTAGGTGGATAAATTTTAGGAAAAACTGAAAGATGAGAGATGAACACATTTGGAACAAAGGAAGCAGAGGGGGAGGAAAGAACACAGAGATCAGTAAAGTGCCGATGGTCAGAGATTAAGTACAAAGTAAAAGGAGTAGTGTAAAAACAAAAGGTGAGATTTGTGAGATGTCCAAGATAATTTTGGTTGTGAGTTCCAACTAAAAGTTCAAGAAGAAAACAGAACATGCATTGTGAGATTCTTTTACCCTTCATATACAATGTGTGTATTTGGTTGGTGCCTCACCTAATCTTGTGATTGTTCTTACATCTTCAAGTGTATCAGACTATGTTGATAACATTTAGGATGCTCTCATGATCCAGAACAGAATGTCTGTCTGTATATTTCAGATTTGGAACTGCCCCAGATTTACACAAGTCACTCATTGTGTCTTCATTGTAAGTAGGAATCATCCGATGCTGGATCCAGTTTTGTATATGGGGTGTAGTCTCCAACGAATTTGTCTGGCAATAATTGAGTAAGTAAGTAAATAAAAGGCATACCTTTGCAGCAGATGTTGAACTACATCAAGATCCTGAATAAGAAAAGTTAAATGGGTTCCAAACTCTGCTGGACAATTCATTTTATATTAACTTTTTCTATTCTTTCAGCTTTACACATGTTACTGGAGTTACCTTGATGCCATAAATTTGTTTGGATTTGGTGAGTGTTCATTCAGCTGGATGACCTTTCTGCTGTTAACCTTCCCTATTGCACCATTAACATGTGGTTATTAGCCAGAAAATTAAAATTTCAGTGGGTTAATTACAACTGCCCAAATACTTGTGCTGGTATGCTGGTTAATACCTGGTTTCAGTTGTGATTATTCAGCATAGCCAAACCCCAATCACATCCTAATCTGACGTGACTGACCCCCTAACTAACACCCGACTACTCCTCTACCTAACTACCTTTGCTATTCAATCCAAACAAGTCCCATCCCCTTACCCGCTCGTCCACTGAGTAACTCACTCCCTTACTGAAACATTTTGATCTTTAAAACCACCCTCGATAAAGTAGCTATGGTCGTAGAGAGGGCCTGTCTCCTTTCTGTTGTCTCTTGCATGCTTCCTCTTCTCCATGCACTGACCCATCAATGCTGCAGCTGGGATCGGAACGCTAGCTGAAAAAAAAATCACTAAATGTTTGGGTTTGTCGGCAGCATCAATGTGCTTAGGGTCAGCTCTGACTGGAAGACCTGGGCCAATGTCTCTGAAACATTTGCCTATTTAAGCTAGGACAGTACTTTTTGTTTGTTTATCTCTGGTTCCAAAATCTTTTATACTGTGCTGTGTTAAAATGTAATTTCCCAACCAGACCAAAATCCTTAATTTTTTATATTCCTACATTTTTATATACTTGAAAATCCAGCTATAGAATAAAATCCATCCTATATTGGCAATTAAGAATGTTGAGGAAAGAGGAGAACATTGCAATTAATCTAGTTGATCCTAAGGTTCAGAACAATCCCTTTATAAAGTAGACGTAGTAAACATTTGTCTGAGTTCTGTGAATGAATATCCTTATTTAGTACAATTACTGATCAAAAGAGTACATTTATGCATTATACACCTGTATTACATGACGTCTTTCACTATTCGACAACTCACTCAACAGATTTGCCCAGTCCTTCGACCTAGCATTGGCAGTGTTTATTCACTCACACAACTAAAATGAACAGAGAACGTGCAGCTATGTCACGGAACTTGTGACCACAGCAATCACTTGCACTTGTATGGCATATTTAATGTCCCAAAACACATTCACCTCCCCCCACCCCCAACCCTGAGAGCACTACCAGCCAACACAACACAGCAGACATGAAGATAGGTAACCGAGAGCTCGGTCAAAGAGGTAGGTTTTAAGGAAATTCTTAAGCTGGAGGTGCATAATTTTAAGGTGGTGCGAGGAAAGCGAACATGGGGTGGAAAACTGAGAGGCAGATAGGGTGCTGAAATTATGAACAGTCTAATTCAGCCAAAACTCTGTAGGGCTGGGAGTGAAATCAGTCCTGAGAATGTATTTGTGGTGAAAGTCAAAGAAAATAGTTTTGAGTCCCTTGGTACTAATTGGAGGAAACAATGGCTTGTCCAATACTGCATGTCAGTTGAGAAGTTCAACAGGGCTGAACTTGAGAAGTTTAGAGAGACAGCAGCGAGTTGAAGCTGGGTGCCATCTGTGTATATGTAGAACAAAAGAAAGTTGTATATATGTTTGGAAGTGATGAAGTTAGAAGGCTATGGAGATAGGGCTGGAGAGCGGTACTGTCTGTGTAGAGCTTTGGGATCCAGTGCAAAAAAAAATGGATGGAATGGCAACCTTGTGTGCTGTGAAATTCTACGATTCTAACTTGTGTTTCTTTCGGGCTGATGCTACTGAGAAATTGACTTGTAAATGGAAGAAAGAGGGAGGGTAGTGGGGGGGCACTCCAGAGGTAAATGTACAGAAGTGCAAGTGATGCCAGTTACACCAGGGTAAGGAAGAGGGGAGCTTTGCTAGGATAGTCCCATTAAGCTGGACATCTGAAGTGGGCTGCAGGAATCTTGAGGAATGACAGAGTGGGTAAAAATAGGTTGAAGTGACAATGCAGCTGCTGTATAAAGAAAGTAAATCTGTTGCTACCACTAGATGGCAGTCCAGGACAGCTAACTGGGTCTCACTGAATTCTTTGCAGAGGTTTGTCAAGCATTTATCGAGTAGAGTCAGCCTGCCATTTGGCACAAGTACTGTGGCTTGTCAGAATGTATCTGACCTCAACTGAGGTAAATCTCCGTACTTAGAGAAGATGTGGTGTATCAACCAGGGTTAATCCCAGTGCTGGTGAACGATTGCTGTTGGAAAGTGTTTGTTAAGTGAGGGCAGGCTCTGTTTCGCCTGTGAATGCCCTGCTAGCCATCGAGCTTAAACCTTTTACTTCAGGGTTCACACATCAATAAGTTACTGGCGAGCCATCAATAAACTTAGGGTGTATCCCAACACAGATGCAGTACCATAGGGAGAAAACAAGTTCTGAAACAGCACAAAAGATTGGGGACAGCAACAGGATATATAGAGGGGGAGAGAGAACAAGGACAGCAGCTTCTGAATCAACAGGAGAAAAAAAAACACGGGCAGTAGCTACCTAAAGAATGGGAGGAAGAGAGCGGGGACAGTAGGGATTTACCTTTGGCAATAGAGGGCAAAGAGGCATGGAACCGCCAGAACATGATTCAGCAGCAGAGATACAACAACTATGACATTTGGAGAGTTGCGAGTCGCTTGGTTATTGAGCAGTTGCTGTTAGGGACTGTTTCAACTCATGATTTTGAACAACAGAAATTTAGATGGATTGTAAGGATTTATCATCGCAGTAGAGAGAGCTGATTTGTGAGTGAGGATAAAGAATTCTACATTCTCCTGTTCTTTAGTTTATAATTATTGGAGCATGAATATGTAAGTGTAAATAAAGTTTAAAGTAAGCTGAAGGTATAACAGGACAGCTTGGCTAAGTGGAATGCCCGTCCTGTGCCATATGGGACATGGTGGACCTAGACATTGTGACCTAGAAAAGTCTATGTGCAGGAAGTGTCGCTGAAACATAAGTACGTAAAACCCCAACTGGAGCACGGCATTCAGTTTGCGCACTTCACCTCAGGGCGAATACACTTAGCCTTGGAAAGCTGCAGCCATTTTACTGGATGACACCAAGGCTTAAAGGATTAAATTATGAGAGCTGGTCAAACAAGCTTGACTTACATTCCCTTGAGATAGTAAGAACTGCCGATGCTGGAGTCAGAGATAACACAGTGTGAAGCTGGAGGAACAAAAGCTGGAGCTTCAGAAATCTAAAGAAGGGTCACGACCTGAAACATCAACTTTTCTGCCCCTCTGTTCTTGCCTGGCCTGCTGTGTTCCTCCAGCTCCACACTGTGTTATCTCTTACTCCAGCATCGGCAGTTCTTACTATCTCTGAGTGAGTTATAACCCCACTGCGAAGTCTGTTCAAGGGATGCTCACCTTGAAGTAGTTAAACTCCTCACTCCGGAAAGATTTCTGAAGAAGTGTCCTGACCCGAAACGTCAACTTTCCTACTCCTCTCATGCTGCCTGGCCTGCTGTGTTCCTCCAGCTCCATGTTGTGTTGTTTCTTGTATTCCCTTGAGACTGGAAGATAAGCTGTTAATTTAAGAGAAACCTTTAAAATCAAGAGATTTTGACATGGTGGATTTAGGGAGTTATTCCCTCTGGTGGGAAAATATAGAACATTAGAGAATAACTCCTAAAATTAGAACTGGGCACCCTGAAATGAAATTCGGAAATACTCTGTGGTGCAGTGCCTTGTGGCAATCTTCTGGCAGGGTTTTAAGATGAATTTGAGTCTTCAGGGAATTTAAGGTAGCTGCATAGACTCTTCAGAAACTACAGATTTATTTTGGGTGCACCACCGAAAGGTGCTGTGCAGCAATTCATTAGACTGCATCTTCCAAACCCATAACTACTACTATCTAGAAGGATGGAAATGCCACCAGATAAACTGGAGTGGATTAAATTGAAAGCAGTACAGCTATGCCGTGTCTAGCACTCTTAATGTGTTCTTAAAAAAATTGGCATGTGAAACAAAGTGTACCTAATGAAAATTACTTGCCCATCAGAAAGTGTTGATTAAGGGTTGGTTATGCTCTAGACATGTAAAATTTACATTAAGTATTTCTTGGCTGCCTCAAATTTAATTACTGCCAAAATCCTCTTAATAACTTAAGGATTCTAATAATTTGCTAACATTTTCTGCTTATCACTTCCAGGCTCCAGCTTCCCTTACATGACCCAGTTACCGCTTCCTCCTCGGTCTCACTCCTTCCACCTTCGTTCCTCCTGTGCTCACCTGTTCCCCATCAGCCAGAAGCACCAGGTGGATATTCGAATTCTCCCCACAATGAGATCTAGTATCTTGCAGGTTGAACCCATTTCCCATTCACCTGCCTGATCGGATCACTCCGCACATATTTATGTACCTATGTTAAAGGTGGGGAGGCGATGGCTTGTGGTATTGTTGCCAGATAGACTGGAACCTAGGTCCCCAGAACATTAATCCCATGTCCACCTCCCAGCCCCAGCCCCAGCCCCAGCTCCATCAGCAGCTGAAACTGATGTACTACGGACCAGCTGGAATTAGCTGACTCCAAATTGAAGGGGATTCCTTCGACTTTCATAGGATTTTTATAGCTTAGGAGTTGTGATATAGTTACATAACTGAACTAACAATACAGAGAACATAAATTCAGATCCAAAAGGTAGTTTGAGGATTCAAATGCAGTTTCAAGAAATGTTTGCCGCCAATAAAAATTAACACGATGCTGTCAGACTGTTCCGAAAACGTATCAGTCCAGTCCCACATTAAAGTGATTGGTTCTTAACTGCTCTCACGTCAACCCCTAAATGAGTATAAGGGCAGTAGGAGTATGCTTTAGAGGAAAATCAAGAGGGCAAAAAGGGGGCATGATATAGCTTTGGCAAATTGAGTTAAGGAGAATCCAAAGACATCCTATAAATACACTCAGGGCTAAAGAGTAACTAGGGAGAAAATAGCGCCCCTTAAGGATCAATGTAGCCATCTATGTGTGGAGCCACAGGAGATGGGTGAGATACTACAATATTTTTGTCAGTTTTAATGTGGAGAAGGTCATTGGAAGCAAGGGAACATGGGGAAATAAATAGTGATGTCTTAAATGTGAAAAGGAGATGCTGGATGTCTTAAGACGTATATAGGAAGACAAATCCCTGGGACCTGATCAGATGATTCCCAAAACTTTGTGGGAAGCTCGGGAAAAGAACGCTGGGTCGCTTATTGAGATATTTGTGTCAGCGATAACCATGGGGGAGGTGCTGGAAGGTTGGAGGGTAATTATTGTGGTGCTGTCGTTTAAAAAAGGCTGTAAGGAAAAGCAAGGGAACTATAGACTGGTGGGCCTTACGTCAGTGGGAGGTAAGTTGTTGGAGGGGACAAGTTGCTGGAGGGGATTCTGAGAGACAGGATTTGCGTGCATTTGCAAAGGCAAAGAAAGATTAGGGATAGTCAGCATGACTTTTGTGCGTGGGAAATCAGGCCTCACTAACTTGAGTTTTTTGAAGAGGTGACAAAAAAGGATTGATGAAGGTCGAACAGTAGACGTTGTCTACGTGGACTTCAGCAAAGCGTTCGACAAAGTTCTGCATGGTATACTGGTTAGTGAGGTTAGATCTTGTTAGATCCAGATAGAGCTAGCCAATTGGATAAGAAATTAGCTTGAAGATAGGAGACAGAGAGGGTGCTGGTAGAGGGTTGTTTTTCAGAATGGACGCCTGTGACCTTCTCAGGGCAACTACTGAGGGGGGATCGAGATCACCAGCCTTCACAACCATGTCCATCTCCTAGGGATAGACACAGAGAAATGTTCCTGACATTTATTCACTGAACGGTTGGATGCTGCAGCTAGGAACTATTTACTTGTGTGAAAATAATAGAGTTTTCTTGCTGAATGAATTTGTGTGTGCCACAAGGATCAGAGCTGGGTCCTGTGGTTAGTAAGTTTACAAATGACAGCCAAAATAGATGGTGTAGTGGGCAGTGAAAAAGACTACCTCAAAGTATAACGGGACCTTGATCAGATGGGCCAATAGGCCAAGGAATGTCAGATGGAGTTTAATTTAGATAAATGTGAGGTGTTGCCTTTGGTAATCCAGGCCAGGACTTATACAGTTAGTTAGGGCCCTGGGGAGGGTTATGGACAAGGAGACCTGGGGGTACAGGTGCACAGATCCTTGAAAGTGGAGTTACGGTTAGACAGGGTGGAGAAGAAAGTGTTTGGCATTCTTGTCTTCATTGGTCAGAACCTTGAGTATAGGAGCTGAGATGTCATTTTGCAGCTGTACAGGACATTGGTGAGGCCATTTTGGGAATACTGCATGCAATTCCTGGTTGCCCTTCCATTGGAAGGATGTTGTTAAATTTGAAAAGGTGCAGAAAATATTTACAAGTATGTTGCTGGGACTGGAGGGTTTGAGTTATAGGGAGAGGCTGAATAGTTTAGGTGTTTTCTCCCTGGAGCATCAGAGACTGAGGGGGGACCTTATGGAGGTTTATAAAATCATGAGGGGCACGAATAGGGTGAATAACCAAGGTCTTTTTTCCTAGGCTAGTGGAGTCCAAAAGCAGAGGACATTGGTTTAAGGTGAGAGGGGAAAGTAAGTTTTTCATGCCGAAGGTGGTGCGTGTATGGAACAAGCTGCCAGAGGAAACGATAGAAGTGTGTACAATTACAACATTTAAAAGGCATCTGGTTGGGTATACGAATAGAAAGGATTAGAAGGATATGGGCCAAATGCTGGCAAATGGGACTAGGTTGGATGGGGATGTGTGGTCGGCACAGATGCATTGGACTGAGGGGTCTGTTTCCATGCTGTATGGCTGTGTGACTCTGTGGTCCTATTGATGCAATTGTGTCAAACTGCTTTCGAGATGTAGATGCACCTTCTCAGGGCAACTACTGAGGGGGGATCGAGATCACCAGCCTTCACAATCATGTCCATCTCCTAGGGATAGACACAGAGAAATGTTCCTGACATTTATTCACTGATCGGTTGGATGCCGCAGCTAGGAACTATTTACTTGTGTGAAAACAATAGAGTTTCCTTGCTGAATGAATGTGTGTGTATGTGATCTCAATTTCTTGGCCAAGCAGTACTTCTGAGGATATCATTAATTGAAGTGGTACCACCCTTATGTGTTGTGAGAAAGAATAGTTTGGAAGTGCTACTGGAGGGTTACATGTACCTGAACACTGAGACAGTTTGTGTGTATGTGTGTGAGGATTCACTTGGCCGAGTTTGTCTTGTCCTGCTTTTCACTTCACGCCTCACTGAGAATTAATTAGCCTTGCAAGCACACCATTATCCAGAACCTCCCAAGAACCCATGGGTTGAAGGAGTTTTCCATAAGTATCGTTGGAAACTGATGAATCAAGGGAGACTGACAATCATTTAATGCAATACACACCCTTTAGCCGTTAAAAAAAAAAACTATGTCTAACTCCTTGAAAAATTTCAATGTTTGGCTCATCACTGTCTGAGTGATGAAATTTCTCCCAAACTCAGTCCTAAGTGGCCTCACCATATCCTTAAACTGTGACCCCTGTTTCTGGACTCCCACACCATCAGGAACATCCTTCCTGCACCTACCCTGTCTAGTCCTGTTAGACTTTTATAGGTTTCTATGAGATTTGCCCCTCATTTGTCTACTGTGCAGTGAATATAGTCCTAAACAATTCAGACTCTGCTTGTACATCAGTGCTTCTGTCCCAGGAACCGTTCTGGTGAACCTTCGTTGCACTCCCTCCGTAGCCGGAACATCCGTCGTCAGATAAGGAGACCAAAACTGTACACAATACTCCAGGTGTGGTCTTACCAAGGCCCTGTACAATTGCACAAGCCACCCCTGCTCCTGTGCACAAATCCTTTCACAATGAAGGTCAATATAGCATTTGCCTCTTCACCACCTGCTGCACTAGCACACTTACTTTTATCCCCATGTCTTATTGTACCTCCTGCTTGCTGAAACTATTGCTATTCAGACAATAGTCTGCCTTCCTGCTTTTGCTACCGAAGTGGTTAATCTCACATTTATCAACATTATACTACATCTGCCATGTATTTACCCACTCACTCGACTTGATACCATGGTGATAACTCACTGAAGTAAATGGAATATGAAAGCAGATCTGTGGTTTGAGGTTTTGTATTAATTTACTAAGTTAAGTTAATTTACTTCACTGGATAGAAGCAACCTTCTCAATGGCTTCCTGGGATGCCCCTGTACACACAGATACACACGCACACTCACAGGCACACACCCAAGACAGATACACAGTCAGACACACACACACACACACACACACACACACACACAATCAGACAGACACACACACACACACAATCAGACAGACACACACATATACAGACCTTAAACTTAAAAGTGTGCAGAAAAGATTTCCAAGGATGTTGCCGGGATTGGAGGGTTTGAGCTGTAGGGACGGGCTTAATAGACTGGGCCTGTTTTCCCTGGAGTGATGGAGGTTGAGGGATGACCTTATAGAAGTTTATAAAATCATGAGCGGCACAGATAGGGCAAATAACCAAAATCTTTTTACCAGGAAAGGGGAGTCCAAGACTTGAGGGCATAGGTTTAAGGTGAAAGAAAGATCTAAAAGAGACCTGGGGGCAACTTTTCCAAGCAGAGACTGAGAGAACTGCGGATGCTGTAAATCAGGAACAACAACAAAGTTGCTGGAAAAGCTCATCAGGTCTAGCAGCATCTGTGAAGGAAAAATCAGAGTTAACGTTTCGGGTCACAGATGCTGCCAGACCGGCTGAGCTTTTCCAGCAACTTTGCTTTTGTTCGTTGTTTTTCACACAGAGGGTGGTGTGCGTATGTTATGAGCTGCCAGAGGAATTGGTGGAGGCGGGTACAATTACAACATTTAAAAGGCATCTGGATGGGTACATGAATAGGAAGGGTTTAGAGGGATATGGGCCAAATGCTGTCAAATCGGACGAGATTAGTTTAGGGTATTTGGTCAGCAAGGACAATTTGAACCGAAGGGTCTGTTTCCATCTCTATGACTCTATGAATGAAGAGCTAGAGGAGTATTCCACCCTACAGATGCTATCCCGAGACCTTTACTGGGAAATCTGCTTGGGTAGGGTTATCTAATCTGACTGTGTTCCGGGATGATGTTTTAGTGTGGGTAATTCAGTTGCTCAGACAAGTTTAGACCAGACATCCAGATTACTTTTAAATGATAGCTATTAACAATTTGTACATGACAGTGAGGCTGCAAAGCACTCTGCTTTGAGCTGCATAGGTTTCTAATAGAGTCCTAACACAGAGTTGCCAAGGTCACAGTTTGGTTAGCTTAGTTGGCTGAATGGCTAGTTTGCCATGCAGTGTGGTACCAACAGTGTGGTTCAATTCTTGCACAGGCTGATGTTACCATGAAAGACTCTTCTTCTCAACCTCTCCCTCATATGTGGTGTGGTGATCCTCAGGTTAAACCACCACCAGTCATCTATCTCTCTTTTATGAGAGAAAACAGTCCTATGGTCTGGTAGGATTATGATTTTTTTTAAGTCATTCACGGGATGAGGGCGTCGCTGGCCAGGCAGCATTTATTGCCCATCCCTAATTGCGCAGAGGGCAGTTAAGAGTCAACCACATTGCTCTGGGCCTCGAGTCACATGTAGGTCAGACCAGGTAAGGATGGCAGTTTCCTTCCCTAAAGGACATTAGTGAACCAGATGGGTTTTTCCAACAATTGACAATCGATTCATGGTCATCATTAGACTGCTAATTCCAGATATTTATCGAATTCGAATTCAAATTCCACCATCTGCCGTGGCGGGATTCAAACCTGGGTCCCCAGAACATTATCTGGGTCAACAGTGCAGCGATAATACCCCCAGGCCATCATCTCCCCTAAATGATTTTGTCTTTTACATTTACCTTAGTCACAGCATACCTCAAAGGCTCAGCTACATATTCATTAAACCTTTTCCCTGCTCCTGATTTCCACGCTGAACATGAGCAGTTAGCTGGTTGGCAGCTGAGCTGTCATATGGGACAATTGACCATTCAGGTAAGTAGCTGTCGAACCACAATTTGGCTAAGCTTTTGCAGGTGAAACAGATGAGCAAACTGATTAATTAAAAACAAGTCCTGCCATCTCGCAGTCAGTTTCACATTGAGTGGACCCTCATATTACAAGTTAAAATTACTGTGCCGATCACACTTACACATCCTGTTATTTTTGAGTTAACACAAATTAATATGATGCATTAGTGTGGGCTCTCAAAATTGATTTGGGAGTGCAGATTTACATGTGTTAACATGCAGACCTGACATCAGCTTGTTAAAGATGTGTTAAGTAAGCAGTTAATACGCATTGATTTGGGAGAGACCCAGCAGAGGAAATACATTTTTTTAAACATGGCTTTAGGAGAGGATCTGTTGTCACAGGTTTCCTCACCTTGCAAATACCCTGCTACAGACCACATGTAACTCCAGCGCATCACCATTAAACTTGAGTCAGGGCCAAGATGTTCTTATTAGCCAGGGTTTCTGCACTCAAAGCTAGACTAAGCTTTACAATGCTACTTGTACATAGATGGCGCATTGACCATGTCCAGTCCATATTCTATTGCACAGGCATCTAGAGTGATTGAGGAGAGGTTGTTGTAATGCTGGATTAGGGGCATTGGATGAAATACAGGTTCGGGTGTGGAAGTATGCATCACATCCACTCAAGGTCACTTTTACTTGCACAGTCACACCGTTTTCAGCTCATTACAAATGCACAAACAAGAATCTTTGCAAATCCTTTGGTAGGATAGCCTGAAAGTGGATGCACTTACCATTATCCTAAGGGGTTGTAGCTAGTCAAGTGCACCACTCAAGCTCATGCACCTAGTGCTAAACGTTCTGGTCCTCTATTGTTTGGTCAGCCTGTCTCCCTTTGCCGGGCAGACCTCCATCTTCGACCAACTAAATGATTTGATTTGATTTGATTTATTGTTGCCACATGTACCTAAGTGGAGTGAAAAGTTTTGTTTTGCGCGCAGTACAGGCAGATCACAGCAGAAAAGGACGTATAGATCATAGGGTGGTTAGGCAGAGCGAGGCATACAAGGTCACGACTACACAGCAGGTGCGCACAGCAAGATCAACATTAGATTTGAAATTAGAGAGCTCCATTCAGCAGTCTAATAACAGCAGGGAAGAAGCTGTTCTTGAACCTTTTGGCGCAGCTGTTCAAGCTTCTGTACCTTCTTCCTGACGGAACAATGCTGTGTCACCATTTCAACTAGGTGCCTAAATTTGTTTTTAAAAGTTATTGGTCACTATAGAAATCACAACAACATATTCCCTAAGAGATAGCAGGAACTGCCGATGCTGGAGAATCTGAGATAACAAGGTAAAGAGCTGGATGAACACAGCAGGCCAAGCAGCATCAGAGGAGCAGGAAGGCTGACGTTTCGGGTCTAGACCCTTCTTCAGAAATCTGCTATAACATATTCCCTAAAGTGTGATATCCTTTCACTTCAACAGGGCCTGAAAAGAAAAAGGAAAACAAACCCACAGTGCACTACATAGTGGTTACCAGGGAATTTGTTCATTGGATTCTACATCAGTTATGGAATATAGGTTCAGAGAGTGGCATGACTAACGTGTCACTTGTCAAGGTGGGAGTACATTGGCCATCTAGTTCCTGAACTCAGTCCATTTGCAGATTCTTGTTGATCATCTCCTGAGATTGGATGTCCTTTTGCTGTTATGCCTATCCATTGGCATCAGTTGCCAAACTCTACCTCACCGAAGAGAGTGAATGTGTGAACCTGGAGAGGTTATTTGTCAGCTGTGAGGGAGGGCATTGTAGCTAGGCCTCATGTTGTCCTCATCCAGTGCGTCCACACACACAGTTGGACTTGCCCAGTAGATCGGGCACTGAAGACCGCTTAAGGAACGAGAATGTTGAACACTTTCAGGGAAGGAATGAATTTGTTATTTGCAAAAGTAGACATTAAATTTTAACGAGTGGACATTAACCAGCAGACCAGAGGGCCATTAAAAGTGTTTATTGTCTGATACTTCATTAGACTCTGAACCTGTAAACTGAAGAATCTGAATGAAAGAACTAAGACAAACACTGCACACGGTATAAATATAACAGTGATTCAAAAATAAATATCTTCAATTCTCAGCAATTTTACATAATTTCACATTTAAAAGATGCCTTTGAGGAGATCCACAGACCTAGCGACACTGTTGGATATTGACAGGAATCATTGGACAACTGACTGAACTGAATTTAACAAAACTCTTTAATTTTTATTTGAAGGAACATAAAGCACTAACTGAATTATTTCTGTCCTCAACATTCACTTATTTTGTTCACCACTTTTCTACCTCCATACCACCCTCACCCTCACCAACTCCCCTACCTACCTATCAACCCACTCCCTACCCCCACTTCTCCTGGCTGTGTTTGCCTCAGAGGTTCTGAGCACCTTACTTTACTGTCATTTCATTTTTTTTTTTAAATGTGGGCTTTGTTGGTTAAGCCAGCATTTATTGCCCATTCCTAATTGCCCAGTGGGTAGTTCAGAGTTGACCACAATTCTGTAGGGTTGGAGTCACATGTATGCCATACTAGGTAAGGATGGCAGTTTCCTTACCTAAAGGATATTAGTGAACAGAATGGGTTTTTTCAGACAATTGACAATGGATTCATGGTCATCATTAGCCTCTTAACTCCAAATTTTCGTTGGATCTGAATTCCACCATCTGCCATGCTAGGATTTGAACCTAGATCTCCAGAGCATCACCTAGGTCTCTGGCTAAACAGTCCAGTGGTAATGCCACTAGGCCATCAACACCCCATTATTCACCTCACTGTCATTTCATAATTGATTAAATGATTTAATAGGTCAAACTCTGTTAATCAACCTGTTCACGATGTATGAAAAACAAGGGGATCCAAATTGAGATGAGAAACAATCTAGACTGCAGATCTTGGCACTCTGAAAAGAAAGCAGAAATGCTTGAAACGTTTAGCAGGTTTGGGCTGGCGTGCTGACTCAGGGGTTAGCACAGCTGCCTCACAGCACCAGGACACAGGTTCAATTCCAGCCTCAGGTGACTATTTGCGTGGAGTTTGTTCTCCTGTGTCTGCATGGGTTTCCACTGGGTGCTCCAGTTTCCTCCCACAGTCCAAAGGTGTGTACGTTAGGTGGATTGGTCAATGTAAATGCAAGGATACAGTGTGGGTAGGGGTGGTGAGTCTGGGTAGGATGTTTTTTGGAGGGTCAGTGTGGACTCGATGGGCCAAATGACCTGCTCCAAAATGGTGGGGATTCTAGGTTGGACAGGCTCTGTGATAAGAACAGAGAAAACAAATGTCTGGTAGTAAAATGGAAGAGACTGGAGATGACCAGTACTTGAAAAAGGAATAGAATGAGGGGAAATAGGAAGGGTGCACACTGGAAAAAAAAGACTTGTACTTACAGAAGGCACCTCATGGTCACAGAGCTCCCAAAGTGCCTTATAACCAACAATGTACCTTTGAAGTGTAGTCACCATTCTTAAGTTAGAATGCCCTAAAAGTGGTTAAACAGGGAACAGAGGAGGGCTCAATGGCTGAAGTGGCAATAAAATGAGGGAGTAGGAGGTATAATGAGTGACATTAGACATTTCCAGACATCCGTGAATTACTGAAGTGCTGAGTAAAGGTGGTTAAAGTGGAGCCAGGAAAGTATGCAGCAGACTCCAGTGCCTAAGCATCAATAAGATGCATTTGTTGTTCATGGCAAGGGGAATGGGATATAAAAGTAAGGATATTTTGCTTGGTTATATAGTGTGTTGGTGAAAACACATCCAGAGGACTGTGACAAAAACAGAAATTGCTGGAAAACCTCAGCAGGTCTGGGCGCATCTGTGAAGAGAAAGCAGAGTTAACGTTTCTGGTCCAGTAACCCTTCTTCAAAATGGGTTACTGTGCCCGAAACATTAATTCTGCTTTCTCTTCACAGATGCTGCCAGAACTGCTGAGTTTTTCCAGCAATTTCTGTTTTTGTTTCTGATTTACAGTGTTGGCAGTTCTTTCGGGGTTTTGTTTTGTCCAGAGGACTATGTACAGTTTTAGACTCACTATTTAAGAAAAGCATAATTTTATTTGCAGTAGTGCAGACAAGGCTCATTGGCTGAGTCCTGAGATGAGGGCCTTATCCTAGGAAGAAAATAATTGGTCAGGTTGGACCTGTCTCCAATGGATGATGGAAATGTCTAAGATACTGAGGGGCCTTGAGAGGGTGGATGCTGAAAGGATGTTTCGCCTTGTGGGAGAGACTAGAACTGGGAGGCATATTTAAAAATAAGAGATGAAGGTGAGAGAAGAGGACAAATTCTTTCTCCAGGATGGTTATGGATCTTTGGAACCCTCTTCCCCAAACAGTAGAAGAGGTCATTGAAATTTTTTAAGGTTGAAGTTGGCAAAATTTTGACTAAGAAGGAAGCCAAAGAGTCTTGGGGGTGGGGGTGGTGGTGGTGGTGGTGGGGCTGGTGATGGGGACTGGAAAGTAGACCAAAGACCAAAAGGAATCAGCCATCACTTGTTGAATGGCAGGACAGGCTTCAGGGGATGAGTACACTACTTTTATTACTAGTTTGTATGTTTGCATGGTGTAGATGTTCTGATAACATAGCACCCATCACAAGCAGCACCTCATCTCTTGCCTCTACAGTCATAGAATCTGGCTCTGCAGCAGAGGAAAAGATCTTTCTGCCCATCGAGTCTGTGCTGGTCAAAACCACCTCATTATTCTCATTCTATTTTCCAGCACTTGGCCCATAGCCTTGGTATCACAAGTACACATCTAAATACTTCTTCAATGTTATGAGGGTTGGTGGCTCTACCACCCTGGTGGGCAGGGAGTTCCAGATTCCTAACATTCCTCCCTGCCCATTGCCAACCTTTATTGATTGACCTGGATCTCCAGATGTTAGACTAATCTTCTGCTGCGAGGAACCAGGAGAAAAATGAAGGGGAGAGCGAGAAGCAATGTTGAGCAGTTTTTTTGCTTTTTCTCTGATGTTTGTTTATCCAAATTTTGGAAATGAGAAAAGAAAGTTATTTGACTGGCTGGAGCAACTGGACATGGGAGGTCATGCAATAAAACCTCTAGGAATTTCTCCAGCCAGAACCCATACTGTAGTGATGCAGGAACAGGAGTGTACATATTTGGAGTAATCTGAGATGCAGATTTGGAGGGGCACTGTTCATGGCCCCATTGCAAAAGTCCACTGACAGGGTGGAACTTGGAAGCTGGGCAGCATTGTGGCAGCCAGGCATTCATGGGGTCTCATAATGGACCAAATACCAGTCTGGGGAACATTCAGTAAATTTTAGTCTTGGAGGAGAGGCGTTGGGCATTTTGTTTGCAATAGTATGGCTGTGGGATAGAGTGAGGGGGCTGGGTCTGGGTGCTGTTTGGCGGTTTGGTGCAGACTCGATGGGCTGAACAGACTCATTCCACACTGTAGGGATTCTATAATAATAATTCTCCTGTAGCAAGATGTGAATCCATGCCCATAGACTCCTGCGCGCAACTGAGTAGCCAATGTTTCACAAGCGAGAGACTGCTCTACTCTTGTAGCTGGTGCTATGTTGTATGGTTGGAGTCACATGGGGGCCCAAGTCACATCCACAAAAACCACTGCATCCTTATGAACAGGTGAAAAGGGGAACCAGGAAAATATTCAAAGTGGCCTGAGTATTTTAACATAGAGTAAAACCTGTTTCAGGAGAAGAGGCTAATTGTTTAGGACTGAGATGACGAGAAATTCTTCACACAGAGGCTCGTGAATCGCATGTTCTTGAGCGCACAGGTAGGTTCATTGAAATACACAACAACCTGTGTTTATATAGTGCCTTTAACATCGTAAAATGTCCTCAGTAACCACCTAGGAACATCACTGGACAAAACTTGATACTGAGCCATCAAACAAGGGCACTTACTTAGTCAGTCAGATCAACAGCAATGGCGGGGGGTGATGTGGAACCACATGGGCTACAACACAGCAAGAAGGCAGCTGACCATAACCTACTCAACAGGGATATGCAACAAAGACTGGCCTTGCCAGTGATGCTCAAATGTGAATAGAAAAAAAGTCTTTAAAAACTGATCCTCCACATACATTCTAGCTTTATAAATGCACAAACAAAGGCCTCTTTTTAGATATAAAGGTACTGCAGATGCTGGAGAATCCGAAATAACAAGCGTGGGCCTGGATGAACACAACAGGTCAAGCAGCATCATAGGAGCAGGAAAACTTGACGTTTCGGGCCT